>CM059789.1:66938379-66968379 GCA_030435695.1 Brachymystax lenok tsinlingensis
CTCCTATACCTACACACTCCACCCTCCATCCCTCTGATTACACACTCCACCCTCAACTCCTCTGATTACACACTCCACACTCTATACCTACACACTCCACCCTCTATACCTCTGATTACACACTCCACCCTCTATACCTCTGATTACACACTCCACCCTCTATACCTCTGATTACACACTCCACCCTCTATATCTCTGATTACACACTCCACACTCCTATACCTACACACTCCACCCTCAATACCTCTGATTACACACTCCACCCTCTATATCTCTGATTACACACTCCACCCTCCATCCCTCTGATTACACACTCCACCCTCAACTCCTCTGATTACACACTCCACCCTTCTATCCCTCAACTCCTCTGATTACACACTCCACCCTTCTATCCCTCAACTCCTCTGATTACACACTCCACCCTTCTATCCCTCCATCCCTCCATCCCTCCATCCCTCCACACTCCACCCTTCTATCCCTCCATCCCTCTATCCCTCCATCCCTCCATCCCTCCATCCCTCCACACTCCACCCTTCTATCCCTCCATCCCTCCATCCCTCTATCCCTCCACACTCCACCCTTCTATCCCTCCATCCCTCTATCCCTCTATCCCTCCATCCCTCCATCCCTCCATCCCTCTATCCCTCTATCCCTCCATCCCTCCATCCCTCCACCCTTCTATCCCTCCATCCCTCCATCCCTCCACCCTTCTATCCCTCTATCCCTCCATCCCTCCATCCCTCCATCCCTCTATCCCTCCATCCCTCTATCCCTCCACCCTTCTATCCCTCCATCCTTCCACCCTTCTATCCCTCCATCCCTCTATCCCTCCATCCCTCCATCCCTCCATCCCTTCATCCCTCTATCCCTCCATCCCTCTATCCCTTTATCCCTCCATCCCTCCATCCCTCTATCCCTCCATCCCTCTATCCCTCCATCCCTCCATCCCTCTATCCCTCCATCCCTCCACCCTTCTATCCCTCTATCCCTCCATCCCTCCATCCCTCCATCCCTCTATCCCTCCATCCCTCTATCCCTCCACCCTTCTATCCCTCCATCCCTCCATCCCTCTATCCCTCCATCCCTCCATCCCTCCACCCTTCTATCCCTTTATCCCTCCATCCCTCTATCCCTCTATCCCTCCATCCCTCCATCCCTCTATCCCTCCACCCTTCTATCCCTCTATCCCTCCATCCCTCTATCCCTCCATCCCTCCACCCTTCTATCCCTCTATCCCTCCATCCCTCCATCCCTCTATCCCTCCATCCCTCTATCCCTTTATCCCTCCATCCCTCCATCCCTCTATCCCTCCACCCTTCTATCCCTCTATCCCTCCATCCCTCTATCCCTCCATCCCTCCACCCTTCTATCCCTCTATCCCTCTATCCCTCCATCCCTCCATCCCTCCATCCCTCTATCCCTTTATCCCTCCATCCCTCCATCCCTCCATCCCTCTATCCCTCCATCCCTCCACCCTTCTATCCCTCCATCCCTCCATCCCTCCATCCCTCTATCCCTCCATCCCTCCATCCCTCCATCCCTCTATCCCTCCATCCCTCCACCCTTCTATCCCTCCATCCCTCCATCCTTCCATCCCTCTATCCCTCCATCCCTCCATCCCTCCATCCCTCTATCTCTCCATCCCTCCATCCCTCCATCCCTCCATCCCTCTATCCCTCCATCCCTCTATCCCTCTATCCCTTTATCCCTCCATCCCTCCATCCCTCCATCCCTCTATCCTTCCACCCTTCTATCCCTCCATCCCTCTATCTCTCCATCCCTCCATCCCTCCATCCCTCTATCCCTCTATCCCTCCATCCCTTTATCCCTTTATCCCTCCATCCCTCCATCCCTCCATCCCTCCATCCCCCCATCCCTCCATCCCTCTATCCCTCCATCCCTCCATCCCTCCACCCTTCTATCCCTCCATCCCTCCATCCCTCTATCCCTCTATCCCTCTATCCCTCTATCCCTCTATCCCTCCATCCCTCCATCCCTCCACCCTTCTATCCCTCTATCCCTCTATCTCTCTATCTCTCCATCCCTCCATCCCTCCATCCCTCTATCCCTTTATCCCTCTATCCCTTTATCCCTCCATCCCTCTATCCCTCCACCCTTCTATCCCTCTATCCCTCCATCCCTCCATCCCTCTATCCCTCTATCCCTCCATCCCTCTATCCCTCCACCCTTCTATCCCTCTATCCCTCCATCCCTCTATCCCTCCATCCCTCCATCCCTCCACCCTTCTATCCCTCCATCCCTCCATCCCTCTATCCCTCTATCCCTCCATCCCTCTATCCCTCCACCCTTCTATCCCTCTATCCCTCCATCCCTCTATCCCTCCATCCCTCCACCCTTCTATCCCTCCATCCCTCTATCCCTCTATCCCTCCATCCCTCCATCCCTCCATCCCTCTATCCCTCCATCCCTCCACCCTTCTATCCCTCCATCCCTCCATCCCTCCACCCTTCTATCCCTCCATCCCTCCATCCCTCCATCCCTCCATCCCTCCACCCTTCTATCACTCTATCCCTCCATCCCTCTATCCCTCCATCCCTCTATCCCTCCATCCCTCTATCCCTCCATCCCTCCATCCTTCTATCCCTCTATCCCTCCACCCTTCTATCCCTCCATCCCTCCATCCCTCTATCCCTCCATCCCTCTATCCCTCCATCCCTCTATCCCTTTATCCCTCCATCCCTCCATCCCTCCATCCCTCCACCCTTCTATCCCTCCATCCCTCCATCCCTCCATCCCTCCACCCTTCTATCCCTCCATCCCTCCATCCCTCCATACCTCCACCCTTCTATCCCTCTATCCCTCTATCCCTCAACTCCTCTGATTACACACTCCACCCTCCTATACCTACACACTCCACCCTTCTATCCCTCCATCCCTCCATCCCTCCATCCCTCCATCCCTCCATCCCTCTATCCCTCCATCCCTCCATCCCTCTATCCCCCCATCCCTCCATCCCTCCATCCCTCTATCCCTCCATCCCTCTATCCCTCCATCCCTCCATCCCTCCATCCCTCTATCCCCCATCCCTCCATCCCTCCATCCCTCTATCCCTCCATCCCTCCATCCCTCTATCCCTCCACCCTTCTATCCCTCCATCCCTCCATCCCTCCATCCCTCCATCCCTCTATCCCTCTATCCCTCCATCCCTTTATCCCTCCATCCCTCCATCCCTCCATCCCTCTATCCCTCCATCCCTCCACCCTTATATCCCTCTATCCCTCCATCCCTCTATCCCTCCATCCCTCCATCCCTCTATCCCTCCACCCTTATATCCCTCCATCCCTCCATCCCTCCATCCCTCCATCCCTCTATCCCTCCACCCTTATATCCCTCCATCCCTCCATCCCTCCATCCCTCCATCCCTCCATCCCTCCATCCCTCCACCCTTCCATCCCTCTATCCCTCTATCCCTCTATCCCTCTATCCCTCTATCCCTCTATCCCTCTATCCCTCTATCCCTCTATCCCTCCATCCCTCCACACTCCACACTCCACACTCCACCCTTCTATCCCTCCATCCCTCCATCCCTCTATCCCTCTATCCCTCTATCCCTCCATCCCGCTATCCCTCCATCCCTCCATCCCTCTATCCCTCCATCCCTCCACCCTTCTATCCCTCTATCCCTCTATCCCTCTATCCCTCCACCCTTCTATCCCTCCATCCCTCTATCCCTCATCTCTCCATCCCTCCATCCCTCCACACTTCTATCCCTCCATCCCTCCACACTCCACCCTTCTATCCCTCCATCCCTCCATCCCTCTATCCCTCTATCCCTCCACCCTTCTATCCCTCATCCCTCCATCCCTCCATCCCTCCACACTTCTATCCCTCCATCCCTCCATCCCTCCATCCATCCATCCCTCCACCCTTCTATCCCTCTATCCCTCCATCCCCTAATTTCCCATTCTTCCCCCTCTCCTTTCCTATCCCCAGCCACCCATCTCCTATATAATAGAACAGTGAAATGAGACTATATTGCTGTATAATTACAGTAGGATATGAAAGCCTTAGAGAGTTATATTGTTATATTGCTGGGTAAATACAGTAGAATATGAAAGCCTTACAGAGTTATATTGTTATATTGCTGGGTAAATATAGTAGAATATGAAAGCCTTATAGAGTTATATTGTTATATTGCTTTATATTTACAGTAGAATATGAAAGCCTTATAGAGTTATATTGTTATATTGCTGGGTAAATACAGTAGAATATGAAAGCCTTATAGAGTTATATTGTTATATTGCTTTATATTTACAGCAGAATATGAAGGCCTTATAGAGTTATATTGTTATATTGCTGGGTAATTACAGTAGAATATGAAAGCCTTAGAGAGTTATATTGTTATATTGCTGGGTATATACAGTAGAATATGAAAGCCTTACAGAGTTATATTGTTATATTGCTGGGTAAATACAGTAGAATATGAAAGCCTTATAGAGTTATATTGTTATATTGCTGTATAATTAAAGTAGAATATGAAAGCCTTATAGAGTTATATTGTTATATTGCTGTATAATTACAGTAGGATATGAAAGCCTTATAGAGTTGTATTGTTATATTGCTGTATAATTACAGTAGAATATGAAAGCCTTAGAGAGTTATATTGTTATATTGCTGGGTAAATACAGTAGAATATGAAAGCCTTAGAGTTATATTGTTATATTGCTTTATATTTACAGTAGAATATGAAAGCCTTAGAGAGTTATATTGTTATATTGCTGGGTAAATACAGTAGAATATGAAAGCCTTATAGAGTTATATTGTTATATTGCTGGGTAAATACAGTGGAATATGAAAGCCTTATAGAGTTATATTGCTTTATATTTACAGTAGAATATGAAAGCCTTAGAGAGTTATATTGTTATATTGCTGGGTAAATACAGTAGAATATGAAAGCCTTATAGAGTTATATTGTTATATTGCTTTATATTTACAGTAGAATATGAAAGCCTTACAGAGTTATATTGTTATTTTGCTGGGTAAATACAGTAGGATATGAAAGCCTTATAGAGTTATATTGTTATATTGCTTTATAATTACATCATCTATGCAGCAGTTTCATCATCAAAGACTCATCCTTCTGGACCAGAATCACTGCTTTCATCTACCGCAATATAATACAATACTACTGCAGTATCCCCAATACAATAGAGAGAGACAGAAAGAGAGAGACAGAGAGAGAGAGACAGAGAGAGAGAGAGAGAGAGAGAGAGAGAGAGAGACAGAAACATGTGGGGTCTGTGTATAAAAGAGTCAATATGTCTTATTTGAGAGTGTGTGTACTAAGACATGCCTAACACTCCATCTCCCCCCCTCCCACCCCACTCACCTGGTACGTGGAGACAGGTGAGGCAGCAACGAAGGGAGTGATGGATGTCTGTGCTATCATTCTATTGGTGGAGATGTATGGAGAGGAGTAGAACCTACAGGAGAGAAGGTGAGACAGAAAGAGAGGAGGGGAGAGGAGGAGAGAGGAAGAGGGGACAGTAGAGAAGGAGAGACAGGAAGAGGGGAGGAAGAGGAGAGGAGAGAGGAAGAGGGGACCGTAGAGAAGGAGACACAGGAAGAAGGGAGGAAGTGGAGAGGAGAGAGGAAGAGGGGACAGTAGAGAAGGAGACACAGGAAGAAGGGAGGAAGAGGAGAGGAGAGAGGAAGAGGGGACCGTAGAGAAGGAGACACAGGAAGAAGGGAGGAAGAGGAGAGGAGAGAGGAAGAGGGGACCGTAGAGAAGGAGACACAGGAAGAAGGGAGGAAGAGGAGAGGAGAGAGGAAGAGGGGACAGTAGAGAAGGAGACACAGGAAGAGGGGAGGAAGAGGAGTAGAGAGGAGAGAGGAAGAGGGGACAGTAGAGAAGGAGACACAGGAAGAGGGGAGGAAGAGGAGTAGAGAGGAGAGAGGAAGAGGGGAGAGTAGAGAAGGAGACACAGGAAGAGGGGAGGAAGAGGAGTAGAGAGGAGAGAGGAAGAGGGGAAAGTAGAGAAGGAGACACAGGAAGAAGGGAGGAAGAGGAGAAGAGAGGGTTAAACTTCATAATGCCACTCTAAGAGCAGAACAACAACCACTAGTAACAGTGACCGATTGGCTCAGGGCCCAAGTGTGTCGCACCATGGACTGACTGATGGATGACCTCATCTTAGAGACACCACAGACTCAACATCTGGCTCTCCTCAGACACACAAGTTTGTGTGTGTGTGTGTGTGGTGTGTGGTGTGTGGTGTGTGTGTGTGTGTGTGTGTGGTGTGTGGTGTGTGTGCGCGTGTGTGTGTGGTGTGTGTGGTGTGTGTGTGGTGTGTGTGTGGTGTGTGTGTGGTGTGTGGTGTGTGGTGTGTGTTTGTGTGCGTGTGTGTGCGTGTGTGGTGTGTGGTGTGTGTTTGTGTGCGTGTGTGTGCGTGTGTGGTGTGTGGTGTGTGTTTGTGTGTGTGTGTGTGTGTGTGCGTGCGTGCGTGTGTGTGTGTGAGTATTATATAGAGCAGGTCTGTTGCTGCTCTGTATCGATCGCTCTGTCTACAGGGGGTCTTCAGGCTGAGTTATGGACGGGGTCTACAGGCTGAGTTATGGACGGGGGTCTACAGGCTGAGTTATGGAGGGGGGGGGCCACAGGCTGAGTTATGGACAGGGGGTCTACAGGCTGAGTTATGGAGGGGGCTACAGGCTGAGTTATGGAGGGGGTCTACAGGCTGAGTTATGGAGAGGGGTTTACAGGCTGAGTTATGGACAGGGGGTCTACAGGCTGAGTTATGGGACGGGGGGTCTACAAAGGCTGAGTTATGGACGGGGGTCTACAGGCTGAGTTATGGACAGGGGGTCTACAGGCTGAGTTATGGACAGGGGGGTCTACAGGCTGAGTTATGGAGGGGGTTTACAGGCTGAGTTATGGAGGGGGTTTACAGGCTGAGTTATGGAGGGGGTCTACAGGCTGAGTTATGGAGGGGGTTACAGGCTGCGTTATGGAGGGGGTTACAGGCTGAGTTATGGAGGGGGTTACAGGCTGAGTTATGGAGGGGGTCTACAGGCTGAGTTATGGAGGGGGCCTACAGGCTGAGTTATGGAGGGGGTTACAGGCTGAGTTATGGAGGGGGTCTACAGGCTGAGTTATGGAGGGGGTCTACAGGCTGAGTTATGGAGGGGGTTACAGGCTGCGTTATGGAGGGGGTCTACAGGCTGAGTTATGGAGGGGGTTACAGGCTGCGTTATGGAGGGGGTTACAGGCTGCGTTATGGAGGGGGTCTACAGGCTGAGTTATGGAGGGGGGGTTACAGGCTGCGTTATGGAGGGGGGGTCTGCAGGCTGAGTTATGGACAGGTTATAGTGACACAACACTACCAGACAACTAGGCGTGTGTGTGGGTTCGGTGGGAGGGGACAGTGTGTATGTGTGTGTGTGTGTGTGTGTGTGTGTGTGTGTGTGTGTGTGTGTGTGTGTGTGTGCATTCTCTTCCGTGTGTGAGAAATATGACCAATCCTAAATGTATAGAAAGTCAGAGAGATGACTGTGCCGGGGATTTTCAAAACTCCTCTGTGTGTGTGTGATATTGTATATTAATGGCAGTGTGTATAGAAACTGAAGCTGGAAAGGACAGAAAGCTCAAAGGTTATTTATGTAGGCTATTAGCGGCTACAGCCAGCTGTCAATAGCATTGTTTAAGCCACTAAACATTGAAACACATCTAATTGGAGACTGAATATTACTGTGTGTGTCTACCAAATGGTACCCTATATATTCCTTATGGGCCCTGGTCAAAAGGAGAAAAGGGTACCAATTAGGACACGTTCTGAGATTAAATTAAGCTCACCTACCTGGCTCTCTCTCTCTCTCTCTCTCTCTCTCTCTCTCTCTCTCTCTCTCTCTCTCTCTCTCTCTCTCTCTCTCTCTCTCTCTCTCTCTCTCTCTCTCTCTCTCTCTCTCTCTCTCTCTCTCTCTCTCTCTCTCTCTCTCTCTCTCTCTCAAAAATACACAATGATTTAGCGGGGACCTCAGGCACTTTAGCTTTGTGTGTTGGGTGGGAGGGGACTGTGTGTGTGTTGGGTGGGAGGGAAGTGTGTGTGTGTGTGTGTGTGTTGTCACCCTGATAAACGAGTGAGTCTGAGAGAGGCTGTGATGTAGTAAACATCTCCAATATAATCCGTTCCGCATCGGACCCAAAACCAACTTTCCATGAGCTTGTAGAACTCAAACTGTAATCAATTATTTCCTCCTTTTCAAGTGTCTCTCGCTGCCCTTCTCCTGACCTCACCCCCTTCCCCTCCCTCCCTCTCTCTTCTCCTACTCTCCATCCCTCGCTTTCTTCTCCTCTAATTAGTGGAATTAGCATTTCATACTCATTTAATAGTATCTCTGGAACTCTGCTTTATAACCTTGCAGAAAGGGGTTTATGACAATACAGAGGTTGAATAAACACCTGACAGCAGACAGAGAGAGAGAGAGAGAGAGAGAGAGAGAGAGAGAGAGAGAGAGAGAGAGAGAGAGAGAGAGAGAGAGAGAGAGAGAGATAAAGAGAGAGATAAAGAGAGAGATAAAGAAATATATAGAGATAGAGAACCAGAGAGAGAGAGAGAGCGAGAGAGAGAGATGCTGCTGCTGCTATGGGAGAGATAGAGATTCCCAGGAGAGAGATATTGTGGACCACAGTCAGACAGGCAGATCTGCTGGCAGCCCGGCAGGAAAACAGAGCTGGGTTGTGTCCCAAATGGCACCCTATTCCCTATGGGTCCTGGTCAAATAATGTAGTGCACTATAAAATGAATGGGTGCCATTTGGGACACTGGCCAGGTATACAGACCAACAGAGGGATTTGATTTAACCAAGCACATCTCATTCAGCATGGGAACAGAACACTGATGAAAGTCTGACGGCTGCAGTGTACCTGAGATAGACATCCACTTCCAGTCTGTTTAGACTGGGCTCATTGAGACAGAGTGTGGGGGTTGAAATATAAGTGACAACAAGCTAAAAATCAGAAAGTTCTTACCCATTATGCATTGCAGTGGGGTCGTATGTCAACGTCATGCCACTCTGAAAGGGAAAGAGAAACAGTTATTGACAGTTCATTAAAAACAAGGACTGTGAGAACCATAAACACAGAAAAATTGATTGTCAGTGGTTAGAGCGAATAGGTACCCCCTTTCCTGTCCTACTGTGGAGCTGCAGCAGCTGATGATCTGATACTGCAGGACCTGTATGGTATTTACAGAGTTACAGGAGCTGTATGGTATTTACAGAGATACAGGAGCTGTATGGTATTTACAGAGTTAAAGGAGCTGTATGGTATTTACAGAGTTACAGGAGCTGTATGGTATTTACAGAGATACAGGAGCTGTATGGTATTTACAGAGTTAAAGGAGCTGTATGGTATTTACAGAGATACAGGAGCTGTATGGTATTTACAGAGATACAGGAGCTGTATGGTATTTACAGAGATACAGGAGCTGTATGGTATTTACAGAGATACAGGAGCTGTATGGTATTTACAGAGTTAAAGGAGCTGTATGGTATTTACAGAGATACAGGAGCTGTATGGTATTTACAGAGATACAGGAGCTGTATGGTATTTACAGAGTTACAGGAGCTGTATGGTATCTACAGAGATACAGGAGCTGTATGGTATTTACAGAGATACAGGAGCTGTATGGTATTTACAGAGATACAGGAGCTGTATGGTATTTACAGAGTTACAGGAGCTGTATGGTATTTACAGAGATACAGGAGCTGTATGGTATTTACAGAGTTACAGGAGCTGTATGGTATTTACAGAGATACAGGAGCTGTATGGTATTTACAGAGTTACAGGAGCTGTATGGTATTTACAGAGTTACAGGAGCTGTATGGTATTTACAGAGATACAGGAGCTGTATGGTATTTACAGAGTTACAGGAGCTGTATGGTATTTACAGAGATACAGGAGCTGTATGGTATTTACAGAGTTACAGGAGCTGTATGGTATCTACAGAGTTACAGGAGCTGTATGGTATTTACAGAGATACAGGAGCTGTATGGTATTTACAGAGATACAGGAGCTGTATGGTATCTACAGAGATACAGGAGCTGTATGGTATTTACAGAGATACAGGAGCTGTATGGTATTTACAGAGATACAGGAGCTGTATGGTATTTACAGAGATACAGGAGCTGTATGGTATTTACAGAGTTACAGGAGCTGTATGGTATTTACAGAGATACAGGAGCTGTATGGTATTTACAGAGTTACAGGAGCTGTATGGTATTTACAGAGATACAGGAGCTGTATGGTATTTACAGAGTTACAGGAGCTGTATGGTATTTACAGAGTTACAGGAGCTGTATGGTATTTACAGAGATACAGGAGCTGTATGGTATTTACAGAGTTACAGGAGCTGTATGGTATTTACAGAGATACAGGAGCTGTATGGTATTTACAGAGTTACAGGAGCTGTATGGTATCTACAGAGTTACAGGAGCTGTATGGTATTTACAGAGATACAGGAGCTGTATGGTATTTACAGAGATACAGGAGCTGTATGGTATTTACAGAGATACAGGAGCTGTATGGTATCTACAGAGATACAGGAGCTGTATGGTATTTACAGAGATACAGGAGCTGTATGGTATTTACAGAGATACAGGAGCTGTATGGTATTTACAGAGATACAGGAGCTGTATGGTATCTACAGAGTTACAGGAGCTGTATGGTATTTACAGAGATACAGGAGCTGTATGGTATTTACAGAGATACAGGAGCTGTATGGTATTTACAGAGATACAGGAGCTGTATGGTATTTACAGAGATACAGGAGCTGTATGGTATTTACAGAGATACAGGAGCTGTATGGTATTTACAGAGATACAGGAGCTGTATGGTATTTACAGAGATACAGGAGCTGTATGGTATTTACAGAGATACAGGAGCTGTATGGTATTTACAGAGATACAGGAGCTGTATGGTATTTACAGAGATACAGGAGCTGTATGGTATTTACAGAGATACAGGAGCTGTATGGTATTTACAGAGATACAGGAGCTGTATGGTATTTACAGAGTTACAGGAGCTGTATGGTATTTACAGAGATACAGGAGCTGTATGGTATTTACAGAGATACAGGAGCTGTATGGTATTTACAGAGTTACAGGAGCTGTATGGTATTTACAGAGATACAGGAGCTGTATGGTATTTACAGAGTTACAGGAGCTGTATGGTATTTACAGAGATACAGGAGCTGTATGGTATTTACAGAGATACAGGAGCTGTATGGTATCTACAGAGATACAGGAGCTGTATGGTATCTACAGAGATACAGGAGCTGTATGGTATTTACAGAGATACAGGAGCTGTATGGTATTTACAGAGATACAGGAGCTGTATGGTATCTACAGAGTTACAGGAGCTGTATGGTATTTACAGAGATACAGGAGCTGTATGGTATTTACAGAGATACAGGAGCTGTATGGTATTTACAGAGATACAGGAGCTGTATGGTATTTACAGAGATACAGGAGCTGTATGGTATCTACAGAGATACAGGAGCTGTATGGTATTTACAGAGATACAGGAGCTGTATGGTATCTACAGAGATACAGGAGCTGTATGGTATTTACAGAGATACAGGAGCTGTATGGTATCTACAGAGATACAGGAGCTGTATGGTATTTACAGAGATACAGGAGCTGTATGGTATTTACAGAGATACAGGAGCTGTATGGTATCTACAGAGTTACAGGAGCTGTATGGTATTTAATAATTAGCTGGCTAAATGAATGAACACTGACTCATATTGTTTTATGTCCTCTATTAAATGGGGGGCAGAGAGAGAATTCCCTGGCTGGTGCGTCATGCCAGCCTGGTACTGCCCAGAGAGGAGGAGGAGGAGGATGATGATGATGAGGAGGAGGAGGAGGAGGAGGAGGAGGATGATGAGGAGGAGGGGAGGAGGACGAGGAGGAGGAGGAGGAGGAGGAGGAGGAGGATGATGAGGAGGAGGAGGAGGAGGAGGAGGAGAAGGAGGAGGAGGGCCAGGCTCATTGAGGTAAGGAGAGGAGAAGGTAGAGACAGAGGACTTCAACATGAACAGACGTCTCCATCAGTCACACACACTGCAGCTTTGCTTTCCTGTTATTGTTGTTTCATCTTTCACATTGGTGCAGTGTGTTGCACCTCATTTGAATCGGAGCAAAGAGGATGCTGGGAAATGTTGAAAGAGTGTTATGGTAGGGTTGTGATGAGACATTTGTATCTCACCTCAGTCTAGGTACGGTTGTGTTGAAAGAGTCTTATGGTAAGGATATGGTAAGGTTATGATAAGGTTATGGTATGGTTATGATAAGGTTATGGTATGGTTATGATACGATTATGGTATGGTTATGATAAGGTTATGGTATAGTTATGATAAGGTTATGGTATAGTTATGATAAGGTTATGGTATGGTTATGATAAGGTTATGGTATAGTTATGATAAGGTTATGGTATGGTTATGATAAGGTTATGGTATAGTTATGATAAGGTTATGGTATGGTTATGATACGGTTGCATCTCACCTCTCCATCTCTGGTCCACGGTTGTCCGTTCTGGGGGTACTTGTTCTGGTTCAGCCTCTTCTTCTGTCCTCCATCTGCAAACTTACAGAGTAGGGGTTCTACAGGAGCTGAGAGAGAGAGCGAGCGAGAGAGAGAGAGAGAGAGAGAGAGAGAGAGAGAGAGAGAGAGAGATAGTTAAGTAATTTAGTGTACAATCTGAGAGGAAATAAGGAGTTGGTTCCCCAGCTCCCTCAAAAACATCAGCAATCGTTCAACCAACTGAAGTTGTAGCAGAACCTTGGGGGAACCCACATGACCATCTGAAGAAGCAGAACCCTGTAGAACCCTGGCCATGGGTTCTCCATCCACATGACCATCTAAAGTAGCAGAACCCTGTAGAACACTGGCCACGGGTTCTCCATCCACATGACCATCTAAAGTAGCAGAACCCTGTAGAACACTGGCCACGGGTTCTCCATCCACATGACCATCTGAAGTAGCAGAACCCTGTAGAACCCTGGCCATGGGTTCTCCATCCACATGACCATCTGAAGTAGCAGAACCCTGTAGAACCCTGGCCATGGGTTCTCCATCCACATGACCATCTGAAGTAGCAGAACCCTGTAGAACCCTGGCCATGGGTTCTCCATCCACATGGCCATCTGAAGTAGCAGAACCCTGTAGAACCCTGGCCATGGGTTCTCCATCCACATGACCATCTGAAGTAGCAGAACCCTGTAGAACCCTGGCCATGGGTTCTCCATCCACATGGCCATCTGAAGTAGCAGAACCCTGTAGAACCCTGGCCATGGGTTCTCCATCCACATGACCATCTGAAGTAGCAGAACCCTGTAGAACCCTGGCCACGGGTTCTCCATCCACATGGCCATCTGAAGTAGCAGAACCCTGTAGAACCCTGGCCATGGGTTCTCCATCCACATGACCATCTGAAGTAGCAGAACCCTGTAGAACCCTGGCCACGGGTTCTCCATCCACATGGCCATCTGAAGAAGCAGAACCCTGTAGAACCCTGGCCATGGGTTCTCCATCCACATGGCCATCTGAAGTAGCAGAACCCTGTAGAACACTGGCCACGGGTTCTCCATCCACATGACCATCTGAAGTAGCAGAACCCTGTAGAACCCTGGCCATGGGTTCTCCATCCACATGGCCATCTGAAGTAGCAGAACCCTGTAGAACCCTGGCCATGGGTTCTCCATCCACATGGCCATCTGAAGTAGCAGAACCCTGTAGAACCCTGGCCATGGGTTCTCCATCCACATGGCCATCTGAAGCAGAGCTCTCCTGTCTTTCTTCTCCTATCTTCTCGTTCATGTCAGATAACCTCTGTTCTTGGTGAGCCATTTAACATCCCAACCCTGATATCGTAACAACCCAACCCTGACTTTAAATCAACCTAACCAAAGCACAGAGCCTGAGAGTGTTTAAACTAACAAACCTTAGCATAATTAACACAGCCTGACCTCTAGGCTCCAACAGACATTTTAATTTTCTATATAAGGACAAATGAACTTTCGGGACCCGGACTGAAAGAGAAAATGTGAATGGGAAAAGACTGTGTGTGACCTTTCTCACTATAGTTCAATTGACAGAGATTTCCACGTGGAACTTGTGTCCCTTATGCCCTCTGAGATGACTCCTGGACCTTAAATATACGGTGCGTTTGGGAAGTATTCAGACCCCCTTCCATTGCAACACATGTTGTTACGTTACAGCCTTATTCTAAAGCGGATAAAATAAAATAAAAACGTATTTACATAAGTATTCAGACCCTCTGCTCTGAGACTCGAAATTGAGCTCAGGTGCATCCTGTTTCCATTGGTCATCCTTGAGATGTTTCCACAACTTGATTGGTGTCCACCTGTGGTCAATTCAAATTATTGGACATGTACTATATGTACTGGACATGTACTATATGTACTAT
Organism: Brachymystax lenok tsinlingensis; assembly: GCA_030435695.1. Lineage (NCBI taxonomy): Eukaryota > Metazoa > Chordata > Actinopteri > Salmoniformes > Salmonidae > Brachymystax > Brachymystax lenok. Next base: position 66,952,829 of record CM059789.1, read on the forward strand.
ATGTACTGGACATGTACTATATGTACAATATGTACTGGACATGTACTATATGTACTATATGTACTGGACATTTACTATATGTACTGGACATGTACTATATGTTCTATATGTACTATATGTACTATATGTACTGGACATGTACTATATGTACTGGACATGTACTATATGTTCTATATGTACTGGACATGTACTATATGTACTATATGTACTGGACATGTACTATATGTACTATATGTACTGGACATGTACTATATGTACTGGACATGTACTATATGTACTATATGTACTGGACATGTACTATATGTTCTATATGTACTGGACATGTACTATATGTACTATATGTACTATATGTACTATATGTACTATATGTACTATATGTACTGGACATGTACTATATGTACTATATGTACTGGACATGTACTATATGTACTATATGTACTGGACATGTAATATATGTACTGGACATGTTCTATATGTACTATATGTACTGGACATGTACTATATGTACTATATGTACTGGACATGTACTATATGTACTATATGTACTATATGTACTATATGTACTGGACATGTACTATATGTACAATATGTACTGGACATGTACTATATGTACAATATGTACTGGACATGTACTATATGTACAATATGTACTGGACATGTACTATATGTACTATATGTACTGGACATGTACTATATGTACTATATGTACTGGACATGTACTATATGTACTATATGTACTGGACATGTACTATATGTACTGGACATGTACTATATGTTCTATATGTACTATATGTACTATATGTACTGGACATGTACTATATGTACTATATGTACTGGACATGTACTATATGTACTGGACATGTACTATATGTACTATATGTACTGGACATGTACTATATGTTCTATATGTACTGGACATGTACTATATGTACTATATGTACTGGACATGTACTATATGTACTATATGTACTGGACATGTACTATATGTACTATATGTACTGGACATGTACTATATGTACTATATGTACTGGACATGTAATATATGTACTGGACATGTTCTATATGTACTATATGTACTATATGTACTATATGTACTATATGTACTGGACATGTACTATATGTACAATATGTACTGGACATGTACTATATGTACAATATGTACTGGACATGTACTATATGTACAATATGTACTGGACATGTACTATATGTACTATATGTACTGGACATGTACTATATGTACTATATGTACTGGACATGTACTATATGTACTATATGTACTGGACATGTACTATATGTACTATATGTACTGGACATGTACTATATGTACTATATGTACTATATGTACTGTATATACTGGACATATACTATATGTAATATATGTACTGGACATGTACTATATGTACTGGATATGTACTATATGTACTGTATATACTGGACATGTACTGTAAGTACTGGACATTGGACACTGCCTGTATGGTGCTGATGGAACCTCACATGATGAGACAGAGAGATACTGTAGACGGGTTTACACAACTAACACCACAAGACACAAACACTGATGTGTAACAGACATCTGAGAAGACGGAGAGAGGAGACAGAGACGACTCAGAGTTCAACCTTGAACCAGACTGTCTGAATGACTAATACAACCTGCAGGCTACATGACTTCATATCCACCCCTACACACACACACACACACACACACACACACACACACACACACACGCACACGCACACGCACACGCACACACACACGCACACATGCACACAAGATGCACACACACACACGGACGCATGAACACAAGATGCAGACACACACACACACACAACATGACTTTCTGTTCATCCCTCCAGCTATGTTAACTAGTCAGAGGAAGACAGTGTGTCTCTACATCCGTAGTGATGGAACAGTACGGAACCCCACATGGCTGTAGGGCGGCAGCGTACAGGAGATAGGGGTCCATTTGGTACGTACCCTAGGCTTCTATTCACCTTGAGTTCTCTGTGATCTCTCTCAGAATCACAGCCTCTGTTCCTTCCAGCTCATCTCTGTATACAACAATTCATGTTACCTGGTGGTGTAGGGCTATACATTCATGTTCCCCGGTGGTGTAGGGCTATACATTCATGTTACCTGGCGGTTCCCTGGCGGTGTAGGGCTATACATTCATGTTCCCTGGTGGTGTAGGGCTATACATTCATGTTACCTGGTGGTGTAGGGCTATACATTCATGTTCCCCGGTGGTGTAGGGCTATACATTCATGTTCCCCGGTGGTGTAGGGCTATACATTCATGTTCCCCGGTGGTGTAGGGCTATACATTCATGTTCCCTGGTGGTGTAGGGCTATACATTCATGTTCCCCGGTGGTGTAGGGCTATACATTCATGTTCCCTGGTGGTGTAGGGCTATACATGCATGTTCCCTGGTGGTGTAGGGCTTACATTAATGTTACCTGGTGGTGTAGGGCTATACATTCATGTTCCCTGGTGGTGTAGGGCTATACATTCATGCTCCCTGGTGGTGTAGGGCTATACATTCATGCTCCCTGGTGGTGTAGGGCTATACATTCATGTTCCCTGGTGGTGTAGGGCTATACATTCATGTTCCCTGGTTAATGTTACCTGGTGGTGTAGGGCTATACATTCATGTTACCTGGTGGTGTAGGGCTATACATTCATGTTACCTGGTGGTGTAGGGCTATACATTCATGTTCCCCGGTGGTGTAGGGCTATACATTCATGTTACCTGGTGGTGTAGGGCTATACATTCATGTTCCCTGGTGGTGTAGGGCTATACATTCATGTTACCTGGTGGTGTAGGGCTATACATTAATGTTCCCTGGTGATGTAGGGCTATACATTCATGTTCCCTGGTGGTGTAGGGCTATACATTCATGTTACCTGGTGGTGTAGGGCTATACATTCATGTTCCCCGGTGGTGTAGGGCTATACATTCATGTTCCCCGGTGGTGTAGGGCTATACATTCATGTTACCTGGTGGTGTAGGGCTATACATTCATGTTCCCTGGTGGTGTAGGGCTATACATTCATGTTACCTGGTGGTGTAGGGCTATACATTAATGTTCCCTGGTGATGTAGGGCTATACATTCATGTTCCCTGGTGGTGTAGGGCTATACATTCATGTTCCCTGGTGGTGTAGGGCTATACATTAATGTTACCTGGTGGTGTAGGGCTATACATTCATGTTACCTGGTGGTGTAGGGCTATACATTCATGCTCCCTGGTGGTGTAGGGCTATACATTCATGCTCCCTGGTGGTGTAGGGCTATACATTCATGTTCCCTGGTGGTGTAGGGCTATACATTCATGTTCCCTGGTGGTGTAGGGCTATACATTAATGTTACCTGGTGGTGTAGGGCTATACATTCATGTTACCTGGCGGTGTAGGGCTATACATTAATGTTACCTGGTGGTGTAGGGCTATACATTCATGTTCCCTGGTGGTGTAGGGCTATACATTCATGTTCCCTGGTGTTGTAGGGCTATACATTTATGTTACCTGGTGGTGTAGGGCTATACATTAATGTTACCTGGCGGTGTAGGGCTATACATTCATGTTCCCTGGTGGTGTAGGGCTATACATTAATGTTCCCTGGTGGTGTAGGGCTATACATTCATGTTCCCCGGTGGTGTAGGGCTATACATTAATGTTCCCTGGTGGTGTAGGGCTATACATTAATGTTACCTGGTGGTGTAGGGCTATACATTAATGTTCCCTGGTGGTGTAGGGCTATACATTCATGTTCCCTGGTGGTGTAGGGCTATACATTCATGTTACCTGCAGGTGTAGGGCTATATATTCATGTTCCCTGGTGGTGTAGGACTATACATTAATGTTACCTGGTGTTGTAGGGCTATACATTCATGTTACCTGCAGGTGTAGGGCTATACATTCATGTTCCCTGGCGGTGTAGGGCTATACATTCATGTTACCTGGTGGTGTAGGGCTATACATTCATGTTCCCTGGCGGTGTAGGGCTATACATTCATGTTACTTTAGGGTGTAGGGCTATACATTCATGTTCCCTGGCGGTATAGGGCTATACATTCATGTTACCTGGTGGTGTAGGGCTATACATTCATGTTCCCTGGCGGTGTAGGGCTATACATTCATGTTACCTGAGTGTGTAGGGCTATACATTCATGTTCCCTGGCGGTGTAGGGCTATACATTAATGTTATCTGGTGTTGTAGGGCTATACATTAATGTTACCTGGTGGTGTAGGGCTATACATTCATGTTAACTGGTGGTGTAGGGCTATACATTCATGTTCCCTGGTGGTGTAGGGCTATACATTCATGTTACCTGGTGGTGTAGGGCTATACATTAATGTTCCCTGGTGGTGTAGGGCTATACATTCATGTTCCCTGGTGGTGTAGGGCTATACATTCATGTTACCTGGTGGTGTTGGGGGTGGTACTGAGGGGAGAGTAGACTACTGGAGATTCAGAGAACAGGTGTTGGGGGGGTACTGAGGGAGAGTAGACTACTGGAGATTCAGAGAGAACAGGTGTTGGGGGGGTGGTACTGAGGGAGAGTAGACTACTGGAGATTCAGAGAGAACAGGTGTTGGTGGGGAGAGAGAACAAACTCTTCTCATGCTTTGTTCATTTCAAAAAAGCTTTTGACTCAATTTGGCATGAGGGTCTGTTATACAAATTGATGGAAAGTGGTGTTGGGGGAAAAACATACGACATTATAAAATCCATGTACACAAACAACAAATGTGCAGTTAAAATTGGCAAAAAACTAACACATTTCTTCCCACAGGGCCGTGGGGTGAGACAGGGATGCAGCTCGAGCCCCACCCTCTTCAACATATATATCAACAAATTGGCGAGGGCACTAGAACAGTCTGCAGCACCCGGCCTCACCCTACTAGAATCTGAAGTCAAATGTCTACTGATGATCCGGTGCTTCTGGCCCCAACCAAGGAGGGTCTACAGCAGAACTTAGATCTTCTACACAGATTATGTCAGACCTGGGCCCTGAAAGTAAATCTCAGTAAATCCCAAAAAAGGTCCAGTTTCCAGAATCACGAATACAAATTCCATCTAGACACCGTTGCCCTAGAGCACACAAATAACTATACATACCTCGGCCTAAACATCAGCGCCACAGGTAACTTCCACAAAGCCGTGAACGATCTGAGAGACAAGGCAAGAAGCTTCTATGCCATCAAAAGGAACATAAAATTCGACATACCAATTAGGATCTGGCTAAAAATACTTGAATCAGTTATAGAACCCACTGCCCTTTATGGTTGTGAGGTTCCCAAACCTTCCATAACAAAGCCATCACCTACAGAGAGATGAACCTGGAGAAGAGTCCCCTAAGCAAGCTGGTCCTGGGGCTCTGTTCACAAACACAAACAGACCCCACAGAGCCCCAGGACAGCAACACAATTAGACCCAACCAAATCATGAGAAAACAAAAAGATAATTACTTGACACATTGGAAAGAATTAACAAAAAAACTGAGCAAACTAGAATGCTATTTGGCCCTGAACAGAGAGTACACAGTGGTAGAATACCTGACCACTGTGACTGACCCAAACTTACGTAGGCAGGCAGACCTGGCTCTCAAGAGAAGACAGGCTATGTGCACTCTGGCCACAAAATGAGGTGGAAACTGAGCTGCACTTCCTAACCTCCTGCCAAATGTAGGACCATATTAGAGACGCATATTTTCCTCAGGTTACACAGATCCACAAAGAATTTAAAAACAAACCCAATTTTGCTAAACTCAAGCTAAAGTCTTCATTCTTTTAGAACGTCTGTGAGAGTAATGTTTACTGTTCATATTTTTTTGTTTATTTCACCTTTGTATATTAATCTACTTCACTTGCTTTGGCAATGTAAACATATGTTTCCCATGCCAATAAAGCCCCTTGAATTGAACTGAAACTGAAGCTGAACTGAAAGAGAGAGGGTCAATAATGACAACTAATGCCAAGGCTTGGATTAACAGCTGAACCATTTTATTGACACCACGGCGAAGAAAGTAGTGCACTACTCTATGTGTCCTGGTCTAAAGTAGTGCACTATTCTATGTGTCCTGGACTAAAGTAGTGCACTACTCTATGTGTCCTGGTCTAAAGTAGTGCACTACTCTATGTGTCCTGGTCTAAAGTAGTGCACTATTCTATGTGTCCTGGACTAAAGTAGTGCACTACTCTATGTGTCCTGGACTAAAGTAGTGCACTATTCTATGTGTCCTGGACTAAAGTAGTGCACTACTCTATGTGTCCTGGACTAAAGTAGTGCACTACTCTATGTGTCCTGGACTAAAGTAGTGCACTACTCTATGTGTCCTGGTCTAAAGTAGTGCACTATTCTATGTGTCCTGGACTAAAGTAGTGCACTATTCTATGTGTCCTGGACTAAAGTAGTGCACTACTCTATGTGTCCTGGACTAAAGTAGTGCACTACTCTATGTGTCCTGGACTAAAGTAGTGCACTACTCTATGTGTCCTGGACTAAAGTAGTGCACTACTCTATGTGTCCTGGACTAAAGTAGTGCACTACTCTATGTGTCCTGGTCTAAAGTAGTGCACTATTCTATGTGTCCTGGACTAAAGTAGTGCACTACTCTATGTGTCCTGGTCTAAAGTAGTGCCCTATTCTATGTGTCCTGGACTAAAGTAGTGCACTACTCTATGTGTCCTGGACTAAAGTAGTGCACTACTCTATGTGTCCTGGACTAAAGTAGTGCACTATTCTATGTGTCCTGGACTAAAGTAGTGCACTACTCTATGTGTCCTGGACTAAAGTAGTGCACTACTCTATGTGTCCTGGACTAAAGTAGTGCACTACTCTATGTGTCCTGGACTAAAGTAGTGCACTACTCTATGTGTCCTGGACTAAAGTAGTGCACTACTCCATGTGTCCTGGACTAAAGTACTCTATGTGTCCTGGTCTAAAGTAGTGCACTACTCTATGTGTCCTGGTCTAAAGTAGTGCACTACTCTATGTGTCCTGGACTAAAGTAGTGCACTAAATAGAGAACAGGGTGTCATTTGGGACACACAGTTGTTTATTTTTCCGGTTATCAGAAAATAAAATCTGTCCAGGACTAACTGTGGACGAGTAGTTTGCTCTCCACGCTGGCATTGGTTGGTTTAGGTAAATACAGCCGACTGTTTGACATGGGGTCTCCATGGAGACCAGCGGGAGGAAACAGGAAGGAAGCAGCACTGGGAATTGAAACAGATACATAATCAGCTTAGACTAGCCACTTCCTGTTGGTTTAAAAATGACCTTGTCATATCACTTCTCTGTGGATTTGTTAGTCTGATTGGTTGTTGCAGCTGGTTGGCACTGATGGGGTCTAGTGGGGTCTGGCTGGAGCAAGGTGCCCAGAACTATTCCCCTGATTATAGCCCCAGGACACCTGGACTACTCTATGTACTATTCCCCTGATTATAGCCCCAGGACACCTCAGTGTTAGGAACCCCTGGCCCAGAACTATCCCCCTGATTATAGCCCCAGGACACCTCAGGGTTAGGAACCCCTGGCCCAGAACTATCCCCCTGATTATAGCCCCAGGACACCTCAGGGTTAGGAACCCCTGGCCCAGAACTATCCCCCTGATTATAGCCCCAGGACACCTCAGGGTTAGGAACCTCTGTTGTCTCTATAGTAGTGGGTGTTCTTCATGTTGTCTCTATAGTAGTGGGTGTTCTTCATGTTGTCTCCATAGTAGTGGGTGTTCTTCATGTTGTCTCTATAGTAGTGGGTGTTCTTCATGTTGTCTCTATAGTAGTGGGTGTTCTTCATGTTGTCTCTATAGTAGTGGGTGTTCTTCATGTTGTCTCTATAGTAGTGGGTGTTCTTCATGTTGTCTCTATAGTAGTGGGTGTTCTTCATGTTGTCTCTATAGTAGTGGGTGTTCTTCATGTTGTCTCTATAGTAGTGGGTGTTCTTCATGTTGTCTCTATAGTAGTGGGTGTGTTGTTAGTTTATGTATGTACTGCATATACATATTCTTGACATTACAAATTACGACTAAACTGAGTGGACAAAACATTAGGTACACCTGCTCTTTCCATGACAGAGACTGACCAGGTGAATCCAGGTGAAAGCTATGATCACTTGTTGATGTCACCTGTTAAATCCACTTCAATCAGTGTAGATGAAGGGGAGGAGACAGACAGGTTAAAGAAGGATTTTTAAGCCTTGAGACAATTGAGACATGGATGTGTGCCATTCTGAGGGTGAATGGGCCAGACAAAATATTGAAGTGACTTTGAACAGGGGGTATGGTAGTAGGTGCCAGGCACACTGGTTTGTGTCAAGAACTGCAACGCTACCGGGTTTTTCCACACTCAACAGTTCCCTGTGTGCATCAAGAACGGTCCACCACCCAAAGGACATCCAGCCAACTTGATACAACTGTGGGAAGCATTGGAGTCAACATGGGCCAGCATCCCTGTGGAACGCTTGTAGAGTCCATGCCCCAACGAATTCCGGCTGTTCTGAGGGCAAAAGCGAGGGTGCAACTCAATATTAGGAAGCTGTTCTTCATGTTTTGTATACTCAGTGTGTATATGGTCAGGGTTTTTCAGCTGTCCCCATAGGAGAACCCTTTGAAGAACCCTTTTTGGTTCAAGGTTAAACCCTTTTGGGGTTCTATGTAGGATCCTTTTCACAAAGGGTTCTATATAGAACCCAAAATAGTTCTACCTGCAACCGAAAAGGGGTTCTACCTGGACCCAAAAAGGGTTATCCTATGGGGACAGCCGGAGAACCCTTTTTTCTAAGTGTGTAGTGTACAGTATATACATACGTTGACATTACAAGTGATGACTGCATGTCTATGTCAGTGGGTGATGAGGAGGAGTCAGTGTCCACTATACTGCTACTTTCATCATGACGTCACCTGACTGGGTGATTCTATGAAAGTCTTTCAACTGAAGACATGTCACTACACACTGTATCAAGCTGTTGTTTAATCTGACACCGTAATTACCAGCAATATGTTACAACTCCAAATCCTTTCCCATCTGGGCAGCTATTTGTGAGGATTCTATGATGAAATGATTGTATGATGATTGTATGATGATTGTATGATTCTATGATTCTATGATGATTCTATGATGATTCAATGATTCTAAGAATCTATGATGATTCTATGATTCTATGAGGAATACTCCTGTGTGTAATGTGTGACTCTTGGAAAGGCAGATTAAGATTTTGAATCCTAATGGAGTGATATGAAAGACTGAGATGGCGCCCTATTCCCTTTGGATACTTTGGAGCAGAGCCCAATGGGTCCCTCTATAGGGAACAGGGTGGAGCAGAACCCAATGGGTCCCTCTATAGGGAACAGGGTGGAGCAGAACCCAATGGGTCCCTCTATAGGGAACAGGGTGGAGCAGAACCCAATGGGTCCCTCTATAGGGAGCAGGGTGGAGCAGAACCCAATGGGTCCCTCTATAGGGAACATGGTGGAGCAGAACCCAATGGGTTCCTCTATAGGGAACAGGGTGGAGCAGAACCCAATGGGTCCCTCTATAGGGAACAGGGTGGAGCAGAACCCAATGGGTCCCTCTATAGGGAGCAGGGTGGAGCAGAACCCAATGGGTTCCTCTATAGGGAGCAGGGTGGAGCAGAACCCAATGGGTCCCTCTATAGGGAACATGGTGGAGCAGAACCCAATGGGTTCCTCTATAGGGAACATGGTGGAGCATAACCCAATGGGTCCCCTATAGGGAGCAGGGTGGAGCAGAACCCAATGGGTCCCTCTATAGGGAACAGGGTGGAGCAGAGCCCAATGGGTCCCTCTATAGGGAACATGGTGGAGCAGAACCCAATGGGTTCCTCTATAGGGAGCAGGGTGGAGCAGAACCCAATGGGTCCCTCTATAGGGAACAGGGTGGAGCAGAACCCAATGGGTCCCTCTATAGGGAGCAGGGTGGAGCAGAACCCAATGGGTCCCTCTATAGGGAGCAGGGTGGAGCAGAGCCCAATGGGTCCCTCTATAGGGAACATGGTGCCATTTGGGACGTGACCTAGGTTCTTTGTTGTCTCTCTCCATCTCCCATCGGGGAGGGGACAAAGAAGGTTATTAACAGAAAGGCGCTCCATCAGATAGTTCAGTATTAAAAAGATAATTTCCCTTCAACCACTTTCTCATTATAATGTTATCTCCTGTGCCTGTGATGATGTGGATCTGAGCTAGGCTTTGTTTGTGTTGTCGCGGAGACGCGTCAATCATTCTACTGCTCCACACACTTTAATAAACACTTGATGAAAGCAGCAGCAGAAATACATTAAATTATCACTCTGATGTGACGCTAGGGAACTGTCTCTCTGGGGTGAGGAGAGTCAAGTCCCAATGCCACGTCTAGAAATAATCACTCTGATGTGACGCTAGGGAACTGTCTCTCTGGGGTGAGGAGAGCCAAGTCCCAATGCCACGTCTAGAAATAATCACTCTGATGTGACGCTAGGGAACTGTCTCTCTGGGGTGAGGAGAGACAAGTCCCAATGCCACGTCTAGAAATAATCACTCTGATGTGACGCTAGGGAACTGTCTCTCTGGGGTGAGGAGAGTCAAGTCCCAACGCCACGTCTAGAAATAATCACTCTGATGTGACGCTAGGGAACTGTCTCTCTGGGGTGAGGAGAGTCAAGTCCCAACGCCACGTCTAGAAATAATCACTCTGATGTGACGCTAGGGAACTGTCTCTCTGGGATGAGTAGAGTCAAGTCCCAACGCCACGTCTAGAAATAATCACTCTGATTTGACGCTAGGGAACTGTCTCTCTGGGATGAGGAGAGTCAAGTCCCAATGCCACGTCTAGAAATAATCACTCTGATGTGACGCTAGGGAACTGTCTCTCTGGGGTGAGGAGAGACAAGTCCCAGGTGGCGTCTAGAAATAATCACTCTGATGTGACGCTAGGGAACTGTCTCTCTGGGGTGAGGAGAGTCAAGTCCCAATGCCACGTCTAGAAATAATCACTCTGATGTGACGCTAGGGAACTGTCTCTCTGGGGTGAGGAGAGTCAAGTCTCAAGGCCTATTCTGCTCTAAATGTGGCCTCACATTCATAAATGTTATTGTTGCAACCAGTTGTTGTCGTTAAATCCCTCTCCTCTTAGAGAGATACATGCTAACCCTAATGAACCTGACGGGGAAGCCGTGAGTCTGTTGCCTGCTTTATGGCTGCGTCCCAAATGGAAAGATATTACTGACATGCTCTGGTCAAAAGTAGTGTATTATATAGGGAACAGACAGAGACAGAGACAGAGACAGACAGACAGACAGAGACAGCCAGACAGAGTCGGCCAGACAGACAGAGACAGAGACAGAGACAGAGACAGAGACAGAGACAGACAGACAGACAGACAGACAGACAGCGACAGCCAGACAGACTGACAGACAGACAGAGACACTCAGACAGCCAGACAGACAGACAATAAAGTGGAGTCATTGTTAAAACTTCTTAGGGATCGGCTCATGAGGTGACCGTTTTGGAGAGCCTGGCGTGCCCAAAGTAAAATGCCTCCCATTCAGGCCCAGAAAATAGGATATGCACATATTTAGTACCATTGGATAGGAAACACTCTGACTTTTCCAAAAGTGTTAACCATTTGTCTGTGAGTAAAACAGAACGCATATGGCAGGCAAAACCCCGAGGCATTTCTGTCCTGGAAAAAGTGATTTTGACACATTGCTCATTCCCTCATGAAAATGCCCTTATAAGGGCATATGAATGCAGTACCCATCGCTTCCTTTAGATGTCAACAGTCTCGAGACAGTATGGATTTTCATTTTGGATGCTTTAGACCAGAGAAGAAGAGCAAACCAGGAAGTATCCTTTTTATGTCAACACAATGGAACGCGCGCTCCCGACAAGGCGCGCAGTGTCTTTTTTATCGTCTTTATTGATCAGTTTATATTCCGGTTGATTTATAATAGTAAATATACGTAAAAGTGTTCCTAAGGATACATTTAAAACTATGTTTGATTGTTCTTGGACAAGTTTATAGGTATAAGATGAACGAAGTTCTCACACGTTTCAATGGAGGAGTGGAGGCTGTCGCTTTCTGATTATAACGCGCAAACCAAATGGAGATTTATGGATAAAATACATTACTTTTTCTAACAAAAGAACCATGGATTGTCTTCGTTGGACACTTAGGATGACCTCAGCAGAAGTTCTTCAACAGGTAATTGATTTGTTTTCGCTGTGAAATGTGTTATGTGTGTGCCATGATGGCTAATGGATTCATGGCTATGGGAAAAATATGTGAGGTGCTACCCTCAAACAATCAAATGTGCTGCTTTCGCCGTAAAGCCTTTTTGAAATCTTACAACGCTGTGATATTGCCAAGAAACAGAGCTTTTGATGAGTATGGAACACTTGTATATTGGTGGATGTTTAATAATTCAACTTTTGGATTTTGAATGTGGCGCCTTGCATTTCACCTGGTAGTGTCGGGATTGGGGCGCTAGCGCACCAGCAATCCCAGAGAGGTTAAAACAGGACACAAAGGAAGTGAAGTGGACAGTATCATGACAGGGTTAGAGTGAGAGAGAGAGAGAGCAGCGCCATGTACTACAGCTGTAACAACCTCAGTACTACACCACCTCTGTTCTGCTGACTAGAAACCATCATAGCCGACTGTCTACAGGATATCAGAGAGGAAACATCCCCGTACTGTAGGCTCCTAGTCAACCCCAGTACTACACCAGCTCTGTTCTGCTGACTAGAAACCATCACAGCCGACTGTCTACAGGATATCAGAGAGGAGACATCCCCGTACTGCAGGCTCCTAGTCAACCCCAGTACTGCACCAGCTCTGTTCTGCTGACTAGAAACCATCATAGCCGACTGTCTACAGGATATCAGAGAGGAGACATCCGTGTACTGTAGCCTCCTAGTCAACCCCAGAGATGATGTCTGAAACCCCTCTCTCTAATCCCCAAACTAATGGATAAACAAGGGAGATAAATGGCCGGAACAGAGCCTAGCTGGGGAGACGTTCCCTCTGTGTGTGTCTACAGCAGCAAACAAACCCTGTGGGTTATAGTTAACCTCTTTCTGGCAACTCGATTCTCCATTTTTACCAGCCTTAGAGAGCAGAGAGGATCCCAATTTGACGGGTCACCCCACACATCCCACACACGCCACTGGAGGCTGTGACAGACTGACTCCTTGTCCTCACTCTGAGTTGACAGGGCTGACCACTGGGGAACAATAGGTCTCACACACACACACACGCACAAACACACAGGAGTCTGGGTTTTCACCTAAATCACCTCTTTCATAATAGAGCTAAATCACCTCTGTCAAAATAGAGCTAAATCACCTCTGTCATAATGATTACACCTATCTAAACATATTTTAAATGGATTGATTACACCTATCTAAACATATTTTAAATGGATTGATTACACCTATCTAAACATACTTTAAATGGATTGATTACACCTATCTAAACATACTTTACATGATTACAGCTATCCCTGGAGATATTATACTGTATCTTCTACCAGAGCCCATAGGGAACAGGAGGCCATTTGGGATGCAGACCCTACTGTATTTTACTACATCACAGTTCCGTATTGTCACATGTTATTCCACTGACTGTGGCTAATCGTGCAGGTTTCCTATATTCCCATTTCATTCAGCCGGGTATGGGTCTCTTTGAAGACAACCTGCTTGCCATGTCCAAATGAATACTATCAGTTACACCTTCCAATGCATAGGCTACTCACATGAACACTTAACTGGAATTGAAGTGCACGTACGCACACACACGGTAGCGAAGGAGGCTGGCGGTTGTCCCGTGAGTATCAGACAACGATAGATGGAGTGATCCATCATACACCTGTCTTCCTGTCTGCCACACAGCTACAACTCACAAATCATATCTCTAGATCAGAGACCGCTCGACAATCTACTGCTCTCTCTCTCTCTCTCTCTCTCTCTCTCTCTCTCTCTCTCTCCCCTCCCACCTCCCTCCCTCCCACACACGTCACACCAGAGACAAATGAAAAAGGATTTTACACATTTCCTTCTCCTTCGCCTACCCCTCTTTTCCACCTTATCCCCTCATCTCTCTCTCTATCTGCCCCTCTACCCCCTCATCTCTCTCTCTATCTGCCCCTCTATCCCCTCATCTCTCTCTCTCTATCTGCCCCTCTACCCCCTCATCTCTCTCTATCTACCCCTCTATCCCCTCATCTCTCTCTATCTACCCCTCTATCCCCTCATCTCTCTCTCTCTTCCCCTCTATCCCCTCATCTCTCTCTATCTGCCCCTCTATCCCCTCATCTCTCTCTCTATCTTCCCCTCTACCCCCTCATCTCTCTCTATCTGCCCCTCTATCCCCTCATCTCTCTCTCTATCTTCCCCTCTACCCCCTCATCTCTCTCTATCTACCCCTCTATCCCCTCATCTCTCTCTCTCTATCTTCCCCTCTACCCCTCATCTCTCTCTCTCCCTCCTCCTGTGGTTCTGAATAAAACATGGAGGCTGTGCTCTGAGCCAGAAGGACAGCCCATGGAGAGAGGAGTGCCATCAGACACAGCGCAGTAGGAAACTGAGCTCAGCTTGAGCCAGACAGGAACCATCACGGAGGCATGAGGACCCCAGGCTGACAGGTTAGGACGGCTATGTGCCTGTGTGTAAACCAGGGTTCTGTCTGGGGCATTTACTGCTGTGTTTATAGGGATGTGGGATAGCTTGTTGGCTGTAGGGGATGTCAGTGACTCAGTTAAAATATATATACAACACAGGAAAATATTTTTTTTTAACTACACTGAGCCTATAAGATACAAATCTAAGCACTTTGAACACAAAAACCCCAGAAAAGACTAGGGGGTAGCTGTTCCTCATACCTGGTACGCCTGGAGGAGTCTTGAGAAACTTCCCGTTGAAATGTTGAATCACCACACCACACTTCTCTGTTGACTCCATCCTGAGGGGGCAGAGAGAGATCATGAGAAAACAAAAAAATATTATTACTTGACTCATTGAAAAGAATTAACTAAAAAAACTCATGAAACTAGAATGCATTACTAGAATGCATTACCATATTAGAGACACATATTTCCCTCAGATTACACAGATCCACAAAGAATTCGAAAACAAATGTTGATAAACTCCCGTATCTATTGGGTGAAATACCACAGTGTGCCATCACAGCAGCAAGATGTGTGACCTGTTACCACAAGAAAAGGTCAACCAGTGAAGAACAAACACCATTGTAAATACAACCCATATTTATGTTGATTTATTTTCCCTTTTTGTACTTTAACCATTTGTACATCGTTACAACACTGTATATAGACATAATACGACATTTGTAATGTCTTTATTCTTTTGGAACTTTTGTGAGCATAAAATTTACTGTTCAATTTTTATTGTTTATTTCACCTTTGTTTATCCATTTCACTTGCTTTGGCAAAGTAAAAATATGTTTCCCATGCCAAGAAAGACCCTTGAATTGAGGGAGGGAGGGAGGGAGAGAGAGAGGGACAGAGAGAGAGACAGAAAGAGAGAGAGACGGGG
>CM059789.1:66973379-67018379 GCA_030435695.1 Brachymystax lenok tsinlingensis
ATGTGATATGATCTGCTAGTGTTGTCATTGGATTTATAGCTGTTATCCCACTGGCCATCCAACCAGCATCACCACTGTCCTGGTTCGTGGCCAGTCTTACTTGGACAGGACAGGACAAACACACACACACGCACACGCACACACACATACACACACACACACACAGTCCCCTTCTCTCCTGTCACTGGGAGTGTGTCTGTATGTCTGTGTGTGTGTCTGTATGTCTGTGTGTGTGTCTGTATGTCTGTGTGTGTGTGTGTGTGTGTGTGTGTGTGTGTGTGTGTGTGTGTGTGTGTGTGTGTGTGTGTGTGTGTATGTGCGTGCGTGTGTGTCTGACAGAACAACACAGGAATAGTTTGGCTGGACACACAGTCCCTCTCTATCCTCTCATATTCTACCCAGTGTGGGCCTTGACTCCTATTGACATCACATCACAGAGCTCAATGTCATTTCCAGATGCTGTCAAGGCTACATCACCTAATCAGATCATCGCTGGGCTTGTATCCAGAACTTACACTGACTGGACAAAACATTAGGAACACCTGCTCTTTCCATGACATAGACTGACCAGGTGAATCCAGGTGAAAGCTATGATCCCTTGTTGATTTCACTTGCTAAATCCTCTTCAATCAGCGTAGATGAAGGGGAGGAGACAGGTTAAATATTTTTTTCTAAGCCTTGAGACAATTTATCAAATCAAATCAAATGTATTTATAAAGCCCTTCTTACATCATCTGATGTCACAGAGTGCTGTACAGAAACCCCAGCCTAAAACCCCTCTGTGGAACGGCTTCTACGTGGAACCCTTAAAAGGGTTCTACCTGGAACCTAAAAGGGTTCTTCAAAAGGTTCTCTTATGAGGACAGCCAAAGAACCCTTTGAGGTTCTAGATACAGATGCCATCTTAATTTGACCCAGTTTTTTTCACAGCAGAAAAAAGTATTATATGGATTATAATGAATGGACATTTTTTTGTAGGGGTTGATACATTTTTCATTAGGGCAAATCAAGTCTGACATTTTAAAGTGGCATTAGACAAACTTCAGAAGCCTTTTTTTTTTTACCTTGAATTCACTACAAAATGTCCTGCAACAACAGGATGATCAAATTAAGATAAGGCATTCACAGCACCTTTTTTCTTCCCTCAGAGTGCGGGTTCATGACTTGTTTTTTGCCCAGGGCTCATAGGAGTCCCGTCAGAAGAGAGTGTACTATGACATCATCTCCAAAATATCACTATTTTGAAAACAAGCCATAGAAAGCTGGTTGTAAAGTTCAGTTTAATCCACCAGAAAATACCAAATGAATATTACAACAAATACAGTATTCTGAACAAAAAAAACTAAACGCAACATGAAACAATTTTTTAAGATTTTTACTGAGTTACAGTTCATATAAGGATATCAGTATATTTACCTAATTTATGTATTTCACATGACTGGGAATACAGATATGCATCTGTTGGTCACACAAAAAAATGAAGGGGCGTGGATCAGAAAACCAGTCAGTATCTGGTGTGACAAACAATTTGCCTCATGCAGCGCGACACGTCTCCTTCACATAGAGTTGATCAGGCTGTTGATTGTGGCCTGTGGAATGTTGTCCCACTCCTCTTCAATGGCTGTGTGAAGTTGCTGAATATTGGCGGGACCTCAAACACGCTGTCATACACGTCATTCCAGAGCATCCCAAACATGCTCAAATAAATTGTATTAGTCACATGTGCAGAAATAAAAGTAACAAGTAATTAAAGAGCAGCAGTAAAATAACAATAGCGAGACTATATACAGGGGGGTACCGGTACAATGTGCAGGGGCAGCAGTTAGTTGAGGTAATATGTACATATAGGTAGAGTTATTAAAGTGACTATGCATAGATGATAACAACAGAGAGTAGCAGCGGTGTAAAAGGGGAGAGGGGGGGCAATGCAAATAGTCTGGGTAGCCATTTGATTAGGTGTTCAGGAGTCTTATGGCTTGGGGGGGCAGAAGCTGTTTGAACCCTCTTTGACCTAGACTTGGCGCTCCGGTACTGCTTGCCGTGCGGTAGCAGAGAGAACAGTCTATGACTAGGGTGGCTGGAGTCTTTGCCAATTTTTAGGGCCTTCCTCTGACACTGCCTGGTATAGAGGTCTTGGATGACAGGAAGCTTGGCCCCAGTGATGTACTGGGCCGTACGCACTACCCTCTGTAGTGCCTTGCGGTCAGAGGCTGAGCAGTTGCCATACCAGGCATTAATGCAACCAGTCAGGATGCTCTCAATGGTGCAGCTGTATAACCTTTTGAGGATCTGAGGACCCATGCCAAATCTTTTCAGTCTCCTGAGGGGGAATAGGTTTTGTCGTGCCCTCTTCACGACTCTCTTGGTGTGCTTGGACCATGTTAGTTTGTTGGTGATGTGGAAACCAAGGAACTTGAAGCTTTCAACCTGCTCCACTGCAGCCCCGTCAATGAGGATGAGGGCGTTGCTCTGTCCTTTTTTTTCCCCGTAGTCCACAATCACCTGCTTTGTCTTGATCACGTTGAGGGAGAGGTTGTTGTCCTGGCACCACCCGGCCAGGTCTCTGACCTCCTCCCTATAGGCTGTCTCATCGTTGTCGATGATCAGGCCCGCCGTTGTTGTGACAATCGGCAAACTTAATAATGGTGTTGGAGTCGTGCCTGGCCGTGCAGTCATGAGTGAACAGGGAGTACAGGAGGGGACTGAGCATGCACCCCTGAGGGGCCCCTGTGTTGAGGATCAGCGTGGCGGACGCGTTGTTACCTACCCTTTCCACCTGGGAGCGGCCCGTCAGGAAGTCCATGATCCAGTTGCAGAGGGAGGTGTTCAGTCCCAGGGTCCTTAGCTTATTGATGAGTTTTGAGGGCACTATGGTGTTGAACGCTGAGCTGTAGTCAATGAATAGCATTCTCACATATAGGTGTTCCTTGGGTGTTCCAATGGGTGACACGTCTGTGAGTATGCAGGCCATGGAAGAACTGGGCCATTTTCAGCTTCCAGGAATTGTGTACAGATCCTTGCGACACGGGGCCGTGCATTAACATGCTGAAAAATGAAGTAATGGCGACGGCTGAATGGCACGACAATGGGCCTCGGGATCTTGTCACAGTATCTCTGTGCATTCAAATTGCAATTGATAAAATGCAATTGTGTTCCTTGTCCATAGTTTATGCCTGCCCATACAAAACCCCACTGCCACCATGGGGCACTCTGTTCACAACTTTGATGATCAGCAAACCGCTCGCCCACACGACGCCATACACGTGGTCTGCAATTGTGAAGCTGGTTGGACGCACTGCCAAATTCTCTAAAACAACGTTGGAGACCATTTGCACACTACCTCAAAACTTGAGACATCTGTGGCATTGACAAAACTTCATATTCTCGAGTGGCCTTTTATTGTCCCCAGCACAAGGTGCACCTGTATAATGGTCAACTAAAACACTTATGTGTTACACACCCAGCTATAATGTGGATAAAGAGTTACGTGTCTAACAGAACACAGAGGGTTTTCTTTAATGGAAGCCTCACAAATATAATCCAGTTAGAATCAGGAATTTCCCAGGGTAGCTGTTTAGGCCCCTTGCTTTTTTCAAATTTGACTAAGGACATGCCACTGACTGAGTAAAGCCAGAGTGTCTATGTATGCGGATGACTCAACACTATACACGTCAGCTACTACAGCGACTGAAATGACTGCAACACTTAACAAAGAGTTGCAGTTAGTTTCAGAGTGGGTGGCAAGGAATACGTTAGCCCTAAATATTTCTAAAACTAAAAGCATTGTATTTGGAACAAAACACTCACTAAACCCTAAACCTCAACTAAATCTTATAATAAACAATGTGGAAACTTAGCAAGTTGAGATGACTAAACTGCTTGGAGTAACCCTGGATTGCAAACTGTCATGGTCAAAACATATTGATGCAGTAGTAGCTAAGATGGGGAGAAGTCTGTCCATAATAAAGCGCTGCTCTGCTTTCTTAACAACACTATCAACAAGGCAGGTCCTACAGGCCCTAGTTTAGTCACTCCTGGACTACTGTTCAGTCATGTGGTCAGGTGCCACAAAAAAGAACTTAGGAAAATTGCAATTGGCCCAGAACAGGGAAATACGGATGGCCCTTGGATGTACACAGAGAGCTAATGTTCAAAATATGCCTGTCTCTCCTGGATGAAAGTGGAGGAGAGATTGACTTCAACACTACTTTTATTTATGAGCGGTATTGACATGTTGAATGCACCGAGCTGTCTGTCTAAACTACTGGCACACAGCTCGGACACCCATGCATACCCTACAGGACATGCCACCAGAGGTCTCTTCACAGTCGCCAGAACAGACTATGGGAGGCACACAGTCAGTACTACATAGAGCCATGACTACATGGAACTCTATTCCACATCAAGTAACTGACGCAAGCAGTAAAATTAGATTTAAAAAACAGATTAAAAAACACCATATGGAACAGCAGGGACTGTGAAGCAACACAAACATTGGCACAGAGACATGCATACACACACACACACACACACACACAATAACATGCGCACTATGCATACACATGGATGTAGTACTGTAGATATGTGGTAGTTGCGGAGTAGGGGCCTGAGGGCACACAGTGTGTTGTGAAATCTGTGAATGTATTGTAATGTTTTTAAAATGGCATAAACTGCCTTAATTTTGTTGGACCCCATGAAGAGTAGCTGCTGCTTTGGCAGCAGTTAATGGGGATCCATAACAAATACAAATACAAACTAAACCCCAGAACAGAACAACAAACCCTCACTATGGTCAGTATGCCAGGCCATGTGGAACTCAACTAAACCCCAGAACAGAACAACAAACACTGACTATGGTCAGTATGCCAGGCCATGTGGAACTCAACTAAACCCCGGAACAGAACAACAAACCCTCACTATGGTCAGTATGCCAGGCCATGTGGAACTCAACTAAACCTCACAACAGAACAACAAACCCTGACTATGGTCAGTATGCCAGTCCATGTGGGACTCAACTAAACCTCACAACAGAACAACAAACCCTGACTATGGTCAGTATGCCAGGCCATGTGGGACTCAACTAAACCTCACAACAGAACAACAAACCCTGACTATGGTCAGTATGCCAGGCCATGTGGAACTCAACTAAACCTCACAACAGAACAACAAACCCTGACTATGGTCAGTATGCCAGGCCATGTGGGACTCAACTAAACCTCACAACAGAACAACAAACCTTCACATTGACAGTAACATAACCTGACAGATATGCTTGTGTTCTCATCACCAGGCAGAACAGCCTACTGTGCATTAGGTTGGGTGGTGCTACATGAATACTAACGAGTTCATACTACTGACTGCTGCTTTGTCTCCTAGGCTGTCCTAAACGGCACCCTGCTCCCTATCAAGTGCACTAGGTTTGAACAGAGCCTTATGGGCCCTAGTTAAAAGTAGTGCACTAAATAGGAAATCGGGTGCCGTTTGGGAGCCAGGACGTGACATATCTCCTCTACCAGCTAGCAGCCACGTTGTTTTAGGCCAACAGCCGTAAACTAGTGTGTCAGCGCTAAGATCTCTGCTCGAGGCCATCAGCTTGGCTCTCATGTTGACACAGCATCTTCACTCATATCCCAGGGGGGGGGAAGCAGGATTCTCATCACACACACACAGTCATGTTGACACAGCATCTTCAGCCATGTCCCAGAGGCTACAGGCACTGGGAATCTTGTTGGTAATGACTGCTGTGACTGATGCTGTAGAAAGAGGCAACCCATCCCTCCATGTGATATCAGGCTAATGCTAGCTAACACACAAACACACGTACAGTTGAAGTCGGGAGGTTTACATACACCTTAGTCAAATACATTTAAACTCAGTTTTTCACAATTCCTAATATTTAATTCTAGTACAAATTCCTTGTCTTAGGTCAGTTAGAATCACCACTTTATTTTAAGAATGTGAAATGTCAGATTAATAGTAGAGAGAATGATTTATTTCAGCTTTAATTTCTTTCATCACATTCCCAGTGGGTCAGAAGTTTACATACACTCAATTAGTATTTGGTAGCATTGCCTTTAAATTGTTTAACTTAGGTCAAACGATTTGGGTAGCCTTCCACAAGTTGGGTGAATTTTGGCCCATTCCTCCTGACAGAGCTGGTGTAACTGAGTCAGGTTTGTAGGCCTCCTTGCTCGCGCACGCATTTTCAGTTCTGCCCACACATTTTCTATAGGATTGAGGTCAGGGCTTTGTGATGGTCACTCCAATACCTTGACTTTGTTGTCCTTAAGCTATTTTGCCATAACTTTGGAAGTATGCTTGGGGTCATTGTCCATTTGGAAGACCCATTTGCGATCAAGCTTTAACTTCCTGACTGATGTCTTGAGATGTTGCTTCAATATATCCACATAATTGTCCTTCCTCATGATGCCATCTATTTTGTGAAGTGCACCAGTCCCTCCTGCAGCAAAGCACCCCCACAACATGATGCTGCCACCCCCGTCCTTCACGGTTGTGATGGTGTTCTTCGGCTTGCAAGCCTCCCCCTTTTTCCTCCAAACATAACGATGGTCATTATGGCCAAACAGTTCTATTTTTGTTTCATCAGACCAGAGGACATTTATCCAAAAAGTACGATATTTTCCCCATGTGCAGTTGCATACCGTAGTCTGGCTTTTTTATGGCAGTTTTGCAGCAGTGGCTTCTTCCTTGCTGAGCAGCCTTTCAGGTAATGTCAATATAGAACTCGTTCTTTGTACCTGTTTCCTCCAGCATCTTCACAAGGTCCTTTGCTGTTGTTCTGGGATTGATTTGCACTTTTCACACCAAATTACGTTCATCTCTAGGAGACAGAATGCGTCTCCTTCCTGAGCGGTACGACGAATGCGTGGTCCCATGGTATTTATACTTGCGTACTATTGTTTGTACAGATGAACGTGGTACCTTCAGGCGTTTGGAAATTGCTCCCAAGGATGAAGCAGACTTGTGGAGGTCTACAATTATCTTGGCCGATTTATTTAGATTTTCCCATGATGTCAAGCAAAGAGGCACTGAGTTTGAAGGTAGGCCTTGAAATACATCCACAGGTACACCTCCAATTGACTCAAATGATGACAATTAGCCTATCAGAAGCTTCTAAAGTCATGACATAATTTTCTGGAATTTTTCAAGCTGTTTAAAGGCACAGTCAACTAAGTGTACGTAAACTTCTGACCCACTGGAATTGTGATACAGTGAATTATAAATGAAATAATCTGTCTGTAAACAATTGTTGGAAAAATTACTTGTGTCATGCACAAAGTAGATGTCCTAACCGACTTGCCAAAAGTATAGTTTGTTAACAAGAAATTTGTGGATTGGTTGAAAAACGAGTTTTAATGACTCCAACCTAAGTTTGTGTAAACTTCCGACTTCAACTGTGTACACACGCACACAACCCTTCTTGAGATATCAGGCTAACGCTAGCTAAACACACACACACACACACACACACACACACACACACACACACACCCCTCCATGAGATATCAGGCTAACGCTAGCTAACACACACCCCTCCATGAGATATCAGGCTAACACTAGCTAACACACACACCCCTCCATGAGATATCAGGCTAACACTAGCTAACACACACCCCTCCATGAGATATCAGGCTAACACTAGCTAACACACACACCCCTCCATGAGATATCAGGCTAACACTAGCTAACACACACACCCCTCCATGAGATATCAGGCTAACACTAGCTAACACACACACCCCTCCATGAGATATCAGGCTAACACTAGCTAACACACACACCCTCCATGAGATATCAGGCTAACACTAGCTAACACACACCCCTCCATGAGATATCAGGCTAACACTAGCTAACACACACACACCTCCATGAGATATCAGGCTAACGCTAGCTAACACACACACCTCCATGAGATATCAGGCTAACACTAGCTAACACACACACCTCCATGAGATATCAGGCTAACGCTAGCTAACACACACACCCTCCATGAGATATCAGGCTAACACTAGCTAACACACACACCCCTCCATGAGATATCAGGCTAACACTAGCTAACACACACCCCTCCATGAGATATCAGGCTAACACTAGCTAACACACACACCCTCCATGAGATATCAGGCTAACACTAGCTAACACACACACCCTCCATGAGATATCAGGCTAACACTAGCTAACACACACACCTCCATGAGATATCAGGCTAACACTAGCTAACACACACACCCTCCATGAGATATCAGGCTAACACTAGCTAACACACACCCCTCCATGAGATATCAGGCTAACACTAGCTAACACACACACCCCTCCATGAGATATCAGGCTAACACTAGCTAACACACACACCCTCCATGAGATATCAGGCTAACACTAGCTAACACACACCCCTCCATGAGATATCAGGCTAACACTAGCTAACACACACCCCTCCATGAGATATCAGGCTAACACTAGCTAACACACACCCCTCCATGAGATATCAGGCTAACACTAGCTAACACACACACCGCTCCATGAGATATCAGGCTAACACTAGCTAAAACACACCCCTCCATGAGATATCAGGCTAACACTAGCTAACACACACCCTCCATGAGATATCAGGCTAACACTAGCTAACACACACACCCTCCATGAGATATCAGGCTAACACTAGCTAAAACACACCCCTCCATGAAATATCAGGCTAACACTAGCTAAAACACACCCCTCCATGAGATATCAGGCTAACACTAGCTAACACACACCCCTCCATGAGATATCAGGTTAACGCTAGCTAACACACACACACACACACACACACACTGCTCCATGAAATATCAGGCTAACACTAACTAACACACACACACACACCCCTCCATGAAATATAAGACTAACGCTAGCTGAATGCTAATGCTAGATAAAGTTCACCAGGCTCTCCAGGGACTTTCAGCTGAATGGGATCTCGCCAGCAGGCCAGCGAGGCAGAATACAAGGGCTGCGTTCCAAATGGAACCCAATTCTAAAGTGAAGGAGGGAGAGAGAGAGAATGGGGGGAGAAAGACAGAACGTGAGTGAAGGAGGGAGAGAGAGAGAGAGAGGGAGAGAAAGACAGAACATGAGTGAAGGAGGGGGGGAGAGAGAAAAAGAAAGGGAGGGAGGGAGGGGGAGAAGGGGGTAAGAGTGTCCCTATAACCCAGGCTTTAATAACTCAGATTAGTCACAACGCCCTAAACACACACACACACACACACACACTTCTCATTCCAACTGTCTCATTCCAACTGTCTCACCGTATTTCTGTGGGTGTCTGGCTGTTTCATTACATAAATGCAATAACCAGAAAGCTGCTGGATTATCAAGGAAGAAGCTGAGATATGAAAATCAAAATGAAAAAAACTTTCTACATGTTCCACGACACAGTCTTTATGGCATCTCCTCAGATCATACTGAAATACACCTCCTCAGACCATACTGAAATACACCTCCTCAGACCATACTGAAATACACCTCCTCAGACCAAACTGAAATACACCTCCTCAGACCATACTGAAATACATGGAGCAGACCATACTGAAATACACCTCCTCAGACCATACTGAAATACAACTCCTCAGACCATACTGAAATACATCTCCTCAGACCATACTGAAATACACCTCCTCAGACCATACTGAAATACATGAAGGAGACCATACTGAAATACATCTCCTCAGACCAAACTGAAATACATCTCCTCAGACCAAACTGAAATACATCTCCTCAGACCATACTGAAATACACCTCCTCAGACCAAACTGAAATACACCTCCTCAGACCATACTGAAATACACCTCCTCAGACCATACTGAAATACATGAAGGAGACCATACTGAAATACATCTCCTCAGACCAAACTGAAATACATCTCCTCAGACCAAACTGAAATACATCTCCTCAGACCATACTGAAATACACCTCCTCAGACCAAACTGAAATACACCTCCTCAGACCATACTGAAATACACCTCCTCAGACCATACTGAAATACATCTCCTCAGACCATACTGAAATACATCTCCTCAGACCATACTGAAATACACCTCCTCAGACCAAACTGAAATACACCTCCTCAGACCAAACTGAAATACACCTCCTCAGACCAAACTGAAATACACCTCCTCAGACCAAACTGAAATACACCTCCTCAGACCATACTGAAATACATGGAGCAGACCATACTGAAAGACATGAATTAGACCATACTGAAATACATGAGGCAGACCATACTGAAAGACATGAAGCAGACCATACTGAAGATATGAAGCAGACCATTCTGAAAGACATGAAGCAGACCATACTGAAAGACATGAAGCAGACCATACTGAAAGATATGAAGCAGACCATTCTGAAAGACATGAAGCAGACCATACTGAAAGATATGAAGCAGACCATACTGAAAGACATGAAGCAGACCATACTGAAAGACATGAAGCAGACCATACTGAAAGACATGAAGCAGACCATACTGATAGACATGAAGCAGACCATACTGAAAGACATGAAGCAGACCATACTGAAAGACATGAAGCAGACCATTCTGAAAGACATGAAGCAGACCATACTGAAAGACATGAAGCCGACCATACTGAAAGAGATGAAGCAGACCATACTGAAAGACATGAAGCAGACCATACTGAAATACACTTCCTCAGACCATACTGAAAGATATAAAGCAGACCATACTGAAAGACATGATGCAGACCATTCTGAAAGACATGAAGCAGACCATACTGAAATACACCTCCTCAGACCATACTGAAAGATATGAAGGAGACCATACTGAAAGACATGATGCAGACCATACTGAAAGACATGAAGCAGACCATACTGAAAGACATGAAGCAGACCATACTGAAAGATATGAAGCAGAACATACTGAATGATATGAAGCATACCATACTGAAAGACATGAAGCAGACCATACTGAAAGACATGAAGCAGAACATACTGAAAGACATGAAGCAGACCATACTGAAAGACATGAAGCAGAACATACTGAATGATATGAAGCATACCATACTGAAAGACATGAAGCAGACCATACTGAAATACACCTCCTCAGACCATACTGAAAGATATGAAGCAGACCATACTGAAAGATATGAAGCAGACCATACTGAAAGACATGATGCAGACCATTCTGAAAGACATGGAGCAGACCATACAGAAAGACATGGAGCAGAAAATTCTGAAATACATGAAAGAAAAGAGGACACAGGGAGGAATTAAGAAGAACAACAACATTGTCACACCACAACTGATTGGCTCGAATGCATTAAGAAGGAAAGAAATTCCACAAATTAACTTTCAACAAGGCACACCTGTTAATTGAAATACATTCCAAGTGATTTTCTCATGAAGCTGGTTGAGAGAATGCCAAGAGTGTGCAAAGCTGTCATCAAGGCAAAGGGTGGCTACTTTGAAGAATCTCAAATTTCAAATATATATTTTCATTTGTTTAACATCATTCCATATGTGTTATTTCACATAGTTTTGATGTCTTCACTATTATTCAACAATGTAGAAAATAGTAAAAATAAAACCCTTGAATGAGTTGCTGTGTCCAAACTTTTGACTGGTACTGTATATATATAATCTATGTCTGTATAATACATACAAACTATACCTATATAATATATACAATCTATATAATATATATACAGTGGGGGAAAAAAGTATTTAGTCAGCCACCAATTGTGCAAGTTCTCTCAGTTAAAAAGATGAGAAAGGCCTGTAATTTTCATCATAGGTACACTTCAACTATGACAGACAAAATGAGGAAAAAAAATCCAGAAAATCACATTGTAGGATTTTTTATGAATTTATTTGCAAATTATGGTGGAAAATAAGTATTTGGTCACATACAAACAAGCAAGATTTCTGGCTCTCACAGACCTGTAACTTCTTCTTTAAGAGGCTCCTCTGTCCTCCACTCATTACCTGTATTAATGGCACCTGTTTGAACTTGTTATCAGTATAAAATACACCTGTCCACAACCTCAAACAGTCACACTCCAAATTCCACTATGGCCAAGACCAAAGAGCTGTCAAAGGACACCAGAAACAAAATTGTAGACCTGCACCAGGTTGGGAAGACTGAATCTGCAATAGGTAAGCAGCTTGGTTTGAAGAAATCAACTGTGGGAGCAATTATTAGGAAATGGAAGACATACAAGACCACTGATAATCTTCCTCGATCTGGGGCTCCACGCAAGATCTCACCCGTGGGGTCAAAATGATCACAAGAACGGTGAGCAAAAATCCCAGAACCACACGGGGACCTAGTGAATGACCTGCAGAGAGCTGGGACCAAAGTAACAAAGCCTACCATCAGTAACACACTACGCCGCCAGGGACTCAAATCCTGCAGTGCCAGACGTGTCCCCTGCTTAAGCCAGTACATGTTCAGGCCCGTCTAAAGTTTGCTAGAGAGCATTTGGATGATCCAGATGAGGATTGGGAGAATGTCAGATGAAACCAAAATAGAACTTTTTGGTAAAAACTCAACTCGTCGTGTTTGGAGGACAAAGAATGCTGAGTTGCATCCAAAGAACACCATACCTACTGTGAAGCATGGGGTGGAAACATCATGCTTTGGGGCTGTTTTTCTGCAAAGGGACCAGGACGACTGATCCGTATAAAGGAAAGAATGAATGGGGCCATGTATCGTGAGATTTTGAGTGAAAACCTCCTTCCATCAGCAAGGGCATTGAAGATGAAACGTGGCTGGGTCTTTCAGCATGACAATGATCCCAAACACACCGCCCGGCAACGAAGGAGTGGCTTCAGAAGAAGCATTTCAAGGTCCTGGAGTGGCCTAGCCAGTCTCCAGATCTCAACCCCATAGAAAATCTTTGAAAGTCCGTGTTGCCCAGCGACAGCCCCAAAACATCACTGCTCTAGAGGAGATCTGCATGGAGGAATGGGCCAAAATACCAGCAACAGTGTGTGAAAACCTTGTGAAGACTTACAGAAAACGTTTGACCTCTGTCATTGCCAACAAAGGGTATATAACAAAGTATTGAGATAAACTTTTGTTATTGACCAAATACTTATTTTCCACCATAATTTGCAAATAAATTCATAAAAAATCCTACAATGTGATTTTCTGGATTTTTTTTCCTCATTTTGTCTGTCATAGTTGACGTGTACCTATGATGAAAATTACAGGCCTCTCTCATCTTTTTAAGTGAGAGAACTTGCACAATTGGTGGCTGACTAAATACTTTTTTTCCCCACTGTACATATATATAAACTATAACGTAAAATATATACAAACTATATAATATATATACATATATATAAACTATAACATAAAATATATACAATCTATATAATATATATATACATATATAAACTATAACGTAAAATATATACAAACTATATAATATATATACATATATATAAACTATAACATAAAATATATACAATCTATATAATATATATATACATATATAAACTATAACATAAAATATATACAAACTATATCTATATAATATATATACATATATATAAACTATAACATGACATATATACAATCTATATAATATATATGCATATATATAAACTATAACATAAAATATATACAATCTATATAATATATATACATATATATAAACTATAACATAAAATATATACAATCTATATAATATATATACATATACATAAACTATAACATAAAATATATACAAACTATATCTATATAATATATACAATCTATATAATATATATACATATATATATAAACTATAACGTAAAATATATACAAACTATATCTATATAATATATACAATCTATATAATATATACACATATATATAAACTATAACGTAAAATATATACAATCTATATAATATATATACATATATATATACTATAACATAAAATATATACAATATATATAATATATATACATATATATAAACTATAACATGACATATATACAATCTATATAATATATATGCATATATATAAACTATAACATAAAATATATACAATCTATATAATATATATGCATATATATAAACTATAACATAAAATATATACAATCTATATAATATATATACATATATATAAACTATAACATAAAATATATACAAACTATATCTATATAATATATATACATATATAAACTATAACATGAAATATATACAATCTATATCTATATAATATATACAATCAATATAATATATATACATATATATAAACTATAACGTAAAATATATACAAACTATATCTATATAATATATACAATCTATATAATATATACACATATATATAAACTATAACGTAAAATATATACAATCTATATAATATATATACATATATATATACTATAACATAAAATATATACAATATATATAATATATATACATATATATAAACTATAACATAAAATATATACAAACTATATCTATATAATATATATACATATATAAACTATAACATGAAATATATACAATCTATATCTATATAATATATACAATCAATATAATATATATACATATATATAAACTATAACGTAAAATATATACAATCTATATCTATATAATATATACAATCTATATAATATATATACATATATATACACTATAACATAAAATATATACAAACTATATCTATATAATATATATACATATATATAAACTATAACGTAAAATATATACAATCTATATAATATGTATACATATATATAAACTATAACATAAAATATATACAATCTATATAATATATATACATATATATAAACTATAACATAAAATATATACAAACTATATCTATATAATATATACAATCTATATAATATATATACATATATATATAAACTGTAACGTAAAATATATACAATCTACGTAAGTATTTGACCCCTCTGCAAAACATGACTTAGTACTTGGTGGAAAAACCCTTGTTGGCAATCACAGAGGTCAGACATTTCTTGTAGTTGGCCACCAGGTTTGCACACATCTCAGGAGGGATTTTGTCCCACTCCTCTTTGTAGATCTTCTCCAAGTCATTAAGGTTTCGAGGCTGACGTTTGGCAACTCGAACCTTCAGCTCCCTCCACAGATTTTCTATGGGATTAAGGTCTGGAGACTGGCTAGGACACTCCAGGACCTTAATGTGCTTCTTCTTGAGCCACTCCTTTGTTGCCTTGGCTGTGTGTTTTGGGTCATTGTCATGCTGGAATACCCATCCACGACCCATTTTCAATGCCCTGGCTGAGGGAAGGAGGTTCTCACCCAAGATTTGACGGTACATGGCCCCGTCCATCGTCCCTATGATGCGGTGAAGTTGTCCTGTCCCCTTAGTAGAAAAACACCCCCAAAGCATAATGTTTCCACCTCCATGTTTGACGGTGGGGATGGTGTTCTTGAGGTCATAGGCAGCATTCCTCCTCCTCCAAACACGACGAGTTGAGTTGATGCCAAAGAGCTCCATATTTTGGTCTCATCTGACCACAACACTTTCACCCAGTTGTCCTCTGAATCATTCAGATGTTAATTGGCAAACTTCAGACGGGCATGTATATGTGCTTTCTTCAGCAGGGGGACCTTGCGGGCGCTGCAGGATTTCAGTCTTTCACGGCGTAGTGTGTTACCAATTGTTTTCTTGGTGACTATGGTCCCAGCTGCCTTGAGATCATTGACAAGATCATCCCGTGTAGTTCTGGGCTGATTCCTCACCGTTCTCATGATCATTGCAACTCCACGAGGTGAGATCTTGCATGGAGCCCCAGGCCGAGGGAGATTGACAGTTCTTTTGTGTTTCTTCCATTTGCGAA
The DNA here is from genome assembly GCA_030435695.1 of Brachymystax lenok tsinlingensis. Classification (NCBI taxonomy): domain Eukaryota; kingdom Metazoa; phylum Chordata; class Actinopteri; order Salmoniformes; family Salmonidae; genus Brachymystax; species Brachymystax lenok. Next base: position 66,989,208 of record CM059789.1, read on the forward strand.
TAATCGCACCAACTGTTGTCACCTTTTCACCAAGCTGCTTGGCGATGGTCTTGTAGCCCATTCCAGCCTTGTGTAGGTCTACAATCTTGACCCTGACATCCTTGGAGAGCTCTTTGGTCTTGGCCATGGTGGAGAGTTTGGAATCTGATTGATTGATTGCTTCTGTGGACAGGTGTCTTTTATACAGGTAACAAACTGAGATTAGGAACATTCCCTTTAAGAGTGTGCTCCTAATCTCAGCTCGTTACCTGTATAAAAGACACCTGGGTGCCAGAAATCTTTCTGATTGAGAGGGGGTCAAATACTTATTTCACTCATTAAAATGCAAATCAATTTATAAAAATTTTCACATGCGTTTTTCTGGATATTTTTGTTGTTATTCTGTCTCTCACTGTTCAAATAAACCTACCATTAAAATTATAGACAGATCATTTCCTTGTCAGTGGGCAAACGTACAAAATAAGCAGGGGATCAAATACTTTTTTCCCTCACTGTATATATATATATATATACATAAATAAATACTATAACTGTATAATATATACAAACTACTGTTGAAGTAGGAAGTTTACATACACCTTAGCCAAATACATTTACAGTTTTTCTCAATTGTTTACACACAAATACTGGTACTTGAGACACAGTGACCACAACATGTAACTCATGCACAAACCTCCTGAACCAATTCTGCTAAACTACAAGCACAATTCCTGCTTTACACTCAAATTGCAGTTCTAAAACACACTTTTTTCAAAACACTACACACAATTCTTTGCATTTGGCACAATTTTCATGCAGAAAATCTCTTGTTTTCACAATGAACACACTGCCATTCAAATATGCACACTGACTCATCACATGGGCAAACACCCGTCACACAGTTTTACAATTAGCAATCAGAGCTTTAGCATAAAAGGGCAACAGGTGAGCTCTTCTGTTTTGGAGCAATGGATGCCAACATTGGAAACAGAGGCAGAGCCAGAGGAGTGAGAGTAAGAGGAGTAGGACGGGGAGGACGAGGACGAGGAAGGCCAAGAACCGTAATCTCTGATGAGATCCGAGCCACTTTGGTTGATCATGTGGTCAACCATGGTCTAACAATGAGGAGGCTGGGCAAAGAGTACAGCCAAATTTGAGCAGGTACACTGTAGCATCCATCATCCGGACTTTCCGAAATGAGAATAGGTAAGAAATCTTCTCTCACTAGAAAATTGCAGTACTGCATATCAATACAGTACTCAATGAGTACAGTAGTACAGTATTGCCTGTGGACTGTTCTGTAGGACTGTAAAAATAAAGTATGTTTCAAGTATTTGGGAAATGTATTCCTACTTTGTATTTACAGTATTTTACTATTTGTTTGGCAGAACTGAAAGATTACCAACACAAGGTGGTCGGGAACGTGTTCTGTCTCCTGAACAGGAAACTGAAATCATGAACATGGTCCTAGAAAATAACGCCATAACATTACGGCAAATACAAAGAAAAATAATAGAAAACAATGAGATATCTCAAAATATTGATAGGGTAAGCTTATCAACACTGGACCGTGTCTTGCAGAAATAATCTCAGGATGAAGCAGGTCTACAGGGTGCCATTTGAACGCAATTCAGAAAGAGTCAAAGAATTGCGATATAACTATGTGCAAGTGAGTCCTATACAAACCCACAATTGATGCATACTCTCAACACTGTATAAATTATACATATTTCAGTATTGTAATCATAATGATTGTGCTTCACAATAGTGACCACTCCATGTCTATTTCTGATATTGTCATGTGTGTTTCAGAGAGTCCTTGAGCTAGAGGTGGCTGCAGTGGAGCACCAGTTCATCTTCATTGATGAGGTTGGATTCAACCTCACAAAAAGACGAAAGAGGGAAGGAATATCATCGCCAGCGTGCCATTGTTCAAGTCCCTGGCCAGCGGAGGGAACATCACAATGTGTGCAGCGATTACCCACCACGGCGTCATCCATCACCATGCTACCCTTGGCCCCTACAACACCGCCCATCTGATCACATTCCTGGACACCCTACACAACACACTCATTCCACCAGATCAGGTAGATGGCCCAGAGCAGCTCAGGTATGTTGTCATTTGGGACAACGTAAGTTTCCACAGGGCTGCTCTGGTTCGTAACTGGTTCACTGCCCACCCACGCTTTTTAGTTGTTTATCTCCCTCCATATTCTCAATCCTATTGAGGAATTTTTCTGCCTGGAGATGGAAAGTGTATGACCGAAATCCACAAACGCCAGATACCTCTTCTCCAAGCTATGGAAGACGCATGTGGAGATATAGCAGCTGATGCTTTTCATGGCTGGAATCGCCATGCTAGGCGATATTTCCCCCGCTGCTTGTCCAGGGAAAACATTGCTTGTGATGTGGATGAGGTGCTGTGGCCAGACCACAACAGAAGAGAGGATGCAGCATAGTTTTTTTTTTACTGTAACTGTATACATTAAATTCTTCTGTTTTGTATGTAGAGCACTGTATGTGCATCTTTGTGTTGGTTGGGAATGGGATGTACACTGTGTACATTGTTTTTGTGGGAAAAATAAAATATATTTGTTACCGTGTATTTGTGTGTTCTGAGTATAAAAACAATATTCTCAAATATTTTACAACACACTTATGTATGTACTGTCTGTAGTAATGGCAACACTGAACCAAAAAAAGGCCTAAGTCATTATGATGAATGGAGAAGAAGTGTTTTCCATTCATCATAGTGTTTTACATTGAGCACATCAGTGTTCAACTGGTTCTTATAAATGTCTATTCATATGATGGTTTGTGTGTGTAATTTGAAAACAAAATACCATTTTGATAAGAAATAACATTGTTTTGAATGTAAAGTTTCATTTTGCTGGAGAATTGAGGGGTTTTGCCCATTGTGTGTGTGCGTTTTTTGATTTGTGTGTAGAGTTCTGAGAATATGAGGCATGCTTTCAGAAAATGTGTGTAAACAATCGAGAAAAACTGTAAACTCAGTTTTTCACAATTCCTGACATTTAATCCTAGTAAAAATTCCCTGTGTTAGGTCAGTTAGGATCACCACTTTATTTTAAGAATGTGAAGAGAAAAAAATATATATATATATATAAATTATACAATCTCTTCTGCATGAATGGATAAACACAGCCTTTCTATTCCATTGACTCTAAACAGCTTAGCTGGTTGTATTGTGAGTATGAGCGTGTGTGTGTCTATTGTGTGTATTGTGTGTGTGTGGTGTGTGTTTATTGTGTATTGTGTGTGTGTGTGTGTGTGTGTGTGTGTGTGTGTGTGTGTGTGTGTGTGTGGTGTGTGTGTGTGTGTGTTTATTGTGTGTGTGTGTGTGTGTGTAGTGTAAGGACATCTATAAGAGCTCTATAGTAGGTGGTCTACCTGTCACTACCTCATCCTGACCTCATCCTGATCAATGCCTTTGTCCAATGGGCAGCGCTCGCTGGGCGCCTCGGTGGGATACCCTGTTGCCATGGTTATCTCTGTTAGAAACCAACCGGAGGGATTAACCTCTGGGGAAGAGAGACTGTGTTTTACTCTCCGACCAAGGCCGAGCCAGGATCAAAGTCATCCAGGAAGAAAGAGAGAGAGGGGGGTACACTCCTGTAGGCATATCTACAGTATGGGAAGTGTAGTGTAGTGTCTATCTACAGTATGGGAAGTGTAGTGTAGTGTCTATCTACAGTATGGGAAGTGTAGTGTAGTGTCTATCTACAGAATTGAGAAGTGTACTGTAGTGTCTATCTACAGAATTGGGAAGTGTACTGTAGTGTCTATCTACAGTATGGGAAGTGTACTGTAGTGTCTATCTACAGTATGGGAAGTGTACTGTATTGTCTATCTACAGTATGGGAAGTGTACTGTAGTGTATATCTACAGCATGTGAAGTGTAGTGTAGTGTCTATCTACAGTATGTGATATGTACTGTAGTGTCTATCTACAGTATGTGAAGTGTAGTGTAGTGTCTATCTACAGTATGGGAAGTGTAGTGTATGTCTATCTACACCTTTGGAAGTGTAGTGTCTATCTACAGTATGTGAAGTGTAGTGTAGTGTCTATCTACAGTATTGGAAGTATACTGTAGTGTCTATCTACAGTATGGGAAGAGTACTGTAGTGTCTATCTCCAGTATGTGAAGTGTACTGTAATGTCTATCTACAGTATGTGAAGTGTAGTGTATGTCTATCTACACCTTTGGAAGTGTAGTGTAGTGTCTATCTACAGTATGTGAAGTGTAGTGTAGTGTCTATCTACAGTATGGGAAGTGTACTGTAGTGTCTATGTACAGTATGGAACGTGTAGTGTATGTCTATCTACAGTATGGAAAGTGTAGTGTATGTCTATCTACACTGTGGGAAGTGTAGTGTAGTGTCTATCTCCAGTATGGGAAGTGTACTGTAGTGTCTATCTACAGTAAGGGAAATGAGAGAGAGACAGAAAAGGATAAAGAGAGAGAGAGAGAGAGAGAGAGAGAGAGAGAGAGAGAGAGAGAGAGAGAGAGAGACAGACAGACAGACAGACAGACAGACAGACAGACAGACAGACAGACAGACAGACAGAGAGAGAGAGAGAGAGAAAGTGAGAGAGGTTGAGTCAGCAGAAAATGCAGCTGTGTGTGTGTGTAGATCATTATAGAGCCAACTACACTACCGTCTGATTACCATTATACTCAAGGACACTACATGGTAATAACCTTCCCTCAACTCATATACACACCGTATGTACAGACATGAACACACACACACACACACACACACACCTCTTCATCGTCCTCTACAACGATCAGCCAAAACCTCTACCACTCTGACCAGCAACATAAGAGGCTGAGCCCAGGTAACCAGGTAGCCAGGTGACCAGGTAGACAGGTAGCCAGGTAACCAGGTAACTAGGTAGACAGGTGACCAGGTAAACAGGTAACTAGGTAGACAGGTAACCAGGTAACTAGGTAGCCAGGTAGCCAGGTAACCAGGTAACTAGGTAGACAGGTAGCCAGGTGACCAGGTAGCCAGGTAACTAGGTAGACAGGTAGCCAGGTAACCAGGTAACTAGGTAGACAGGTAGCCAGGTGACCAGGTAGCCAGGTAACCAGGTAACTAGGTAGACAGGTAGCCAGGTGACCAGGTAGCCAGGTAACTAGGTAGACAGGTAGCCAGGTAACCAGGTAACTAGGTAGACAGGTAGCCAGGTAACCAGGTAACCTCCCTGATCTCCATTTGACCTCCCTGACCTCCATTTGATTGCCCTACATGCCCTGGCACTAGATGGGGAACAGGGAGGAGTTGATAAGTTACTGATAGTCTATAGACAGTAGGCAGAGCATCTTCAGATGGACTATCCATATAAAGTGTTACATTGGGGCCACACTAGCTGAAGTGGCATCACCACAGTGCCATGTCACACTATCTGAGATGGCATCACCGCAGTGCCATGTCACACTAGCTGAGGTGGCATCACCACAGTGCCATGTCACACTATCTGAGATGGCATCACCGCAGTGCCATGTCACACTAGCTGAGGTGGCATCACCACTGTGCCATGTCACACTATCTGAGATGGCATCACCGCAGTGCCATGTCACACTATCTGAGATGGCATCACCGCAGTGCCATGTCACACTAGCTGAGGTGGCATCACCACTGTGCCATGTCACACTATCTGAGATGGCATCACCGCAGTGCCATGTCACACTAGCTGAGGTGGCATCACCACTGTGCCATGTCACACTATCTGAGATGGCATCACCACTGTGCCATGTCACACTATGTGAGGTGGCATCACCACAGTGCCATGTCACACTAGCTGAGGTGGCATCACCACAGTGCCATGTCACACTATCTGAGATGGCATCACCACAGTGCCATGACATGTTAATGTATTCCTGCTTTGATTGACACAGGGATCGATCCAATGTCACGCAATCGGAGGTGGCATCACCGCGGTGCCGTGACATGTTAATGTATTCCTGCTTATATTGACACAGGGATCGATCTGCAACAAATTCAACAGAGAAACCATTTCATAAGGGAGAGGGACGGGGGAACAGAGGAGCGAGAGAAAGAGAGAGAGACAGAGAGAGAGACACACACAGAGAGAGAGAGAGAGAGAGAGAGAGACACACAGAGAGAGAGAGAGAGAGAGAGAGAGAGAGAGAGAGAGAGAGAGAGAGATACACACACACAGAGAGAGAGACACACAGAGAGAGAGACAGAGAGACACAGAGACAGAGACTCATGTGGTTCCTCTGGGCAAGCCTCTGGGCATCTCTGTTGAGACAACCTAAAAGGTTACAGCAGTTGATTTGTGATGTTATATTCTGGAGGAGCGTGCTCTCTTTCTTTCTCTCTCTCTTTACCTCCCTCCCTTCCTCCCTCCCTCCCTCTCTCCCTCAGGAAAAGGTTTGGCCGCTGCTGTCCACCAACTTTGATAGATAGCCACACCCACACGGTAGAGGCAGGACACTGAAGCTGAAACGATCTACACCAACCCATCACCTATCACAGGCATTAAGCTGATAGCCTTCATTACAATAAGTAGTCTTTACTTGAGAAAAGTTTGAAATAAAATAAATTTGCTAATTTGGGTGATTGTTTATCAATAGATACAACCGTCAAACGAGTAGAAGTAGTTTAAAAGATCATTTATAAAAATCCTGGTGCACATTAATGTTATAAACTTATCGTTCCATTTATCGTTATAGCATCCATTCATGCAATATATCCCAATATGGATATTTTATTTCTCCCCTTATATCGCCCAGCTCTAGCACACAGTCAGTTTGTGAATATCACGCCTCACCTTGGACCAATCAGACAGTCACAGAATCATAACCTTGACCAATCCCCCCCCCAAAAAAAATTCCGCCGTAGGCTTGGGCAGTGTACCGTTTATACCTTCTACCAGGGGGGGGTTTGGAAAATAGCCTCGGGATGTTTTTTCAATACCGTCAAAACGTTTTGCTTAGTAAAGTAAAGCTTAGTAAATCTTTCATTTTACCATAGAAAAGTAGACTGGCTACAACAAGAAAAGGACCGGAGAAATGTAGCTCCACATCAGTCAGAACGCTGTATGCTGACGGAATGCTGGAGAACAGTACTGTAGCTCCACATCAGTCAGAACGCTGTATGCTGACGGAATGCTGGAGAAAAGTACTGTAGCTCCACATCAGTCAGAACGCTGTATGCTGACGGAATGCTGGAGAAAAGTACTGTAGCTCCACATCAGTCAGAGCGCTGTATGCTGATGGAATGACCATTTGTGAATTCTCATCTGTGAACTGTCATCGGAGTGGAGAAGTGCAACTGATGCACAACATTAGTCCGATGCCGAACAGACATTACAGAAGCATATTTCTTAGGCATTTTATCAATTATTCCTACTTGGAAAAAAATGCTGAATTCTACTTTCACCCAACCCCTATGTTTAACTTGCAAGTTATCTAAGTAAGTGACTGAATGAATAGGCTGAGTGGGCGTCATGTGGTGTTAGCTTTCTGCCGTGTTTGAGAAGTCAAAACTCTATACAGCTTCTACTGCTTGATTTCCTTGGGTATTTCCTCCTCCGTTGAATGCTGGCTGGGATAACTCAACTGACTGGCTGAATGCTGGCTGGTAGAACTCAACTGACTGGCTGAATGCTGGCTGGTATAACTCAACTGACTGGCTGAATGCTGGACTAACTCAACTGACTGGCTGAATGCTTGCTGGGATAACTCAACTGACTGGTTGAATGCTGGCTGGTATAACTCAACTGACTGGCTGAATGCTGGCTGGTATAACTCAACTGACTGGCTGAATGCTGGCTGGCAGAACTCAACTGACTGGTTGAATGCTGGCTGGTATAACTCAACTGACTGGCTGAATGCTGGCTGGTATAACTCAACTGACTGGCTGAATGCTGGCTGGTAAAACTCAACTGACTGGCTGAATGCTGGCTGGTATAACTCAACTGACTGGCTGAATGCTGGTATAACTCAACTGACTGGCTGAATGCTTGCTGGTATAACTCAACTGACTGGCTGAATGCTGGTATAACTCAACTGACTGGCTGAATGCTGGTATAACTCAACTGACTGGCTGAATGCTGGCTGGTATAACTCAACTGACTGGTTGAATGCTGGCTGGTATAACTCAACTGACTGGCTGAATGCTGGCTGGTATAACTCAACTGACTGGCTGAATGCTGGCTGGCAGAACTCAACTGACTGGCTGAATGCTGGCTGGTATAACTCAACTGACTGGCTGGATGCTGGCTGGTATAACTCAACTGACTGGCTGAATGCTGGCTGGTATAACTCAACTGACTAGCTGAATGCTGGCTGGTATAACTCAACTGACTGGCTGAATGCTGGCTGGCAGAACTCAACTGACTGGCTGAATGCTGGCTGGTATAACTCAACTGACTGGCTGAATGCTGGCTGGTATAACTCAACTGACTGGCTGAATGCTTGCTGGGATAACTCAACTGACTGGCTGAATGCTGGCTGGTATAACTCAACTGACTGGCTGAATGCTGGCTGGTATAACTCAACTGACTGGCTGAATGCTGGCTGGCAGAACTCAACTGACTGGCTGAATGCTGGCTGGTATAACTCAACTGACTGGCTGAATGCTGGCTGGTATAACTCAAATGACTGGCTGAATGCTTGCTGGGATAACTCAACTGACTGGCTGAATGCTGGCTGGCAGAACTCAACTGACTGGCTGAATGCTGGCTGGTATAACTCAACTGACTGGCTGAATGCTGGCTGGCAGAACTCAACTGACTGGCTGAATGCTGGCTGGTATAACTCAACTGACTGGCTGAATGCTGGCTGGTATAACTCAACTGACTGGCTGAATGCTGGCTGGTATTTTTTTTTATTTTATTTTACTAGGCAAGTCAGTTAAGAACAAATTCTTATTTTCAATGACGGCCTAGGAACTAGGCTACCCTGCCTAGTGGTTAGCTAACTCAACTGACTGGCTGAATGCTGGCTGGTATAACTCAACTGACTGGCTGAATGCTGGCTGGTATAACTCAACTGATTGTCTGAATGCTTGCTGGTATAACTCAACTGACTGGCTGAATGCTGGCTGGCTTGTCTCTGATCTTGGGGGAGAGGAGTTTCATATTTAATATTATATTACATTACAGTTGATTTAAGACATTCTTAATAATGTTAATGCCTTTTCTTCAGTTTTTTGCTGCTCTCTTTGTACGCTGGTCAAACTGGGTTTGGCTTGGTGTCCTATATTGTGTTTTGGATGGATGGCTTCAGGGCATGTCTTTAATGGAGAAGTTAGGGGAGGAGAGGGGAGGACAGGAGAAGAGTGGATAGCATAGAGGAGAGGAGAAGAGGGGATAGGAGAGGAGATGAGATAGAAGAGGAGAGAAGAAGAGGGGATAAGTGAGGAGAGGAGAAGAGGGGATAGGAGAGGAGAGATGCGGAGGGGAGAGGAGAGAAGAAGGGATAGGAGAGGAGAGGAGATGAGAGAAGAGGATTAACGTCCACATCTCTCTGTGCTGATTAAGAACGGCTCTTTGGAACGAATCAATGCGTCTCCCTACAAGTTGGTCTCAGCCTATTGTTCATGTGTGCTGGGAGCATGGAAGCTCTCTTTTCATTGTTGCATTGATCACATACTCTATAACAGCTGCATAACTACATGTAAACAAGCCCCTATTCACACACTTGTATAGTCATTTTCTTTCACGCCCTCATCTAAGTGCACATACCACATTAGCCATTACCAATTTTCCCTATAAAACTGCTCTCGTGCGCGGGCACGCAGCAGCCCCACAGCTCTCCCGGGACTTCCGCGCAGAAGACATATCAGCCCACAGAGAGAAGCGCGAGATTGATCTTCTATAATTTTCTATATTAGCTATCAACGTTTCCCTTTACTGTGGCAATTGCGATCGAATCAACACAATATTAGCATCTTTCAATGCAACATACCCGAAACAAAACAAACTATGCAAGATATTTTACTTTAGGCAGAACGCTTCAGAGTAGGATTCTATTGCACACGACACAGCCCATACTCTACATAGACCAGTGTGGCATAACCAATCAGAGCTGCAGTAGGCCTACTGCAAATGCAAATAGACCATTGCCGTATATTGATCTGTGCCATTCACTTTGAACTGGACTGTGTTTACAGCATGAGCGGTCGTGAGTAGACTCACTGGACTGTGTTAACAGCATGAGCGGTCGTGAGTAGATGCACTGGACTGTGTTTACAGCATGAGCGGTCGTGAGTAGATGCTCTTGTGTTTGAGATCAATGCGAGACCTGCATGTAGCCACGCGTGCACATTTTGTTCATATCCTTGGCTAGTTAGTGAGTAAATTAGCCCAGTTACAGATCATTTGTAGTCAGCAGTAGGGGAGTGATTGCTTCCTACAAGAGCACAAAACGTGTCCATTTCTAGGCATCTTTGAAAAGCGAATGAGATATATGGTAGAAAATTACAAGATTATGTTTTAATACTGTTCATGCATCGAATAGCTTTGATTAGTACTGTCTCATCTGTCTGTGTGACTGAGTTGGGCCTCTGGGGCTTAACGCTGGCAATTGATTTAAAGATGGCTTGGCGTTAAAACCTACAGCCTGCATTCCATTGAACGATTAGTGTCTGTGAAACGCTGGCATGTCTGCCAGGGCCAGGTGAACCATCCCTTCCAGTTTCTCTCCCACACGCAGATGAACACCGGACTTGTGAGGAGGACCCAGTGTCCCATGTTGCATTAGTATCTGTGTGTTAATTAAGGAGTGCCAAACTGAGAAGATGACCCCGTATTTAACAAGCAGGAAATGACCTAGAGACAGGAACCCGGGCGGCAATGTAAATCTGGTCGTCTGTTGATTGATAGCACAATGTACCTTTGTATAATTCTGTTGTTTGTGGTGAATATTCAGGAGGACGTACTTCACTATAAAGACCTGTAACCCAAATGTGCTGGTCGGTTCTCAGCGATCACCTCCGGGTGATTGTTGACCAGCTCCGTTAAAGTTTCATTGTTTTGAAGTCATCTAAAAGTCTCTCTCCTTTGGATAGAAATATTCCACCACAGGTAAAATAGCTTTTTTTGGGGTCTTAAAGGGGCAGTGTTGTATTTTGAGACAGGCTTGAATAAGCTAAGTGGTCAATAGGCAGAGGGTAGAATGATTGTCTGATTCTATGTAATAATGGTATGGAATAACATCGCATTTTATTTTGTAAAGTGGTTTCTTGCATCAAACAACACAACATACATTTCCAGTCACCTTGTCTGAAAGACAAGCGGTTAATGTCAAGCTCTGCATGTTTTTTTTTTCAAAAGTCTCATGGAATGTAGGCCTACATTGAACACCACACATTAGCTGTAGGCTGAATGATGGAACAGCTATTTCCATGTTAAAATGTTATGGGATGCATTTTCACTCTGATAGGTCACTCTGATAGGTCACTCTGATAGGCCACTCTGATAGGTCACTCTGATAGGTCACTCTGGTAGGTCACTCTGGTAGGCCACTCTGATAGGTCACTCTGATAGGTCACTCTGATAGGTCACTCTGGTAGGTCACTGGTAGGCCACTCTGGTAGGTCACTCTGATAGGTCACTCTGATAGGCCACTCTGATAGGCCACTCTGGTAGGTCACTCTGGTAGGTCACTCTGATAGGTCACTCTGGTATGCCTACATTATGATCAAATAGCCACATTAGCCTACTTGACGACTGTTTAAACTGTAACTTAAAGCGGGTACAGCCTCAGTGTTCACAGTGAACGCGAGAGAGAAGATGCACAGAATTTTCACAACATTCAAGTTTGGGCTCAGCAGAACTGAAACTTGCTCAGTGCCTATATTTCTTTGAGGGAACATTGCTACAACTGCAAAGCTCATTGGGTGTATTGTTTACTCTGTTTATACTGGTGCCCTGATGTATGTTGTCCCATTGTTGTCTGGTGGTTACTGGTGTTCTGATGTTGTCTGGTGGTTACTGGTGTTCTAATGGATAGTTACTGGTGTTCTGATGTTGTCTGGTGGTTACTGGTGTCCTGATGTTGTCTGGTAGTTACTGGTGTCCTGATGTTGTCTGGTAGTTAATGGTGTTCTAATGGATAGTTACTGGTGTTCTGACGTTGTCTGGTGGTTACTGGTGTTCTGACGTTGTCTGGTGGTTTATGGTGTTCTAATGGATAGTTACGGGTGTTCTGACAGTGAGTTGTTGGGTTGATAACTCAGGACCTGATCCAGGAGAAGATATAAGAAAGTTAGGGTGAAACACAATACAGTGTCTGTCTGCGAGACAGGCTGGACTATGTCCCAAACCTCCCTTCCATCCTTCCCTTTCATGTGGCTGCCTAGAACACTCATAAACAGCAGCAACAGCTGTTACTACACTATTGTCTGTCTGTCTGTCTGTCTGTCTGTCACACAGAGAGACAACCACCAGATCACACTGAAGAAGTCTTGACTTTTTGTCTTGTTTTATATCTCTTTCACTTCTATTATTTCCTTTCTCTTTCCTTTCTTTATCTCCTATGCTCATCACTCTCTTAAGTCACTCTGTCATTACCATGCCTGGTGTTACTGGGTAAACGTAGGTATCATTACTCTGTCATTACCATGCCTGGTGTTACTGGGTAAACGTAGGTATCATTACTCTGTCATTACCATGCCTGGTGTTACTGGGTAAACGTAGGTATCATTACTCTGTCATTATCATGCCTGGTGTTACTGGGTAAACGTAGGTATCATTACTCTGTCATTATCATGCCTGGTGTTACTGGGTAAACATAGGTATCATTACTCTGTCATTACCATGCCTGGTGTTACTGGGTAAACGTAGGTATCATTACTCTGTCATTATCATGCCTGGTGTTACTGGGTAAACATAGGTATCATTACTCTGTCATTACCATGCCTGGTGTTACTGCGTAAACGTAGGTATCATTACTCTGTCATTATCATGCCTGGTGTTACTGGGTAAACGTAGGTATCATTACTCTGTCATTACCATGCCTGGTGTTACTGGGTAAACGTAGGTATTTTTACTCTGTCATTATCATGCCTGGTGTTACTGGGTAAACGTAGGTATCATTACTCTGTCATTATCATGCCTGGTGTTACTGGGTAGACAAAGGTTTAATTGCTCTGTCATTACCATGCCTGGTGTTACTGGGTAAACGTAGGTATCATTACTCTGTCATTACAATGCCTGGTGTTTCTGGGTAAACGTAGGTATCATTACTCTGTCATTATCATGCCTGGTGTTACTGGGTAAACGTAGGTATCATTACTCTGTCATTACCATGCCTGGTGTTACTGGGTAAACATATGTATCATTACTCTGTCATTACCATGCCTGGTGTTACTGGGTAAACATAGGTATCATTACTCTGTCATTACCATGCCTGGTGTTACTGGGTAAACGTAGGTATCATTACTCTGTCATTACCATGCCTGGTGTTACTGGGTAAACGTAGGTATCATTACTCTGTCATTACCATGCCTGGTGTTACTGGGTAAACATAGGTATCATTACTCTGTCATTACCATGCCTGGTGTTACTGGAGTAAACGTGGAGGTATCATTACTCTGTCATTATCATGCCTGGTGTTTACTGGGCAAACAGGTAGCAGTAAGTATCATTACTCTGTCATTATCAATGCCTGGTGTTACTGGGTAAACGTCAAGGTAAATCATTACTCTGTCATTATCATGCCTGGTGTTGCTGGGTAAACGTGAGGTATCATTACTCTGTCATTACCATGCCTGGTGTTACTGGGTAAACGAGGTATCATTACTCTGTCATTATCATGCCTGGTGTTACTGGGTAAACGAGGTATCATTACTCTGTCATTTGTCATGCCTGGTGTTACATTGCTAGGCCAATCCCTAGGTATTAATTACTCTGTCATTACCATGCCTGTGTTACTGGCAGAACAAATTATATCGCCATAATTATCATGCCTGGTGTTACTGGGTAAACGAGGGTATCATTACTCTGTCATTACCATGCCTGGTGTTGCTGGGTAAACGTGGGTATTTTTACTCTGTCATTATCATGCCTGGTGTTGACTGGGTAAACAGAGGTATCATTACTCTGTCATTATCATGCCTGGTGTTACTGGGTAGACATAGGTTTTAATTGCTCTGTCATTACCATGCCTGGTGTTACTGGGTAAACGTGGGTATCATTACTCTGTCATTATCCATGCCTGGTGTTACTGCAAACGTGTAAACATAGGTATCCTGACTCTGTCATTATCATGCCTGGTGTATTTACTGGGTAAACAAAGGTATCATTACTCTGACCACATCATTGCACCTTAGCCTGGCAATGTTACTGGGTAAACCACATAGGTAAAATTACTCCTGTCATTTATCATGCACCTAGTGTTACTGGAGTAAGCAGCTGAGTATCATTACTCCTTTAATGCATGCGCTGGTGAGCTGGGTAAACATAGGGTAAAATTACTCTGTCATTATCAAACCCTTTAATAAGCGCTGGGGGTATCATTACTGTCAATTATCATGCCTGGTGTTTACTGGAGTAAGCGTAGGTATCATTACTCTGTCATTACCATGCCTGGTGTTACTAGTGGCGCGTAGAGCGTGGCTATTTTTACTCTGTCATTATCATTGCCTGGTGTTACTGGAGTTAGCATCGACCTTTTAGGTATCATTACTCTGTGTATCATGCCTGGTCGTTTACTGGGTAGAACAAGGTTTAATTGCTCTGTCATTACCATGCCAAGACGTGGGATGTTACTGGAGTAAGCGTAGGGGTATCATTACTCTGAGTCTGCAATTACAATGTGGTTGTTTCTGAGTAGCGTGAGTATCATTGATACATAATTATCATGCCTGGTGTTGCTGGGTGGAACAAGGTATCATTACTCTGTCATTACCATGCCTGATGTTTACTGGAGTACAGCCCGTATGTATCATGTTACTCTGATACCATGCCTGGTGTTACTGGGTAAAACCATAGGTATCGTACTGTCATTACCATGCCTGGTGTTACTGGAGTAGCGGTATCATTACTCTGTCATTACCACCTTGGTGTTACTGGAGTAGCGTGGGTATCGTATAAGTCTGCATTACCATGGCCTTGTTTAGGGGTAAGCATGAGTACAATTAGCTGTGACAGCGATGCCACATCTAACCCTTTAATGCCAGATGCGCTGCAATGAGCGAGAACCACATCAGCCCACCTTTAATGCAGCGCATGACAGGCTGGCATCAGCCCTTTAATGCGTATCTGTCTGGCAACCGTGGCTGAAACCACATCAGCCCTTTAATGCAGCGCTGCAATGAGATGAAACCACATCAGCCCTTTAATGCAGCGCTGCAATGAGCTGTGGCCCCACATCGATCTTTCTCTTTCTGGAGTCATGGCGGCAGGTAGCCTAGATGGTTAGGCGTTGGACTTGGCGGAGGATCTGCAAAGTTGATCTGAGCTATCCCAAACAAACAGGTAAAAATCATAATGGTCTGTCTTAACCCACTGTTCCTGCGTGGATGTCGATTAAGGCAGCCCCCGCACCTCTCTGATTCAGAGAATTTGGGTTAAATCCCGGAAGACACATTTTGTTCGGTTGTACAACTGACTAATAATGGTGACTTTGAGTGATGACAGACAGGCTGACTGAGATAATGGGCCAGGGAGGGAGTGGATACACACAGGGATGTGTGTTTCAGACAGACAGACAGACAGACCTCCTCCACCTTTTCTGCTTCTGCCCATCTATCTGGCTGTCTTTCTGTATCTGTCTGGCTGTCTTTCTGTATCTATCACAACATGCTGTCTTTCTGTCTGGCTGTCTTTCTGGCTGTCTTTCTGTATCTGTCTGGCTGTCTTTCTGTATCTGTCTTTCTGTCTCTGTCTGGCTGTCTTTCTGTATCTGGCTGGCTTTCTTTCTGTTTCTGTCTGGCTGTCTTTCTGTGTCTGTCTAGCTGTCTTTCTGTATCTGTCTAGCTGTCTTTCTGTTTCTGTCTGGCTGACTGGCTGTCTTTCTGTCTCGTCTTCCTCTTCCCCCAGGCCATCCCTACTCAGGCCCCTGATGACTCCTTGCTGGCCGTGGCTATGGAACCCTGACCTGTTCACCAGACATGCTACCTGTCCCAGACCTGCTGTTTTCAACTCTCTAGAGACAGCAGGAGCGGTAGAGATACTCTGAATGATCAGCTATGAAAAGCCAACTGACATTTACTCCTGAGGTGCTGACCTGTTGCACCCTCTACAACCACTGTGATTATTATTATTCTCTGCTAATTCTGGTCATCTATGAACGTTTGAACATCTTGGCCATGTTCTGTTATAATCTCCACCCGGCACAGCCAGAAGAGGACTGGCCACCCCTCATAGCCTGGTTCCTCTCTAGGTTTCTTCCTAGGTTCTGGCCTTTCTAGGGAGTTAACTAACTACAGCCATCTTTAAACAGCAATCACTAAACAGCCATCACTTTTCCCATTATCTAAATGGCACCTGTCCATTTACCTCTGGCCATCAGACATGAAGATAGAACACATGTCCTGGACGAGGCCAGCTACAGCGGACAGCTAAGGGTTAAACTGGTACAACTATACATGTAAATGGCCAGCTACAGTGGAGAGATAAGGGTTAAACCGGTACCACTATACATGTAAACAGCCAGCTACTTTTCCCATTATCTAAATGGCTGGTACCACTATGCATGACACGCCAGCTACAGTGGAGAGATAAGGGTTAAACTGGTACAACTATACATGTAAATGGCCAGCTACAGTGGAGAGATAAGGGTTAAACCGGTACCACTATACATGTAAACGGCCAGCTACAGTGGAGAGATAAAGTTTAAACTGGTACCACTATGCATGTAAATGGCCGGCTACAGTGGAGAGATAAGGGTTAAACTGGTACAACTATACATGTAAATGGCCAGCTACAGTGGAGAGATAAGGGTTAAACAGGTACCACTATACATGTAAACGGCCAGCTACAGTGGAGAGATAAAGTTTAAACTGGTACCACTATGCATGTAAACGGCCAGCTACAGTGGAGAGATAAGGGTTAAACTGGTACAACTATACATGTAAATGGCCAGCTACAGTGGAGAGATAAGGGTTAAACTGGTACCACTATACATGTAAATGGCCAGCTACAGTGGAGAGATAAGGGTTAAACCGGTACCACTATACATGTAAATGGCCAGCTACAGTGGAGAGATAAGGGTTAAACTGGTACAACTATACATGTAAATGGCCAGCTACAGTGGAGAGATAAAGGTTAAACAGGTACCACTATACATGTAAACGGCCAGCTACAGTGGAGAGATAAAGTTTAAACTGGTACCACTATGCATGTAAACGGCCAGCTACAGTGGAGAGATAAGGGTTAAACTGGTACAACTATACATGTAAATGGCCAGCTACAGTGGAGAGATAAGGGTTAAACCGGTACAACTATACATGTGAACGACCAGCTACAGTGGAGAGATAAAGGTTAAACTGGTACCACTATACATGTGAACGACCAGCTACAGTGGAGAGATAAGGGTTAAACTGGTACAACTATACATGTGAACGACCAGCTACAGTGGAGAGATAAGGGTTAAACCGGTACAACTATACATGTGAACGACCAGCTACAGTGGACAGATAAGGGTTAATAGTTACATAAACACGACAGCTAAACTGGTACAACTATACATGTGAACGACCAGCTACAGTGGAGAGATAAGGGTTAAACCGGTACAACTATACATGTGAACGACCAGCTACAGTGGACAGATAAGGGTTAATAGTTACATAAACACGACAGCTAAACTGGTACAACTATACATGTGAACGACCAGCTACAGTGGAGAGATAAGGGTTAAACCGGTACAACTATACATGTGAACGACCAGCTACAGTGGACAGATAAGGGTTAATAGTTACATAAACACGACAGCTAAACTGGTACAACTACGCATGTAAACGTCCAGAAAGGAAAGCAATCTGTGGGCTGTATTCCCTGAGGTTGGGTTGTAACAGATAAAGACCAGGGGATTGTTGTACAATACAAAGGCAGAAGAACTGATTATGTTTTCCAAAGCTGGGGCCATTTCACGTTTGAAATGAGAATGAGAGAAAGAGACAGAGACAGAGACAGAGACAGAGACAGAGAGAGAGAGAGAGAGAGAGAGAGAGAGAGAGAGAGAGAGAGAGAGAGAGAGACAGAGACAGAGACAGAGACAGAGAGAGAGAGAGAGAGAGAGAGAGAGAGAGAGAGAGAGAGAGAGAGAGAGAGAGAGAGATTTACAATTTTTTCCCCATAACATCCATCTCTAACTCCAGCCATCACTAACTCCAGCCATCACTAACTCCAGCATTCACTAACTCCATTCAGAGGTGGGACCAACTCACTATTATTTGAGTCACAAGCAAGTCTCAAGTCCAAGTGCAACAAGTCAAGTCTAGTCACAAGTTTTTCAAGTCAAGTCTCAAGTCAAGTAAAACAAAATCTAGACATGCAATGACTTGTTCAACTCCAAATGGAGACCTTGGAACTATAAGGCTCTATCTAACATTTTAGTCTAAAATGAATTAGTAACATACAGAGCTTTAAGACGGTGCTTCATACAGCGCCATTAGAAAGTATTCACACCCCCTGTCAGAGAGTATTCCCACCCCCTGTCAGAAAGTATTCACACCCCCTGTCGGAAAGTATTCACACCCCCTGTCGGAAAGTATTCACACCCCCTGTCGGAAAGTATTCACACCCCCTGTCGGAAAGTATTCACACTACCTGTCGGAAAGTATTCACACCCCCTGTCAGAAAGTATTCACACCCCCTGTCAGAAGGTATTCACACCCACTGTCGGAAAGTATTCACACCCCCTGTCAGAAAGTATTCACACCCCCTGGCAGAAAGTATTCACACCCACTGTCGGAAAGTATTCACACCCCCTGTCGGAAAGTATTCACACCCCCTGTCAGAAAGTATTCACACCCACTGTCGGAAAGTATTCACACCCCCTGTCAGAGAGTATTCACACCCACTGTCAGAAAGTATTCACACCCCCTGTCAGAAGGTATTCACACCCCCTGTCGGAAAGTATTCACACCCCCTGTCAGAAGGTATTCACACCCCCTGTCAGAAAGTATTCACACCCCCTGTCGGAAGGTATTCACACCCCCTGTCAGAAAGTATTCACACCCCCTGTCGGAAGGTATTCACACCCCCTGTCAGAAAGTATTCACACCCCCTGTCAGAAGGTATTCCCACCCCCTGTCAGAGAGTATTCACACCCCCTGTCAGAGAGTATTCACACCCCCTGTCAGGAAGTATTCACACCCCCTGTCAGAAGGTATTCCCACCCCTTGTCAGAGAGTATTCACACCCCCTGTCAGAAAGTATTCACACCCCCTGTCAGAGAGTATTCACACCCCCTGTCAGAAAGTATTCACACCCCCTGTCAGAAAGTATTCACACCCCCTGTCA
This sequence comes from Brachymystax lenok tsinlingensis, assembly GCA_030435695.1. Taxonomy (NCBI): domain Eukaryota; kingdom Metazoa; phylum Chordata; class Actinopteri; order Salmoniformes; family Salmonidae; genus Brachymystax; species Brachymystax lenok. Next base: position 67,008,657 of record CM059789.1, read on the forward strand.
GAAACTACTTTCTGAAGACACTCTAAGTCTGTCAAGTTAGATTTTTGAAAAGGTCAATTTTAAGTGAAAAGAAATATGAAAAAACTTAAACATTCTACCTGCATAACCCACTAGAACGTGGAGCTATACGGTTAAATCCGAAATCCAATCACGAACCTGAACAAATAAAGACAGACCAATCAGATCACGTCTTTGCCATCTCCCTCTAAGTATGGTCTAGGCTATTCGAGCCAGCAATAACGGCAAGCAAGCAAAAAAAACACTTTTAAGAAATCTTCAAGTAAAGACGTTGTCCCATCGTTGTTCAGTGATGACAGTAATTCGTCTGATGATCGTAATATATTTCTTAACGTATTTGATGAGGTGTTCTGACCAAAAAAAAAAAGTGTTATTCTGTAATTTATGTGTAACGTATTCAAACAGAACCTTATGGCTGAACCCAGATTGACATTTCAGAACCCCCTAATAAAACTGATTTACACACATCTCAGGATGTCGATACTCTATACTTTAGGTACCTTTTAAAAAGGTGACGACCTTAACGGGTTATGGAAGAGGAATTCACTGCAGCTGATGACGTGGATGTCGATTAAGGAAGCACCCCGCACCCTCTCTGATTCAGAGACTAAAGACAGAAGACACATTTCAGTTCAAGCCGTTCAGTTGTACAACTGACTAAGGTACCCCTTTTCCCCTAAAGCAAGGGCGCACAGGAAGAACAGGCGAATGTAGCGGCCATCATCACTAAAACAGAGATCACTGAGCAAACGTAGCCTTAAAAAAATGGTTGATGCACTTTCAAAACAACACGATTCAAAAAATAAAGTGCGTTTTCCACCTGCGTTTTTGAGCTGAAAGTGCTTCATGTTAGCAGTCGATATCAACTAGGGATACGATGTCACAGTGTCACTTCTCTGGAGTCCTGAGCAAGCAGGATCATGTGGCCTGTATAGAGCGGAGTTTGCAGGATCGGGATGTTGCATATACATCCCGGTAAGTATTGAAGGCCGTATGATGTTCCAGTTATCTTCAGAGATATAGCCAGTTAGCACCACTGAGGTATAGAACTATAAACCCACCCAAACTAAGCTGATCTGAAATAGGAAAATGATCTGCCAAATGATGCGTGCGTATACCAAAGCACAGATTAGATGAAACAAGAATGTCGGTGCAACGCCATAGGCCCATGTTAGTGACCAGATCGAATAAGCAAAGGTGGAAATATAAAATACAAACGGTAGGCTAGAAGAAGCCTATTCAAATATGTAAAAAATAATCTCTATATAATAAACCCATTCAGTTTCACACTGGCGAACCCCAGAACCTTCTCACTGCGCTAATTTACCCAACCTGTGTTGATTGACGGTTTGCTGGTCCAATCAGAGGACAGAAGACGTATTTCACTAGCCAATACGTTTTTTTTGCAAGTGCGATACTGTCTCTGGCTGCATGGAGAGCAGCCCAATCCATCACTAAACAGCCATCACTAAACAGCCATCTCTAAACAGCCATCTCTAAACAGCAATCACTAACTCCAGCCATCACTAACTCCAGCCATCACTAACTCCAGCCATCTCTAAACAGCCATCACTAAACAGCCATCGCTAACTCTAGCCATCACTAAACAGCCATCTCTAAACAGCCATCACTAACTCCAGCAATCACTAACTCCATCCATCACTAAACAGCCATCACTAAACAGGCATCACTAAACAGGCATCACTAAACAGCCATCTCTAAACAGCCATCTCTAAACAGCCATCACTAAACAGCCATCTCTAAACAGCCATCTCTAAACAGCCATCACTAAACAGCCATCTCTAAACAGCCATCTCTAAACAGCCATCACTAAACAGCCATCTCTAAACAGCCATCACTAAACAGCCATCACTAAACAGCCATCACTAAACAGCCATCACTAAACAGCCATCACTAAACAGGCATCACTAAACAGCCATCTCTAAACAGCCATCTCTAAACAGCCATCACTAAACAACCATCTCTAAACAGCCATCAATAAACAGCCATCACCCAGTCAGTCCATCACACTACAAAAGACGAGGCATCTGTTTTCGATCAAGCAGCCAGAGACCACACCACACCAAACGCAACACAGCAGTTCTGGGTGAATGTCGGGCATGATGTTGTCAAGAGCAATAGAAGGACTGAGACAAAGACAAAAGGATGTGAGGGAAAGGTAATGCTGATAATATCCCTACGGCCGGGTAATACTGATGGAAACCTGGATAGGAACAGGTCCTAGGGGTCACATGCAGACAGTGACAGGCGACCCTGGTCAAGGTCAGGTCAGTAATTAGTGTGCTGGAGCCTGTACCCCCTCCTCCTCTCTCGCTCGCTCTCTCTCTCTCTCTCTCTCTCTCTCTCTCTCTCTCTCTCTCTCTCAATCCTCCTCTCACACGCTCTCTCTCTCTCTCTCTCTCTCTCTCTCTCTCTCTCTCTCTCTCTCTCTCTCTCTCAATCCTCCTCTCACATGCCTCTCCTCCTCTCCCCTCCCTCCTACTCTTCCTCCTCTCTCTCTCCCCTCTCCTCGTCCACCTCCTCTCTCTCCCCTCTCCTCCTCCACCTCCTCTCTCTCCCCTCTCCTCCTCCTCCTCCTCTCTCTCCCCTCTCTCCTCTCCTCCCCTCTCTCTCCTCTCTCTCTATCCTCAGCACTGTTGCTAATGACTCTGTGGGAGGCAGAGCAACACATTCTGTGGATACTGTCATAGTGGCTGACACAGAGGTCACAGACACTAATAACCATCCACTCATCCCTTAAAATCAGCATAAGATATAGTCGGCATAGTTGAATCACTATGCTCACTGATAGCAGTGAGATAAGGGTGAAGGAGGGAACAGAGAGAGAGACTGCAGGACATGTTTAATGAGTTATACTAGTGTATAGGGATCTAATCTAAGAGGAGCCTTCCAGCTGCATCTCTAATCACCATTACAGTCTATAGTCTCATAACCTGGGAGGGTTGGGGAGGAGAGAGGAGAGGAGTGGAGGAGAGGGGATAGGAGAGGAGGCGAGAGGAGAGGGGAGCAGAGGGGCGGACATGAGAGGAGAGGAGGGGAGAGGAGGAGAGGAGGAGAGGGGAGATGAGGGGAGAGGAGAGTAGTGGAGGAGAGGCAAGAGGAAAGGAGGCAAGAAGAGAGGAGATGGGAGGAGAGGGGCGGACATGAGAGGAGAGGAGGGGAGAGGAGGGGAGAGGAGAGGAGAGGAGACAAGAGGAATCACCACTACAGTCTAATAACCTGGGAGGGCTGAGCCAGCACATGGCAGGACAGAGAAGGTTTACATACACATTATACTGTGATGTATCCACTGTATTGTCTTGAACTAACAGAGCTGAATACTTTATTCTCTTTTATTCAACTATTTATAGCATGAATATAATACAAGTGAGAGGATCATAAAAATTATTATTCTAGTCAAATTGTTTATCCAACAAGCTAATCTCTTCAACAAACAGCTTTTCAGTACCTCTTTAACCAAGACATTGACAATCACCTCCAATGCTCAAACCAGCACGTCCAACCATCTTACCAAGGCTGAGTGAGAACGGAAAGTATTGAGATGTCTGAGATAACAGATAATGTTCAAGTTGGAACAGAAGTCACCTTTCACTGAAAGATAAAGTGGATTACCGCACCATGTAAAGTGTCTAGTGGATTACCGCACCATGTAAAGTGTCTAGAGGATTACCGCACCATGTAAAGTGTCTAGTGGATTACCGCACCATGTAAAATGTCTAGTGGATTACCGCACCATGTAAAGTGTCTAGTGGATTATCGCACCATGTAAAGTGTCTAGAGGATTACCGCACCATGTAAAGTGTCTAGTGGATTACCGCACCATGTAAAATGTCTAGTGGATTACCGCACCATGTAAAGTGTCTAGTGGATTACCGCACCATGTAAAGTGTCTAGAGGATTACCGCACCATGTAAAGTGTCTAGTGGATTACCGCACCATGTAAAATGTCTAGTGGATTACCGCACCATGTAAAGTGTCTAGTGGATTACCGCACCATGTAAAGTGTCTAGTGGATTATCGCACCATGTAAAGTGTCTAGTGGATTACCGCACCATGTAAAGTGTCTAGTGGATTACCGCACCATGTAAAGTGTCTAGTGGATTACCGCACCATGTAAAGTGTCTAGAGGATTACCGCACCATGTAAAGTGTCTAGTGGATTACCGCACCATGTAAAGTGTCTAGAGGATTACCGCACCATGTAAAGTGTCTAGTGGATTACCGCACCATGTAAAGTGTCTAGTGGATTACCGCACCATGTAAAGTGTCTAGAGGATTACCGCACCATGTAAAGTGTCTAGTGGATTACCGCACCATGTAAAGTGTCTAGTGGATTACCGCACCATGTAAAGTGTCTAGTGGATTAACGTACCATGTAAAGTGTCTAGTGGATTACCGCACCATGTAAAGTGTCTAGTGGATTACCGCACCATGTAAAGTGTCTAGAGGATTACCGCACCATGTAAAGTGTCTAGTGGATTACCGCACCATGTAAAGTGTCTAGAGGATTACCGCACCATGTAAAGTGTCTAGTGGATTACCGCACCATGTAAAGTGTCTAGTGGATTACCGCACCATGTAAAGTGTCTAGAGGATTACCGCACCATGTAAAGTGTCTAGTGGATTACCGCACCATGTAAAGTGTCTAGTGGATTACCGCACCATGTAAAGTGTATAATGGATTACCGCACCATGTAAAGTGTCTAGTGGATTACCGCACCATGTAAAGTGTCTAGTGGATTACCGCACCATGTAAAGTGTCTAGTGGATTACCGCACCATGTAAAGTGTCTAGTGGATTACCGCACCATGTAAAGTGTCTAGTGGATTACCGCACCATGTAAAGTGTCTAGTGGATTACCGCACCATGTAAAGTGTCTTGCTGTCTGAGTCTGACTGACTGTTTCACGTTGTTTCTGTTTGCTGTCTGTGTCTGACTGACTGTTTGCTGTCTGTGTCTGACTGACTGTTTGCTGTCTGTGTCTGACTGACTGTTTCATCTTGTTGCTGTTTTCTGTCTGTGTCTGACTGACTGTTTCACCTTGTTTCTGTTTGTTGTCTGTGTCTGACTGACTGTTTCTGTTTGCTGCCTGTGTCTGACTGACTGTTTCACCTTGTTTCTGTTTGATGTCTGTGTCTGACTGACTGTTTCTGTTTGATGTCTGTGTCTGACTGACTGTTTGCTGCCTGTGTCTGACTGACTGTTTCATCTTGTTGCTGTTTTCTGTCTGTGTCTGACTGACTGTTTCACCTTGTTTCTGTTTGATGTCTGTGTCTGACTGACTGTTTCTGTTTGCTGCCTGTGTCTGACTGACTGTTTCACCTTGTTGATGTTTGCTGCCTGTGTCTGACTGACTGTTTCACCTTGTTGATGTTTTCTGCCTGTGTCTGACTGACTGTTTCACCTTGTTGCTGTTTGCTGCCTGTGTCTGTCAGTGACTGAGTCACACTGAGGAGCAGTGCTGAGTGTGACCTTGTAGAGAAATGACAGACACGACACAACACGACAGTTTCTCTGGGTTGTATTTACAATGGTGTTTGTTTTTGCCTCTCTCTCTCTCTCTCTCTCTCTCTCTCTCTCTCTAATACAGAGCTAATGGTTCCGTAAGGAAGCCAGGCTATTCAGTCTCTCTCTCCACCAATACAGAGCTGACTCTATCCTCACAGTGGACTGGTCAATGGGTTCCACTGAATATGAATATACAGTGCATTCCGTAAGTATTCAGATGCCTTGACTTTTTCCACATTTTGTTACATTACAGCCTTATTCTAAAATGGATTGAATTAATGTTTCTCCTCATCAATATACACACAATACAATACCCCATAATGACAAAACCTTATTTACATAAGTATTCAGACCCTTTGCTATGAGACTTGAAATTGAGCTCAGGTACATCCTGTTGCCAATGTTCATCCTTGATATATTTCTACAACTTGATTGGAGTCCACCTGTGGTAGAAATAAGCACACAACTGTCTATAGAAGGTCCCACAGTTGAAAGTGCATGTCAAGCCATGAGGTCGAAGTAATTGTCCGTAGAGCTCAGAGACAGGATTGTGTCAAGCCACAGATCTGGGGGAAGGGTACCAAAAAATGTCTGCAGCATTGAAGGTCCCCAAGAACACAGTGGCCTCCATCATTCTTAAATGGAAGAAGTTTGGAACCACCAAGACTCTTCCTGGATCTGGCCGCCCGGCCAAACTGAGAAGGGCCTTGGTCATGGAGGTGACCAGGAACCCAATGGTCACTTTGACAGAGCTCCAGAGTTCCTCTGTGGAAATTAGAGAACCTTCCAGAAGGACAACCATCTCTGCAGCACTCCACCAATCAGGTAGAGAGGCCAGACGGAAGCAACTCCTCAGTAAAAGGCACATGACAGCCCCCTTGGAGTTTGACAAAAGGCACCTAAATTACTCTCAGACCATGAAAACAAGATTCTCTGGTCTGATGAAACCAACATTGAACTCTTTGGCCTGAATGCCAAGTGTGCCATCCCTACGGTGAAGCATGGTGGGGGCAGAATCACGCTGTGGGCATGTTTTTCAGCGGCTGGGACTGGGAGACTAGTCAGGATCGAGAGAAAGATGAACGGAGCAAAGTACAGAGAGATCCTTGATGAAAACCTGCTCCAGAGCGCTCACGACCTCAGACTTGGGCGAAGGTTCACCTTCCAACAGGACAACAACCTTAAGCACACAGCCAAGACACCGCAGGAGTGGCTTCGGGACAAGTCTCTGAATGTCTTTGAGTGGCCCAGACAGAGCCCGGACTTGAAACCCGATCGAACATCTCTGGAGAGAACTGAAAAAAGCTGTTCAGCGACACTCCCCATCCAACCTGACAGAGCTTGAGAGGATCTGCAGAGAGGAATGGTGAACCTTCGCCCCAGAGAAACTCTCCAAATACAGATGTGTCAAGCTTATAGCGTCATACCCAAGAAGAGTCAAGGCTGTAATTGCTGCCAAAGGTGCCTCAACAAAGTACTGAGTAAAGGGTCTGAATACTTATGTAAATGTGATATTAAGTTTTGTATTTTTTCACACATTTGCAAAAAGGTCTAAAAACCTGTTTGTTTTGTCATTATGGGTTATTGTGATGTCATTATGGGTTATTAGGATGTCATTATGGGGTATTGTGATGTCATTATGGGGTATTGTGATGTCATTATGGGGTATTGTGATGTCATTACGATGAATTTTGTGAAGCTTGATGAGGGGGGGGAATGATTTAATCACCTCATCATCACCATCACCTTCATCCTCATCCTCATCCTCATCACAGTGAGTACCTGTACCTCACCATCACCATCATCCTCATCCTCATCCTCATCCTAGTGAGTACCTGTACCTCACCAGCATCATCACCATCATCCTCATTACAGTGAGTACCTGTACCTTGGCCATCTGTGCCTGGACTCCGCTGGCCTTTAGAGAGGCTACAGCTTTCTGGGCTGCAGTCGGGACGTCAAAGTCCACAAAGCCATATCCTGCAGAGGGAGAGACACAGAGGGTCACATGAGCAACAGTCTAACTTTCAAATACAGTGTTTTAGTGGATTACCACACCATGTAAAGTGTCTAGAGGATTACCGCACCATGTAAAGTGTCTAGTGGATTACCGCACCATGTAAAGTGTCTAGAGGATTACCGCACCATGTAAAGTGTCTAGTGGATTACCGCACCATGTAAAGTGTCTAGTGGATTAACGCACCATGTAAAGTGTCTAGAGGATTACCGCACCATGTAAAGTGTCTAGTGGATTACCGCACCATGTAAAGTGTCTAGTGGATTACCGCACCATGTAAAGTGTCTAGTGGATTAACGCACCATGTAAAGTGTCTAGAGGATTACCGCACCATGTAAAGTGTCTAGTGGATTACCGCACCATGTAAAGTGTCTAGTGGATTACCGCACCATGTAAAGTGTCTAGTGGATTACCGCACCATGTAAAGTGTCTAGTGGATTACCGCACCATGTAAAGTGTCTAGTGGATTACCGCACCATGTAAAGTGTCTAGTGGATTAACGCACCATGTAAAGTGTCTAGTGGATTACCGCACCATGTAAAGTGTCTAGTGGATTACCGCACCATGTAAAGTGTCTAGTGGATTACCGCACCATGTAAAGTGTCTAGTGGATTACCGCACCATGTAAAGTGTCTAGTGGATTACCGCACCATGTAAAGTGTCTAGTGGATTACCGCACCATGTAAAGTGTCTAGTGGATTACCGCACCATGTAAAGTGTCTAGTGGATTAACGCACCATGTAAAGTGTCTAAAGGATTACCGCACCATGTAAAGTGTCTAGTGGATTAACGCACCATGTAAAGTGTCTAGTGGATTACCGCACCATGTAAAGTGTCTAGTGGATTACCGCACCATGTAAAGTGTCTAGTGGATTACCGCACCATGTAAAGTGTCTAGTGGATTACGGCACCATGTAAAGTGTCTAGTGGATTAACGCACCATGTAAAGTGTCTAGTGGATTAACGCACCATGTAAAGTGTCTAGTGGATTAACGCACCATGTAAAGTGTCTAGTGGATTACCGCACCATGTAAAGTGTCTAGTGGATTACCGCACCATGTAAAGTGTCTAGAGGATTACCGCACCATGTAAAGTGTCTAGTGGATTACCGCACCATGTAAAGTGTCTAGTGGATTACCGCACCATGTAAAGTGTCTAGTGGATTACCGCACCATGTAAAGTGTCTAGTGGATTACCGCACCATGTAAAGTGTCTAGTGGATTACCGCACCATGTAAAGTGTCTAGAGGATTACCGCACCATGTAAAGTGTCTAGTGGATTACCGCACCATGTAAAGTGTCTAGTGGATTAACGTACCATGTAAAGTGTCTAGTGGATTACCGCACCATGTAAAGTGTCTAGTGGATTACGGCACCATGTAAAGTGTCTAGTGGATTACCGCACCATGTAAAGTGTCTAGTGGATTACCGCACCATGTAAAGTGTCTAGTGGATTAACGTACCATGTAAAGTGTCTAGTGGATTACCGCACCATGTAAAGTGTCTAGTGGATTATGTGGATGTGTTCTAGAACATACTGGGTACATACTAGACTGTATGTGTTCTAGAACATACTGGGTACATACTAGACTGTATGTGTTCTAGAACATACTGGGTACATACTAGACTGTATGTGTTCTAGAACATACTGGGTACATACTAGACTGTATGTGTTCTAGAACATACTGGGTACATACTAGACTGTGTGTGTTCTAGAACAAACTGGGTACATACTAGACTGTATGTGTTCTAGAACATACTGGGTACATACTAGACTGTGTGTGTTCTAGAACAAACTGGGTACATACTAGACTGTATGTGTTCTAGAACATACTGGGTACATAATTGACTGTATGTGTTCTAGAACATACTGGGTACATACTATACTGTGTTTCTAGCAGCTACAGTGAGTGTTTCTGGCAGCTACAGTGAGTGTTTCTAGCAGCTACAGTGAGTGTTTCTAGCAGCTACAGTCAGTGTTTCTAGCTGCTACAATGAGTGTTTCTAGCAGCTACAGTGAGTGTTTCTAGCAGCTACAGTGAGTGTTTCTAGCAGCTACAGTGAGTGTTTCTAGCAGCTACAGTGAGTCTTTCTAGCAGGTACAGTGAGTGTTTCTAGCAGCTACAGTGAGTGTGTCTAGCAGCTACAGTGAGTGTTTCTA
>CM059789.1:67023379-67050879 GCA_030435695.1 Brachymystax lenok tsinlingensis
TATTAGGTCATAATTTTCTCATTGTTATTAAGCCTAACGTTTCACGAAGCTATACACGGTGTGGCAGTGCTGCCGTTTAGACTGCTGACTATAAGGCTATAATGTATTACTTTGTTCAGTAATTAAAGTTGGGACATTCAAAACAGATTGGAAACTAAACGCAACAGCACACTAATCAGCTATCAGCTATATTAATACAGAGCTTACCTGAACCCTGCTTGACATGAGCCCTCCTCACCCTCTCTCCGAGCTCAGATAGAACGTTTTGGGGTAAAACCAGTCTATTAACGCTGAAAGATACAAGCCAGTCCACCTTCAAAACACTAAGCTTAGTAGGGATTGTTCCATTATGCAGTGTACTATCTATAGCTATATACCCTTTATGTAAACATTAATCAAATAGCCTAACAATAGCCTAACAATGAGGAAGCAAGTAGTCGGCTTGAAGATAAATTCAGACACTGTTTATTGCTGAACTCAGCAGGGTTTCGTCTGGCTAATAGCCGAAACAATGGACTGCAGTATTCAAGGTGAATTCAATTAGATCAAATTAAATCCAACTCGAGAGACTCCCCTGGTGTCCATTTGTGTGTGCAAATGTTTTCACCAAGGCCTGGATGTCCAGGTGGAGGGCCTGACTGTTTACACCAAGACCTGGATGTCCAGGTGGAGGGCCTGACTGTTTACACCAAGGCCTGGATGTCCAGGTGGAGGGCCTGACTGTTTTCACCAAGGCCTGGATGTCCAGGTGGTGGGCCTGACTGTTTTCACCAAGGCCTGGAGGCCCAGGTGGTGGGACTGACTGTTTTCACCAAGGCCTGAAGGTCCAGGTGGTGGGCCTGACTGTTTTCTATACTGACTATTGCCAACCCAGATAGTCTTTCCAGACATTAGATGTCCATTGCGCCCACTGCATTAGATGTCCATTGCGCCCACTGCATTAGATGTCCATTGCGCCCACTGCATTAGATGTCCATTGCCCCCACTGCATTAGATGTCCATTGCGCCCACTGCATTAGATGTCCATTGCGCCCACTGCATTAGATGTCCATTGCGCCCCCACTGCATTAGATGTCCATTGCCCCCACTGCATTAGATGTCCATTGCGCCCACTGCATTAGATGTCCATTGCGCCACTGCATTAGATGTCCATTGCGCCCACTGCATTAGATGTCCATTGCCCCCACTGCATTAGATGTCCATTGCGCCCACTGCATTAGATGTCCATTGCGCCCACTGCATTAGATGTCCATTGCGCCCACTGCATTAGATGTCCATTGCCCCCACTGCATTAGATGTCCATTGCGCCCACTGCATTAGATGTCCACTGCGCCACTGCATTAGATGTCCATTGCGCCACTGCATTAGATGTCCATTGCGCCACTGCATTAGATGTCCATTGCGCCCACTGCATTAGATGTCCATTGCGTCCCCACTGCATTAGATGTCCATTGCGCCCACTGCATTAGATGTCCATTGCCCCCACTGCATTAGATGTCCATTGCGCCCACTGCATTAGATGTCCATTGCGCCCACTGCATTAGATGTCCATTGCCCCCACTGCATTAGATGTCCATTGCGCCCACTGCATTAGATGTCCATTGCGCCCACTGCATTAGATGTCCATTGCGCCCCCACTGCATTAGATGTCCATTGCGCCCACTGCATTAGATGTCCATTGCGCCCACTGCATTAGATGTCCATTGCGCCCACTGCATTAGATGTCCATTGCGCCCACTGCATTAGATGTCCATTGCGCCCACTGCATTAGATGTCCATTGCGCTGCACACAATTTAAACGTAGTCTTGAGTGACGCATGCCAACATATACCAGAGAGATAAGGGGCTGTTGATATTGCAACCACAGAACTCACACGCAGTTTCACCAGTATCAACAAAATCGTGAAAACAACTTTTTTGTTGTTGTTCAAGCCCTCAACAAAATGTCGTCCGATAACAAAGATAATCTGGTAATGTATTGTCTGTCCAGTATCCAGACGACCTGTTCCCAGAGCTACCTATACAGTTCATCTCTTCCTGGAACGTTTCTTGAGGTCAGCAATTTAAAGAGAACGAGAGGCTTCAATATAAAATATTACAGGACTGGTCTACTTGAAACAGTCCTAACCTTCTGCCCAGTTTCCCTCATGTTGCTATGGTAATTGTACCATCCTGTAACTGTTGCTTCTGCTGAGAGGTCGTTTTTCTCAACTAAAAACTCATAAAGAACAAAGAGGCATTAGGCTCTAGGTCTGATACGTTCTTTTGAACACCTGCGTCATAATCAAATCAAAGTTTATTTGTCACGTGCCCCGAATACAACAGGTGTAGACCTTACAGTGAAATGCTCTACTTACAGGCTCTAACCAACAGTGCAAAAAAGGTATTAGGTGAACAATAGGTAAGTAAAGAAATAAAACAACAGTAAAAAGACAGTGAAAAATAACAGTAGAGAGACTATATACAGTAGAGAGGCTATATACAGTAGAGAGGCTATATACAGTAGAGGGGCTATATACAGTAGAGAGGCTATATACAGTAGAGAGACGATATACAGTAGAGGGGCTATATACAGTAGAGAGGCTATATACAGTAGAGAGGCTATATACAGTAGAGAGGCTATATACAGTAGAGAGACGATATACAGTAGAGGGGCTATATACAGTAGAGAGGCTATATACAGTAGAGAGACGATATACAGTAGAGGGGCTATATACAGTAGAGAGGCTATATACAGTAGAGAGGCTATATACAGTAGAGAGACGATATACAGTAGAGAGGCTATATACAGTAGAGAGGCTATATACAGTAGAGAGACGATATACAGTAGAGGGGCTATATACAGTAGAGGGGCTATATACAGTAGAGAGGCTATATACAGTAGTGAGGCTATATACAGTAGAGAGGCTATATACAGTAGAGAGGCTATATACAGTAGAGGGGCTATATACAGTAGAGGGGCTATATACAGTAGAGAGGCTATATACAGTAGAGGGGCTATATACAGTAGAGAGGCTATATACAGTAAAGAGGCTATATACAGTAGAGAGGCTATATACAGTAGAGAGGCTATATACAGTAGAGAGGCTATAAATAGTAGGGGGGCTATATACAGTAGAGAGGCTATATACAGTAGAGAGGCTATATACAGTAGAGAGACGATATACAGTAGAGAGACTATATACAGTAGAGAGGCTATATACAGTAGAGAGGCTATATACAGTAGAGCGGCTATATACAGTAGCTAGGTGATATACAGTAGAGAGGCTATATACAGTAGCGAGGCTATATACAGTAGAGGGGCTATATACAGTAGAGAGGCTATATACAGTAGAGGGGCTATATACAGTAGAGAGGCTATATACAGTAGAGGGCTATATACAGTAGAGAGGCTATATACAGTAGAGGGCTATATACAGTAGAGAGGCTATATACAGTAGAGGGCTATATACAGTAGAGAGGCTATATACAGTAGCGAGGCTATATACAGTAGAGGGCTATATACAGTAGAGAGGCTGTATACAGTAGAAAGGCTATATACAGTAGAGAGGTTATATACAGTAGAGGGGCTATATACAGTAGAGGGGCTATATACAGTAGAGAGGCTATATACTGTAGAGAGGTTAAATACAGTAGAGAGGCTATATACAGTAGAGAGGCTATATACAGTAGAGAGGCTATATACTGTAGAGAGGTTAAATACAGTAGAGAGGCTATATACAGTAGAGGGGCTATATACAGTAGAGAGGCTATATACTGTAGAGAGGTTATATACAGTAGAGAGGCTATATACAGTAGAGAGGCTATACACAGTAGAGAGGCTCTATACAGTAGAGGGGCTATATACAGTAGAGAGGCTATATACAGTAGAGGGGCTATATAGAGTAGAGAGGCTATATACAGTAGAGAGGCTATATACAGTAGAAAGGCTATATACAGTAGAGAGGCTATATACAGTAGAGAGGTTATAAACAGTAGAGGGGCTATATACAGTAGAGAGGCTATATACAGTAGAGAGGCTATATACAGTAGAGAGGCTATATACAGTAGAAAGGCTATATACAGTAGAGAGGCTATATACAGTAGAGAGACGATATACAGTAGAGAGGCTATATACTGTAGAGAGGTTATTTACATTAGAGAGGCTATATACAGTAGAGAGGTTATATACAGTAGAGAGGCTATATACCGTAGAGAGGTTATATACAGTAGAGAGGATATATACTGTAGAGAGGTTATTTACATTAGAGAGGCTATATACAGTAGGCGCATGGACCCACAAAGCCCGTGGCTCGCCCGCCTTGCGGTACGTCAGTGAGTACGGGTCTGGAAAGGAGCTGGTGGAGAGGCGTAGCGGATGGGATTGGGCTGGCTGGGAGGGGTGTCTCCTCTCTTCTCCTCTACACAGGAAATGGAGGGGTGACAGAGAGAGGTCACCAACACAGCTCTGATACTACAGTACGCGGCATGAACCATTACAAACAGCCTACTACCCCTTCAGTATGAACTATAACATGGCTTCACAGAGCCTACTACCCACTCAGTATGAACTATAACATGGCTTCACAGAGCCTACTACCCACTCAGTATGAACTATAACACGGCTTCACAGAGCCTACTACCCCTTCAGTATGAACTATAACATGGCTTCACAGAGCCTACTACCCCTTCAGTATGAACTATAACATGGCTTCACAGAGCCTACTACCCCTTCAGTATGAACTATAACACGGCTTCACAGAGCCTACTACCCACTCAGTATGAACTATAACACGGCTTCACAGAGCCTACTACCCACTCAGTATGAACTATAACAGGGCTTCACAGAGCCTACTACCCACTCAGTGTGAACTATAACATGGCTTCACAGAGCCTACTACCCACTCAGTATGAACTATAACATGGCTTCACAGAGCCTACTATCCACTCAGTATGAACTATAACATGGCTTCACAGAGCCTACTACCCACTCAGTATGAACTATAACATGGCTTCACAGAGCCTACTACCCACTCAGTATGAACTATAACATGGCTTCACAGAGCCTACTACCCACTCAGTATGAACTATAACATGGCTCTACACAGAGCCTACTACCCACTCAGTATGAACTATAACATGGCTTCACAGAGCCTACTACAAACTCACTACTATACAGAAGGCTTTCTTCACAGAACCAGCGAGACTGCCAGCCAGTCTCTTATAATAACCAGCCAGCCAGTCTCTCATAATAACCAGCCAGCCAGTCTCTTATAATAACCAGCCAGCCAGCCAGTCTCTTAGAATAACCAGCCAGCCAGTCTCTTATAATAACCAGCCAGCCAGTCTCTTATAATAACCAGCCAGCCAGCCAGTCTCTTATAATAACCAGCCAGCCAGTCTCTTATAATAACCAGCAAGCCAGCCAGTCTCTTAGAAAAACCAGCCTGCCAGTCTCTTAGAATAACCAGCCAGCCAGCCAGTCTCTTATAATAACCAGCCTGCCAGTCTCTTATAATAACCAGCCAGCCAGTCTCTTATAATAGCCAGTCAGCCAGTCTCTTATAATAACCAGCCAGCCAGCCAGTCTCTTATAATAGCCAGTCAGCCAGTCTCTTCCAATAACCAGCCAGTCAGTCTATTATAATAGCCAACCAGCCAGTCTCTTATAATAACCAGCCAGTCTTATAATAACCAGCCAGCCAGTCTCTTATAATAACCAGCCAGCAAGCCAGTCTCTTATAATAACCAGCCAGCCAGCCAGTCTCTTATAATAACCAGCCAGCCAGTCTCTTATAATAACCAGCCAGCCAGTCTCTTATAATAACCAGCCAGCCAGTCTCTTATAATAACCAGCCAGCCAGCCAGTCTCTTAGAATAACCAGCCTGCCAGTCTCTTAGAATAACCAGCCAGCCAGCCAGTCTCTTATAATAACCAGCCAGCCAGTCTCTTATAATAACCAGCCAGCCAGCCAGTCTCTTAGAATAACCAGCCAGCCAGCCAGTCTCTTATAATAACCAGCCAGCAAGCCAGTATCTTATAATAACCAGCCAGCCAGCCAGTCTCTTATAATAAACAGCCAGCCAGCCAGTCTCTTATAATAACCAGCCAGCCAGCCAGTCTCTTATAATAACCAGCCAGCCAGCCAGTCTCTTATAATAACCAGCCAGCCAGCCAGTCTTATAATAACCAGCCAGCCAGTCTCTTATAATAACCAGCCAGCCAGTCTCTTATAATAGCCAGTCAGCCAGTCTCTTATAATAACCAGCCAGCCAGCCAGTCTTATAATAACCAGCCAGCCAGTCTCTTATAATAACCAGCCAGCCAGTCTCTTATAATAGCCAGTCAGCCAGTCTCTTATAATAACCAGCCAGCCAGCCAGTCTCTTATAATAGCCAGTCAGCCAGTCTCTTCCAATAACCAGCCAGTCAGTCTATTATAATAGCCAACCAGCCAGTCTCTTATAATAACCAGCCAGTCTTATAATAACCAGCCAGCCAGTCTCTTATAATAACCAGCCAGCAAGCCAGTCTCTTATAATAACCAGCCAGCCAGTCTCTTATAATAACCAGCCAGCCAGTCTCTTATAATAACCAGCAAGCCAGCCAGTCTCTTATAATAACCAGCCAGCCAGTCTCTTATAATAACCATCCAGCCAGCCAGTCTCTTAGAATAACCAGCCAGCCAGCCAGTCTCTTATAATAACCAGCCAGCAAGCCAGTATCTTATAATAACCAGCCAGCCAGCCAGTCTCTTATAATAAACAGCCAGCCAGCCAGTCTCTTATAATAACCAGCCAGCCAGCCAGTCTCTTATAATAACCAGCCAGCCAGCCAGTCTCTTATAATAACCAGCCAGCCAGCCAGTCTTATAATAACCAGCCAGCCAGTCTCTTATAATAACCAGCCAGCCAGTCTCTTATAATAGCCAGTCAGCCAGTCTCTTATAATAACCAGCCAGCCAGCCAGTCTTATAATAACCAGCCAGCCAGTCTCTTATAATAACCAGCCAGCCAGTCTCTTATAATAGCCAGTCAGCCAGTCTCTTATAATAACCAGCCAGCCAGCCAGTCTCTTATAATAGCCAGTCAGCCAGTCTCTTCCAATAACCAGCCAGTCAGTCTATTATAATAGCCAACCAGCCAGTCTCTTATAATAACCAGCCAGTCTTATAATAACCAGCCAGCCAGTCTCTTATAATAACCAGCCAGCAAGCCAGTCTCTTATAATAACCAGCCAGCCAGTCTCTTATAATAACCAGCCAGCCAGTCTCTTATAATAACCAGCAAGCCAGCCAGTCTCTTATAATAACCAGCCAGCCAGTCTCTTAGAATAACCAGCCATATAACTCCTTTTCTAGATTTTACTCCTCCAGCAAGTCCAACTACAATATAGAATAGCCACAGCATGAGGAATTAGAGCAGTAGTCATGTAGCTGGATCTCTGTGGAGCCAGCAGTCCACACAAACAGACACTAAACTAGCAACGGCACTGCGCGTACCCCTGCGTACCCCAGTTTGGGAATACCTGATCTACACTGATTGACGTGGATTTAACAAGCCACATCAATAAGCGATCATCGCTTATCACCTGGATTCACCTGTTTTGTCCAGTCAGTGTAGGTAGTAAATCTAGCAATGACATGTTATATCCAGTGTGTACGTTCACTATAAGAGAGATATCTCCACTCACGGTTGACATAGTTTGATGAGGTCCTGGTCAGTGGTCCCAGGGGGCAGTCCTCTGATGTACAGGTTCGTTTGACTGAGCTGCTCCATACTACAGCCTCCTCCTCCTCCTCCTCCTCCTCCGTGGTGACTGTTGTTAGGGCTGGGAGTGGGAGGGGCCATGGTGGAAGGGGGCATAGGACTGCTAAGAGAGAGAGAGAGAGAGAGAGAGAGAGAGAGACAGAGAGAGACAGACAGAGAGAGACAGAGATGGGGATTACAACTACAGAATAACACACAGCAACATATAGCGAGTGTCGGAAGGTTGCCTAGTGGTTAGAGCGTTGGGCCAGTAACTGAAATGTTGCTGGATCGAATCCCCGAGCTGACAAGGTGAAAATCTGTCGTTCTGCCCTTGAACAAGGCAGTTAACCCACTGTTCACCAGTAGGCCGTCTTTATAATTAAGAATTTGTTTTTAACTGACTTGCATAGCTAAATAATTGTTAAAAAAAAAAAATGAACTTCATCTGTTTGGTGATTCATCACATTCAAAGAGACTGGGGGATATATTACTGCTATGGTAGGGGATATATTACTGCTATGGGAGGGGATATATTACTGCTGTGGGAGGGGATATATTTCTGCTATGGGAGGGGATATATTACTGCTATGGGAGGGGATATATTACTGCTGTGGGAGGGGATATATTACTGCTGTGGGAGGGGATATATTACTGCTGTGGGAGGGGATATATTACTGCTGTGGGAGGGGATATATTACTGCTGTGGGAGGGGATATATTACTGCTGTGGGAGGGGATATATTACTGCTATGGGAGGGATATATTACTGCTATGGGAGGGATATATTACTGCTGTGGGAGGGGATATATTACTGCTGTGGAGGGGATATATTACTGCTATGGGAGGGGATATATTACTGCTATGGGAGGGGATATATTACTGCTATGGGAGGGGATATATTACTGCTGTGGGAGGGGATATATTACTGCTATGGGAGGGGATATATTACTGCTATGGGAGGGGATATATTACTGCTGTGGGAGGGGATATATTACTGCTGTGGGAGGGGATATATTACTGCTGTGGGAGGGGATATATTACTGCTGTGGGAGGGGATATATTACTGCTATGGGAGGGGATATATTACTGCTATGGGAGGGGATATATTACTGCTGTGGGAGGGGATATATTACTGCTGTGGGAGGGGATATATTACTGCTATGGGAGGGGCATATTACTGCTATGGGAGGGGCATAAGACTGCTATGGGAGGGGCATAAGACTGCTATGGGAGGGGCTTAGGACTGCCATGGGAAGGGCATAGGACTGCTATGGGAGGGGCATAGGACCACTATGGGAGGGGCTTAGGACTGCCATGGGAGAGAGTAATAAGGAGAGGGTGTTGATGAGACGTGCAGTGAGGCAGCACACAACTTCAACAAAACAGTGATGAAAATCTAAAATTAGACTTTCTTTCATTCATCTTGTGTGACATTGACGTACTTTATATATCCTCCAAACACAGAGAAGCCGGTGTTTGGAGGATATATTTGCATGGGTGTTGTTAGGCCCAAGATGAAATCGAGGGCCGGCAAACCGTGTCAGTATCCTCCAAACTCCGGCTTCTCTGGCATTATCACTTTTATACAACGGGTTACCAACAAATTCAAATAATTGACATATTTTCATACAATTTTTATTTTGATGAATTTATTCATACTATTTCATCCTTCCACAAGATATTGTCCCAACACAAATCTAGGGTTGCTACCCAAGCCGGCTGGTCGTTCGTTCTATTGGTTCGGTTACTAGAGACGCGACCCGTTTGTTCTTAATGTTCCATTGCCATACTGGCTGGCAACGTTCTTATCCCTTGCTTGCTAGCTGGCCAACTACGGCTAACTTACAGTCACGTCAAAAAGTGCAGCCAGAATAATAGCAAAAGAGCCGAATTTGCATTTGTTGAAGCTGCTCTCTAGTGACACTTATTTGGATATATCCGTAACAATGAGATAATGAGGTGTGATGTCACCTGGCGTAGAACATGTGCTCTTTCGTCAGGACACTGTTGTTCAGAGGAGCTAGCCAACAACACAGCTAACACAATCACTTCAAACTGAAGCTGGAAAGACTGCAAACTAGCTGCACTTCGTTTCGTTTGTGTCACGATCCTCAGTAGTGACAGACCAAGGCGCAGCGAGGCATCCAGTATACATGCTTTATTTAAATCAACGATACTGGGAAACCAATAAACAGAACGAACGAAGATTGTGCATAAACATAGACTTACATAAACGAACAAAGCTATGCATAAACAATAACCGACAAAACCTATATGAAAACCCCAAACATATATATGGTTTCCAATTAGAGACAACGACACACAGCTGCCTCTAATTGGGAACCATTACCCCAAAATAGAAATATAACACCTAGAACATAAAAAACCCTACACCAAAACCAAAACTAAACACACCAGCCTGTCTTCTCAGGCCTGGACGTGACAGTTTGACCTTGTTTGTATATATCCACGTTCATTACTAATGGGACAGCTGGAGATCGAAACTGAATATTGAAACAATGTTGCAAATGTCGGAGAGACAGACAGCAAGGTTTATACAAATCTCTGCTGTTGAAAACGAAATATCAGTCTAAAAGAAATGTGAGATCATGTCTAGATGCTTTTTAAAGTGGAGATCAAATTTATAAATTGCCTGGCTGGGCTGATGAGACAGTGGATTGCGCAGTCAGATGGAACAGAGTAAATGGGCATTTTAACGTGTGTGTGTGCAGACTGTGTTTCATAATGACTAGCTGTCACCACTCAGCAGACAGGCTGAGCAAAGCCCTGATATTAATATATTACCTGTACTTCCACCAACCATACAATTACTGTCCCAGACCAAACACACACACACACACACATGCCAGTGTGCCTGAGGCTCTGATGGTAGTACTATAACAGACTGGATTAAGTTCTCAGCAATATGACCCAGAACAGTAAGAGCAGAGATGGAGCTACAATCCAGGCCCTCTAACAAATATGTTCTCAATGAGCAGTAACAGGGGAGGATATAGTATGGAGGGGTAACAGGGGAGGATATAGTATGGAGGGGTGACAGGGGAGGATATAGTATGGAGGGGTAACAGGAGAGGATATAGTATGGAGGGGTAACAGGGGAGGATACAGTATGGAGGGGTGACAGGGGAGGATATAGTATGGAGGGGTAACAGGGGAGGATATAGTATGGAGGGGTAACAGGGAGGATATAGTATGGAGGGGTAACAGGGGAGGATATAGTATGGAGGGGTAACAGGGGAGGATATAGTATGGAGGGGTAACAGGGGAGGATATAGTATGGAGGGGTGACAGGGGAGGATATAGTATGGAGGGGTAACAGGGGAGGAGAGGATGGGAGGTGAAGAGAGGAGGGTAGAGGAGGGGAGGGTAGAGATTGGGGAGCCAGCTCTTTGTAATGACACAATATTTTGGCACACATGTTCTCGTCTCCAACGTCATCTCACGGTTTCACCTATTTGACTCCTCTCAGTAATCTCATCATCTGGACTATTCAGAAACAATAACCTACTGGGCCATCCTAGAAAGCAAGCCATTTTGTAATATCATAATATCTGCCCCAACTCCCCTCCTCCCCACTCTCCTCTTCCTCCCCTCCCCCCTCCCCTCATCCCCTCCTCCCCTCCTCCCATCCTCCTCTCCCCAACTGTGTGTGACTGATGGAGACGTCTGTTCATGTTGAAGTCCTCTGTCTCTACCTTCTCCTCTCCTGACCTCAATGAGCCTGGCCACACACACGCACACACACACACACACACACACACACACACACACACACACACACACACACACACACACACACACACACACACACACACACACACAGACACAGACAGACACAGACAGACACAGACAGACACAGACAGACACAGACACAGACACAGACACACACACACACACACACACACAGACACACACACACACACAGACAGACAGACAGAGTCAGATAGTCCTCATTTCCCTAAAGGGTTCTCCAGTCGCCACACAGACAGACAGGAAGGCAGACAGACAGACAGACAGACAGATAATCCTCATTTCTCCAGTGGCCAAACAATTGGTCCCTACTGGAGAGCTCTCCAAAATTGGTTTCAAATGACTGCTTCCCTTTACCTTTCTGTCTCCCTCTCTCTCTCCCTTCCCCTCCTCCTCCCCCTCTCCCTTCCCCTCTCCCCTCCTCCTCCCCCTTCCCCTCTCCTCTCTTCCTCTCCCTTCCCCTCCTCCTCCCCCTTCCCCTCTCCCCTCCTCCTCCCCCTTCCCCTCTCCTCTCTTCCTCTCCCTTCCCCTCTCCCATCCTCCCTTCCCCTCTCCCTCCTCTTCTCCCTTCACCTCTCCCCTCCTCCTCTCCCTTCCCCTCTCCCTCCTCTTCTCCCTTCCCCTCTCCCCTCCTCCTCTCCTCTAGTCTCCTCTCCTCCTCTCCCTTCCCCTCTCCCCTCCTCCTCTCCCTTCCCCTCTCCCTTCCCCTCTCCCCTCCTCCTCTCCCTTCCTCTCCTCCTCTCCCTTCCCCTCTCCTCTCCTCCCTCTCCCTCTCCATTTCTGTCCTTCCATCTATCCTATTCTCTGATAGGGTGATGGGAGTGAGAGGGGGGGAGTGGGATGAGAGAGAGAGAGAGAGAGAGAGAGAGAGAGAGAGAGAGAGAGAGAAACTATTGACTTTTTGTCTCTCTTTAATGATACGTCCTCATTTCATTTCATTAAAACCTCACCACCACCACCACCCCTCCTTTAAAAAGCAGACATCCCCTGAACTGCATACTCACCTTGCCCTTTACCCAACGATACAAAACAACACCACACATCACAATAACCAGAACCTCACTGCTTCTACAACCGTATATCCATCCCATCTTCCCCAGCTGTACAGACGGCCCCCCCGACACACCGTAATCTCCTGAAACATCTCCACACAGTTGATCATTTCATACAACTCAGATTCCACCCTGGCGCGCAGAGACCATCCCATGAAATAATAGTAAAGGGCCTGTTACCCCCCCACCCTTTGACCTTGTTCCTCCTTGTTAGACAAATAGCCAACTTCGCCTGAGCAAACAGAAAATTCAACAACACACATTTGGCCTTCTCCTTATTTGAATAGCTGTACCCCATTATAAACATCCCGACAGTAAACTCCACCCCCACCCTCTCACACAGACATTCCAACAGAGACATTATTGGCATTAACCTGGCGCACACAGAAAACACATGAATCACAGTTTCACTAGTGACACAGAAAGGACATCCCCTGTCCGACTCCCGGGTCGACCCGTGCCAACCAGCTGTTAGTGGCCAGGGCTCCATGTAGAACCCCACTGGAGGTCCCCTGACCTCTTTGGTACTGGGGGGTTTGTAGAGCCCCTTCCATCTAAAACCCACCATACTCTCCGCCCCACATACCCCATGCCACTGATGTTCCGTAATGCAGAGACGTTAGTGGGCTTTATCTCCCACCCCCTCAAAGTCCCCCAGGCTCGGAGTGTTCAAATCTAACAAGTCCTCCAGAATCTCTCCAGCAGCCTAAGAGATGTTAGTCCTGTTTGTTGTGCCAGGACGTCCAGGGTTTTCCACCCCTCCTCTCCCAGCAGTCGCAGGTCACCCAGCCTTAGTAAACCCGCTGCCATCAGTCGCCTCTGCAGGGTGGCCGACTGAACCGATCTCAAAGGGATGGCTGGGTTGAGGAAGATAGGCTCCTCCCACACCCACAGCCCAGGCTCCACACCCGCCTTTCTCATGTGGGCCTTAGCAGCTGCCAGGCCCTCAGCACCGCAGAGTAAAAATCAGAGAGACCTGTACTCAGCCTCTCCAGCCTCATGAGGAACAGCTGCCGGTCCAGCCCTAATCCGCCAGCTCTCCTCAGCAGCGCGCATGCTGGTTCCCTCCAGCCGACATCAGCATGGTACAGCAGTCTCTGCGCCGCCTTTAGTTCGGAATGCAGCAGCCCTGCTCTCCAGTTCCACAAGGCCTTGTCCTCCATCGTGGGCGCCCATGTACAACACTGCTTCCCTCAGCCAGTGATGGCCTGACCAGAAAATATCCACCAGCGTGCATTGTAGGTCTGCGAGCAGACCGGCGGGGGGGTTGAGGTCAGCCACCAGGTTGTTGATTATCAGCACCCTCCCTCTATATGACACTTGGGACAGGAGCCACCTCCACCTGGCCAGCCTTGACACCACTGCCTGGGACAGTCCCTCCCAGTTCTTCCTGACCCACCTCTCTGAGCCCAGGTACACCCCCAACATTTTAAGACCTTCACAACCCCACTGCAAACCCCCTGGAAGCAGTGGAGGGGCCCTATCCCCCCATGCCCCACATAAAAGAGCGTTGCTCTTGCCCCAGTTTACCTCAGCTGATGAAGCTCCCTCGTACACCTTCAGACTAGTCTCTAGTGCCGTCATATCCTGGCCATCCCAGAAACGTTGTCTGCACACGCCGACACAGCTATACCTGACAACACACTCATGCCTGTCCAGCACACTCCCTGCAGTCTCCTGCGTTTCAGGTCCAGAAAAGGCTCAATGACTAGTGTATATAACTGGCCCGATAGAGGGCAGCCTTGTCTAATGCCTCGTCTCACCCAGACTGGCCTGCTGAGCCCCCCTCCCACCTTGACCATACATGACGCCCCAGCATACATCAGCTATCTGAGCAGCTAACCGATCGCGGCAGCTGTAAATAGCCCATCCAATCTACCTACCTCATCCCCATATTGTTTTTATTTACTTTTCTGCTCTTTTGCACACCAGTATTTCTACTTGCACATCATCATCTGCTCATCCATCACTCCAGTGTTAATCTGCTAAATTGTAATTACTTCGCTACTATGGCCTATTTATTGCCTACCTCCTCACGCCTTTTGCACACACTGTATATAGACTTTCTGTTTTTTTCCTTCTATTGTGTTATTGACTGTACACTTGTTTATTCCATGTGTAACTCTGTGTTGTTGTTTGTGTCGCACTGCTTTATTTTATCTTGGCCAGGTCGCAGTTGTAAATGAGAACTTGTTCTCAACTGGCTTACCTGGTTAAATAAAAAATAAAAATACAACATCTTCTTTCCCGATAGAGGGCATCCTTGTCTAATACCCCGCCTCACCCAGACCTACTGAGCCCCCCTCTCACCTTGACCATACACAATGCCCCAGCATGCAACATCTTCACACAGGCCAAAAACCTTTCCCCAAACACAAACATCACATTAAACAGATACTCATGGTCCACTCTATCAAAAGCCTTCTCTTAGTCTAAAGAGACCACTTCAAAGTTCACATTAGAAAACCATTGATAAGTCCAACATGTCCCTGATTAAGAACAAGTTGTCAGTGATTGAGCGTCGCAGTACACAATGTGTCTGGTCCTTGTGTACTATAGAGTCCAGAGGCCTACATTGCCTTGCCCCAACCAGCTCTACCTCCACCTCACTGATACTACGCTTGAGTTCCCCCAATACTGTCCTAGCCTCTGAGGATCAGAGAGCTGCATACTGTTGACAGAAAAGACGACTTTCCTCACATCCCACCATTGACTCAAAGACTCATACTCCTCTCTTCGCTGCCCCAACCTTTTCCAAAAAGTCTGGAAACCTGAGCAAAAAGTAGCATCTTGTAAGAGCTTTACATTAAACTTCCAATAGGAAGCCTACCGAGGCCCTGGTGAAATAGACAGCCGAGCCATGGTTATGTGGTGATCTGAAAACCCCACTGGGAGAATGGTAGTGCCCAACAGCCTATTGCTCTGATTCCTGGACATGTAAAACCGATCAAGTCGGGCTGCACTCACCCTAGCCCCAAAGACCTTCACCCATGTATACTGTCTTGTGTTGGGATGTTTAGTTCTCCAAACACCCACTAGGTCGAACTGATTAATGATGTCCCTTAACACCCCCACTAAGCCTGAATGAGTCTCTTCCCCATGTCTGTCTTTCGTAAAATCCATCGTACAGTTCCAGTCCCTGCCGACCTCCAGCGTCTCCTCAGGCGCTACCTGTGAGAGTTCCTGTCTAAGACCCCCAAACAGAAGTCCCCTCTCTCTCCCTGTGTTAGGCACATACACATTTATAAGGACAAAACCCCTGATATTGATTTCTCCTTTAACTACAAGCAGTCTACCCATACACACCTCCTTTGAGGAGCACATTTTTACAGCTAGACCCAGTGCAAAAAGGAAAGCCACCCATGGCTCAACACACTTGCCCCTTTCCACCAGAGCCCCCAAACTACTTCATTCATTACATCACTATACGTCTCCTGCAGAAACAACACCTGTATTTTTGTTTTGTTTTACATATTCACCCAACAGATTCCTCTTTCCCGCATCTCTGGCGCCATTTATATTGAGCGAGCCGACCCGTAGAGTCTCCATGAGAAATGGGAGAAAAACCAGCAAAGAAAGAGACCAATAGCAAAGCTCAAAAAGCCCCAGTGCCAGAAATGTTTTTATTCATGTAAACAGCGTCTGAAGGTAGACCCTTACACACTGTTGTGACCCACTTCCTCAACCTAAAACGTTTCCTGGGTGTGAGGACACCGTGCCCCTCGTTTTTAATAGAGTGTTGTACTGATCTTACAAACTTTCCCGGATCACAAAAAAAAGCTTAAAGATTAAACTTATTTTTCCCATTAGTCTCATTCAGGAACCTTGACATTTCCTTCACTGTGTACTTTGACCCCTCTGCCTGGCTGGCTGTCAGCTCTGGACCCATTGAATAGGAGTCTGAAAAGAAAGCCTCCTCTTCATCCTCATCCTCAGACTCACCTTGCTCCTCCCATCCTGACCACCTGCCTTTTCTTTCTAGTCAGGGCCTCCCCCCGTAGTGCCTTTCACCACACGAGCCTCTTCCCTCCCACCTCCTTTCTTTTCCCAATTTTTCCTCTTCAGCATGACACCCTCCTTCACCGCCCCTATTCGCTGACCCTTCCCCGCTCTAACCACTAGGCTACCTGCCGGGGCGGCAGGTAGCCTAGTGGTTAGAGCGTTGGATGTTTTGTAACCGGAGGGTTGCAAGTTCGAATCCCAGAGCTGACAAGGAAAAAATCTGTCGTTCTGCCCCTGAACAAGGCAGTTAACCCACTGTTCCCCGGGCGCCGAAGACGTGGATGTCGATTAAGGCAGCCCCCCCCACACCTCTCTGATTCAGAGGGGTTGGGTTAAATGCGGAAGACACATTTCGGTTGAAGGCATTCGGTTGTAAAACTGACTAATAATGGTGACTTTGACTATACTCTCCTCGTCCACTAGCATAACCTGACTAGGGCACAGCCTCATCTACACCACCATCTATAACCTGACTAGGGCCCAGCCTCATCTACACCACCATCTATAACATGACTAGACCCAGCCTCATCTACACCACCATCTATAACATGACTAGACCCAGCCTCATCTACACCACCATCTATAACCTGACTAGACCCAGCCTCATCTACACCACCATCTATAACCTGACTAGACCCAGCTTCATCTACACCACCATCTATAGCATGACTAGACCCAGCCTCATCTACACCACCATCTATAACATGACTAGACCCAGCCTCATCTACACCACGATATACAGCATGACTAGACCCAGTCTCATCTACACCACGATATACAGCATGACTAGACCCAGTATCATCTACACCACCACCTATAACCTGACTAGACCCAGTATCATCTACACCACCATCTATAACCTGACTAGACCCAGCCTCATCTACACCACCATCCATAACATGACTAGACCCAGCCTCATCTACACCACCATCTATAGCATGACTAGACCCAGCCTCATCTACACCATCATCTATAACATGACTAGACCCAGCCTCATCTACACCACCATCTATAACCTGACTAGACCCAGCCTCATCTACACCACCATCTATAGCCTGACTAGACCCAGCCTCATCTACACCACCATCTATAACATGACTAGACCCAGCCTCATCTACACCACCATCTATAACCTGACTAGACCCAGCCTCATCTACACCACCATCTATAACCTGACTAGACCCAGCTTCATCTACACCACCATCTATAGCATGACTAGACCCAGCCTCATCTACACCACCATCTATAACCTGACTAGACCCAGCCTCATCTACACCACGATATACAGCATGACTAGACCCAGTCTCATCTACACCACGATATACAGCATGACTAGACCCAGTATCATCTACACCACCACCTATAACCTGACTAGACCCAGTATCATCTACACCACCATCTATAACCTGACTAGACCCAGCCTCATCTACACCACCATCCATAACATGACTAGACCCAGCCTCATCTACACCACCATCTATAGCATGACTAGACCCAGCCTCATCTACACCATCATCTATAACATGACTAGACCCAGCCTCATCTACACCACCATCTATAACCTGACTAGACCCAGCCTCATCTACACCACCATCTATAGCCTGACTAGACCCAGCCTCATCTACACCACCATCCATAACATGACTAGACCCAGCCTCATCTACACCACCATCTATAACCTGACTAGACCCAGCCTCATCTACACCACCATCTATAACATGACTAGACCCAGCCTCATCTACACCTCCATCTATAACCTGACTAGACCCAGCCTCATCTACACCACCATCTATAGCCTGACTAAACCCAGCCTCATCTACACCACCATCTATAACCTGACTAGACCCAGCCTCATCTACACCACCATCTATAACCTGACTAGACCCAGCCTCATCTACACCACCATCTATAACCTGACTAGACCCAGCCTCATCTACACCACCATCTATAGCATGACTAGACCCAGCCTCATCTACACCTCCATCTATAACATGACTAGACCCAGCCTCATCTACACCACCATCTATAACATGACTAGACCCAGCCTCATCTACACCACCATCTATAACATGACTAGACCCAGCCTCATCTACACCACCATCTATAACATGACTAGACCCAGCCTCATCTACACCACCATCTATAACATGACTAGACCCAGCCTCATCTACACCACCATCTATAACATGACTAGACCCAGCCTCATCTACACCACCATCTATAACCTGACTAGACCCAGCCTCATCTACACCACCATCTATAACCTGACTAGACCCAGCCTCATCTACACCACCATCTATAACCTGACTAGACCCAGCCTCATCTACACCACCATCTATAACCTGACTAGACCCAGCCTCATCTACACCACCATCTATAACATGACTAGACCCAGCCTCATCTACACCACCATCTATATAGCATGACTAGACCCAGCCTCATCTACACCACCATCTATAACATGACTAGACCCAGCCTCATCTACACCACCATCTATAACATGACTAGACCCAGCCTCATCTACACCACCATCTATAACATGACTAGACCCAGCCTCATCTACACCACCATCTATAACATGACTAGACCCAGCCTCATCTACACCACCATCTATAGCCTGACTAGACCCAGCCTCATCTACACCACCATCTATAACCTGACTAGACCCAGCCTCATCTACACCACCATCTATAACCTGACTAGACCCAGCCTCATCTACACCACCATCTATAGCCTGACTAGACCCAGCCTCATCTACACCACCATCTATAGCCTGACTAGACCCAGCCTCATCTACACCACCATCTATAACCTGACTAGGCCCAGCCTCATCTACACCACCATCTATAGCCTGACTAGACCCAGCCTCATCTACACCACCATCTATAACATGACTAGACCCAGTCTCATCTACACCACCATCTACAGCATGACTAGACCCAGCCTATCATCTACACCACCACCTATAACCTGACTAGACCCAGTATCATCTACACCACCATCTATAACCTGACTAGACCCAGCCTCATCTACACCACCATCCATAACATGACTAGACCCAGCCTCATCTACACCACCATCTATAACATGACTAGACCCAGCCTCATCTACACCATCATCTATAACATGACTAGACCCAGCCTCATCTACACCACCATCTATAACCTGACTAGACCCAGCCTCATCTACACCACCATCTATAGCCTGACTAGACCCAGCCTCATCTACACCACCATCTATAACCTGACTAGACCCAGCCTCATCTACACCACCATCTATAACCTGACTAGACCCAGCCTCATCTACACCACCATCTATAACATGACTAGACCCAGCCTCATCTACACCACCATCTATAACCTGACTAGACCCAGCCTCATCTACACCACCATCTATAGCCTGACTAAACCCAGCCTCATCTACACCACCATCTATAACCTGACTAGACCCAGCCTCATCTACACCACCATCTATAACCTGACTAGACCCAGCCTCATCTACACCACCATCTATAACCTGACTAGACCCAGCCTCATCTACACCACCATCTATAGCATGACTAGACCCAGCCTCATCTACACCGCCATCTATAGCATGACTAGACCCAGCCTCATCTACACCTCCATCTATAACATGACTAGACCCAGCCTCATCTACACCACCATCTATAACATGACTAGACCCAGCCTCATCTACACCTCCATCTATAACATGACTAGACCCAGCCTCATCTACACCTCCATCTATAACATGACTAGACCCAGCCTCATCTACACCACCATCTATAGCATGATTAGACCCAGCCTCATCTACACCACCATCTATAACATGACTAGACCCAGCCTCATCTACACCACCATCTATAACCTGACTAGACCCAGCCTCATCTACACCACCATCTATAGCATGACTAGACCCAGCCTCATCTACACCACCATCTATAACCTGACTAGACCCAGCCTCATCTACACCACCATCTATAACCTGACTAGACCCAGCCTCATCTACACCACCATCTATAACCTGACTAGACCCAGTCTCATCTACACCACCATCTATATAGCATGACTAGACCCATCCTCATCTACACCACCATCTATAACATGACTAGACCCAGCCTCATCTACACCACCATCTATAACATGACTAGACCCAGCCTCATCTACACCACCATCTATAACATGACTAGACCCAGCCTCATCTACACCACCATCTATAACATGACTAGACCCAGCCTCATCTACACCACCATCTATAACATGACTAGACCCAGCCTCATCTACACCACCATCTATAACATGACTAGACCCAGCCTCATCTACACCACCATCTATAGCCTGACTAGACCCAGCCTCATCTACACCACCATCTATAGCCTGACTAGACCCAGCCTCATCTACACCACCATCTATAACCTGACTAGACCCAGCCTCATCTACACCACCATCTATAACCTGACTAGACCCAGCCTCATCTACACCACCATCTATAACCTGACTAGACCCAGCCTCATCTACACCACCATCCATAGCATGACTAGGCCCAGCCTCATCTACACCACCATCTATAGCATGACTAGGCCCAGCCTCATCTACACCACCATCTATAGCCTGACTAGACCCAGCCTCATCTACACCACCATCTATAACATGACTAGACCCAGCCTCATCTACACCACCATCCATAACCTGACTAGACCCAGCCTCATCTACACCATCTATAACCTGACTAGACCCAGCCTCATCTACACCACCATCTATAACCTGACTAGACCCAGCCTCATCTACACCACCATCTATAACCTGACTAGACCCAGCCTCATCTACACCACCATCTATAACATGACTAGACCCAGCCTCATCTACACCACCATCTATAACCTGACTAGACCCAGCCTCATCTACACCACCATCTATAGCCTGACTAGGGCCCAGCCTCATCTACACCACCATCTATAACCTGACTAGACCCAGCCTCATCTACACCACCATCCATAACATGACTAGACCCAGCCTCATCTACACCTCCATCTATAACATGACTAGACCCAGCCTCATCTACACCTCCATCTATAGCATGACTAGACCCAGCCTCATCTACATCACCATCTATAACCTGACTAGACCCAGCCTCATCTACACCACCATCTATAGCATGACTAGACCCAGCCTCATCTACACCACCATCTATAACCTGACTAGACCCAGCCTCATCTACACCACCATCTATAACCTGACTAGACCCAGCCTCATCTGCCTGTGTCTCATGGCTCCCCTCCCCAACTGGTGCTTGTACCCTCACCTTGTCTATTGCCTTCATGTGGGCACGCAAAGCTCTTATGCCCCAAATCCCCACATTCAAAACCTCGTAGACTAACAGTGCTGGCAAAACATGCATAGAGCCCCTCCCCATGCACATTTAACTGATGCTCATTGTTAGGCCGTAACGACAACGTCTCCTCCGCGCTAGGCCGTAACGACAGGGTCTCCTCCGCACTAGGCCGTAACGACATCACACACACCACACAGTTCAAACCTCAGGAAACTAAAACTCCTTCCTCTTCCTCCCTAAATTTGAACGAAAACAGTGGGTACCGCTAAACTAACTAACTAATTGAAAGAAAAGAACAAGGAAAGAATCAAGAAAATAAGAGACCTGCTCACAGCCTCTCAACTACAAGCACTCCCAGCATGCACTGAGAGCAAGACAGAGAGAGAGAGAGAGAGAGAGAGAGAGAGAGAGAGAGAGAGAGAGAGAGAGAGAGAGAGAGATAGCTGTTCTGGACTAATCCACAGCTTCCTGAAGAAAGGCTGAGGAAATAATTGAGTCTATATTAGGATCAGAGCCGAGATCTTTTCCTTTCTCTCAGAGGAACGGTTGAGGAAGGGACTGAGGAAGGGACTGAGGAAGGGACTGAGGAAAGGACTGAGGAAAGGACTGAGGAAGGGACTGAGGAAGAGACTGAGGAAGGGACTGAGGAAGAGACTAAAGACAACGTTGAATCGTTAATGTACCAGGTTTATATATGGTCACTCCCACTAAGGCCAACGTTGAATCCTTGATGTACCAGGTTTATATGGTCACTCCCACTAAGGCCAACGTTGAATCCTTGATGTACCAGGTTTATATACGGTCACTCCCACTAAGGCCAACGTTGAATCCTTGACGTACCAGGTTTATATACGGTCACTCCCACTAAAGACAACGTTGAATCCTTGATGTACCAGGTTTATATATGGTCACTCCCATTAAGGCCAACGTTGAATCGTTAATGTACCAGGTTTATATACGGTCACTCCCACTAAGGCCAACGTTGAATCCTTGACGTACCAGGTTTATTTATGTGCAATATCCTGGGGAAGAGGTTATCAATCAACCAAACATAGAATTCATCAATCAATATGACTGGAGATTATCCCAGAGCAGGGTGTTACTGACAGGATTCAAACAAGAACAATTAGACAAACTGATAGTGTTTTTATAACGGCTAGTCTGTCAACACCACAGACATCCTATTCATCTGTTCCCAGCTGTATGCTCATCCTCCTCTTATTACAAACCAGCTCCTCTGTTCTTGCCTGTTGGAATTTACTCTCTGTCATTTAAAGAAATGTAATGTCAGTAGGTCATTTACTCTCTGTCTCTGTCTCTCTCGCACTATTTATTCTTAAAGTCACTAACGGGCACACTTAGAGAGGACCACACAAGTAAACATAGGACTGCACACTGCTTTCCTCTCTGCTTTCCTCGCTGCTTTCCTCGCTGCTTTCCTCTCTGCTTTCCTCGCTGCTTTCCTCTCTGCTTTCCTCGCTGCTTTCCTCTCTGCTTTCCTCGCTGCTTTCCTCGCTGCTTTCCTCTCTGCTTTCCTCTCTGCTTTCCTCTCTGCTTTCCTCGCTGCTTTCCTCGCTGCTTTCCTCGCTGCTTTCCTCTCTGCTTTCCTCTCTGCTTTCCTCTCTGCTTTCCTCGCTGCTTTCCTCTCTGCTTTCCTCTCTGCTTTCCTCGCTGCTTTCCTCTGCTTTCCTCTCTGCTGCTTTCCTCGCTGCTTTCCTCGCTGCTTTCCTCGCTGCTTTCCTCGCTGCTTTCCTCGCTGCTTTCCTCGCTGCTTTCCTCTCTGCTTTCCTCGCTGCTTTCTATTGCCCAGGTGAGCACATCCACATGAGAGCTATCTCTCTCTCTCTCACACACACACACACACACACACACACACACACACACACACACACACACACACACACACACACACACACACACACACACACACACACACACACACACACACACACACAGACACACAGACACAGACACAGACACACACACACACACACACACACACAGACACACGTCACCTGTCCTCTCTCTGTCTTCTCTCGAGCAGGAAGCTGCATTGTCACCTGGGTTTAATTAATGAGGAACATAATGTTCCTAAAGCCTGGCTGTCTGTCCCCACCGTGCTCCACCTCATTAACATGTACCCCTCTGATGCTGTCAACGACACCACAACAACCCTGTGAAGCTGTCAACGACAACACAACAACCCTGTGATGCTGTCAACAACACCACAACAACCCTGTGAAGCTGTCAACGACACCACAATGTTAGCTGTACAAGACTGTCTGTGTGTGTCTCTTTTTTCAGTACTTCAAATGATATTCACTGAGCTAGTAGGTTACCCTCCTCTGTCTTTCCTTAACTATTACCTAGACACACACACACACACACAAAACTACCCAGTCTCATTCTTACTTCTTATATTTCTGACCTATGGCTTCCCAGTCTGAGAACATGAATATTGAACAGCAGCAGCTTCCCACAAAGTCTCTTTATTATGGATATTTATGCAAATCACACATTAGTATATTCAATATAAGTATTTTTTTCTCCTCCACTCTGCACTGAATCAAAGTTGAATGAACAGAACAGCAGACAGAGAGAGTTCATACAGGGTATTGCAGAGAGAGAGAGAGAGAGAGAGAGAGAGAGAGAGAGAGAGAGAGAGTTCATACAGGGTATTGCAGAGAGACAGAGAGAAAGAGAGAGAGAGAGAGAGAGAGAGAGAGAGAGAGAGAGAGAGAGAGAGAGAGAGAGAGAGAGAGAGAGAGAGTTCATACAGGGTATTGCAGAGAGAGTGAAAGAGAGAGACAGAGAGCGAGAGAGAGACAGAGAGACAGAGAGAGAGAGAGAGAGAGTTCATACAGGGTATTGCAGAGACAGAGAGAGAGAGAGAGAGAGAGAGAGAGAGAGAGAGAGAGAGAGAGAGAGAGAAAAAGATACAGAGACAGAGAGAGAGAGAGAGAGAGAGAGAGAGAGAGAGAGACCATACAGGGTATTGCAGAGAGAGAGAGAGACAGAGAGACAGAGAGAGAGAGAGAGACAGAGAGACAGAGAGAGAGAGACAGACAGACAGACAGACAGACAGACAGACAGACAGACAGACAGAGAGAGAGAGAGAGAGAGAGAGAGAGAGAGAGAGAGAGAGAGAGAGAGAGATTTCATTTCTCAGTAAATTTCCCCGAAGTTTGTGCTGAAAGAAGTGAAACATTTATATTAAGCCAACCAACTAAAGCGAGTGAATTTTAAGGGTATATCCCAAATGGAATTCTATTAGTTCACTATAGAGGGAATAGGGTTCCATTTGGGATGTACCCTCCCCTCTGGCTCATTAACATATGAACGGAGCGAGGCAGCCGAGGAAATCCTCAGCGATCCCTTTTTAATCCAGGAATGACTTTTTAACTCTATTGTTGAATCAAACAGTCAGATTGCTTCCCTCTCCTTTCTGCCTTTCCAGACAGGGAATTAACATAAAAATGACAAGAGCAGCGAAAATTCTGACCAGAGAATTAAAAAAAGAGACACTATAGAATGTAGAATGTCCTCAGAGTATTCTACTGTTTCCCAAGCAACAATGGGGACGGGAGACATTATGAGGTAGGATATCTGGCTTATTAATAATTGGCAAGCTAATGGGTCGTGACTCATGATGTTCATTACCTGGGAAGAGATTATGTATGGACCCAAGGTAGACTAGCTGTCATTACCGCGTCAAACTAACAGGGATCCGAACCAAGAATGAACAACCTATGGACGTATACAGTATACTGATACATCAATGTGATTATACAGCATGTCTGACTCTGTCAGCACGACCATGAACAAACTACAGTCATTACAGATCACAGTGTCTAATACAATGCAGTGTTTCATTATTTACGTTAGTCATTTAGCAGGCGCTCTTATCCAGAGCAACAGTAGTTGCACACACACACACACACACACACACACACACACACACACACACACACACACACACACACACACACACACACACACACACACACACATTCAATTAGAATGTCTACACTGTAACATCAATTAGAATGTCTACACTGTAACATCAATTAGAATGTCTATACTGTAACATCAATTAGAATGTCTACACTGTAACATCAATTAGAATGTCTATAATGTAACATCAATTAGAATGTCTATACTGTAACATCAATTAGAATGTCTATACTGTAACATCAATTAGAATGTCTATACTGTAACATCAATTAGAATGTCTATAATGTAACATCAATTAGAATGTCTACACTGTAACATCAATTAGAATGTCTATACTGTAACATCAATTAGAATGTCTATACTGTAACATCAATTAGAATGTCTATAATGTAACATCAATTAGAATGTCTATACTGTAACATCAATTAGAATGTCTATACTGTAACATCAATTAGAATGTCTACACTGTAACATCAATTAGAATGTCTACACTGTAACATCAATTAGAATGTCTATAATGTAACATCAATTAGAATGTCTTTACTGTAACATCAATTAGAATGTCTATACTGTAACATCAATTAGAATGTCTACACTGTAACATCAATTAGAATGTCTACACTGTAAACTCAATTAGAATGTCTATAATGTAACATCAATTAGAATGTCTTTACTGTAACATCAATTAGAATGTCTATACTGTAACATCAATTAGAATGTCTATAATGTAACATCAATTAGAATGTCTACACTGTAACATCAATTAGAATGTCTATAATGTAACATCAATTAGAATGTCTATAATGTAACATCAATTAGAATGTCTTTACTGTAACATCAATTAGAATG
Source organism: Brachymystax lenok tsinlingensis (assembly GCA_030435695.1). Classification (NCBI taxonomy): domain Eukaryota; kingdom Metazoa; phylum Chordata; class Actinopteri; order Salmoniformes; family Salmonidae; genus Brachymystax; species Brachymystax lenok. The sequence goes on from CM059789.1 coordinate 67,050,068, forward strand.
TCTTTACTGTAACATCAATTAGAATGTCTATAATGTAACATCAATTAGAATGTCTACACTGTAACATCAATTAGAATGTCTATACTGTAACATCAATTAGAATGTCTATACTGTAACATCAATTAGAATGTCTATAATGTAACATCAATTAGAATGTCTATACTGTAACATCAATTAGAATGTCTTTACTGTAACATCAATTAGAATGTCTATACTGTAACATCAATTAGAATGTCTACACTGTAACATCAATTAGAATGTCTATAATGTAACATGGCTGGGCTGTAAATGTCTGGTTGTAACATGGCTGGTCTGTAAATGTCTGGTTGTAACATGGCTGGGCTGTAAATGTCTGGTTGTAACATGGCTGAGCTGTAAATGGCTGGTTGTAACATGGCTGGGCTGTAAATGTCTGGTTGTAACATGGCTGAGCTGTAAATGGCTGGGCTGTAAATGGCTGGTTGTAACATGGCTGGGCTGTAAATGGCTGGTTGTAACATGGCTGGGCTGTAAATGGCTGGTTGTAACATGGCTGTAACAACAACATCTCTTCCATCCTTCCTTCCTTAATGACTGAAGGTAAACATGTATCCTCAATCAGCAGGTTATCTCTTTGAAATGGTATCTCAACAGAGAGCACAAAGTAACTAAAGCCATTATTTCAGTCAGACTACAAAGAACCAGATCTAATAGCAGAATCAGGGTCTTGAATTAGAAACTGGAACATGACATACAGTATAATATAATAAAACACAAACTGTGCCCTGCCAGAGAGTAACTGATGTCCAATGTCTGTCTGAAAAAAGTAATTT
>CM059789.1:67055879-67288379 GCA_030435695.1 Brachymystax lenok tsinlingensis
TCTCCCCGATTGCTCAGTTTGGCTGGGCGGCCATCTCTAGGAAGGGTCTTGGTGGTTCCAAACTTCTTCCATTTAAGAATGATGGAGGCCGCTGTGTTCTTGGAGACCTTTAATTCTGGAGACATTTTTTGGTACCCTTCACCAGATCTGTACCTCGACACAATCCTGTCTCGGAGCTCTACGGACAATTCCTTCGACCTCATGGCTTGGTTTTTTGCTCTGACATGCACTGTCAACTGTGGGACCTTATATAGACAGGTGTGTTCCTTTCCAAATCATGTCCAGAAAAGTGTCTGAATACTTATGTAAATAAGGAATTTCAGTTTTTTAATTTTTAATACATTTGCATACATTTCTAAAAACCTGTTTTCGCTTTGTCATTATGGGGTATTGTGTGTAGACTGATGAGGAAAAACATGTATTTAATCCATTTTAGAATGAGCTTGTAACGTAACAAAATGTGGGAAAAGTGAAAGGGGTCTGTATGCTTTCAGAATGCTCTGTACCTGAGGGAAACAATATGTTAGCAGACCTACAGAATGGTCCCAATCACCTAGGAGTAGCAATTCATTATAGGAGTTGTGTTGGACTCTGGACCATGGAAGGAGGACGAAGAAGGAGAAATGAGGAGGAGACAGAAGAGGGGACCAGAACAGTGGGATGAGGAGAGGAGAACAGGAGAGGACTGGAGAGGGGACCAGAACAGTGGGATGAGGAGAGGAGAACAGGAGAGGACTGGAGAGGGGACCAGAACAGTGGGATGAGGAGAGGAGAACAGGAGAGGACTGGAGATTGGACCAGAACAGCCACCGTCTCCTGCTGTTAATAACTTCTTCTTTAAAGGGACAATCTGTGATTTAATTGGAGTAACCCCAGAGACCCAGTCAGCAGCTGTTACTTCTCCTGGAGAGGAGAGCAGCTGGCTACCGTAGCTCCCTCTAGGACGGTCACTCACAGAAGGGACAATAGGAAAGCAGAAAAACACCAGGCTAGACGACCTCCACGTATCACACATGACAAGGGGTTTCAGATGGAGCCAGGCTCCCTCCACGTATCACACATGACAAGGGGTTTCAGATGGAGCCAGGCTCCCTCCACGTATCACACATGACAAGGGGTTTCAGATGGAGCCAGGCTCCTCCACGTATCACACATGACAAGGGGTTTCAGATGGAGCCAGGCTCCTCCACGTATCACACATGACAAGGGGTTTCAGATGGAGCCAGGCTCCTCCACGTATCACACATGACAAGGGGTTTCAGATGGAGCCAGGCTCCTCCACGATCACACATGACAAGGGGTTTCAGATGGAGCCAGGCTCCCTCCACGTATCACACATGACAAGGGGTTTCAGATGGAGCCAGGCTCCCTCCACGTATCACACATGACAAGGGGTTTCAGATGGAGCCAGGCTCCCACCACGTATCACACATGACAAGGGGTTTCAGATGGAGCCAGGCTCCTCCACGATCACACATGACAAGGGGTTTCAGATGGAGCCAGGCTCCTCCACGATCACACATGACAAGGGGTTTCAGATGGAGCCAGGCTCCCTCCACGTATCACACATGACAAGGGGTTTCAGATGGAGCCAGGCTCCCTCCACGTATCACACATGACAAGGGGTTTCAGATGGAGCCAGGCTCCCTCCACGTATCACACATGACAAGGGGTTTCAGATGGAGCCAGGCTCCCTCCACGTATCACACATGACAAGGGGTTTCAGATGGAGCCAGGCTCCTCCACGATCACACATGACAAGGGGTTTCAGATGGAGCCAGGCTCCCACCACGTATCACACATGACAAGGGGTTTCAGATGGAGCCAGGCTCCTCCACGTATCACACATGACAAGGGGTTTCAGATGGAGCCAGGCTCCTCCACGATCACACATGACAAGGGGTTTCAGATGGAGCCAGGCTCCTCCACGATCACACATGACAAGGGGTTTCAGATGGAGCCAGGCTCCCTCCACGTATCACACATGACAAGGGGTTTCAGATGGAGCCAGGCTCCCTCCACGTATCACACATGACAAGGGGTTTCAGATGGAGCCAGGCTCCCTCCACGTATCACACATGACAAGGGGTTTCAGATGGAGCCAGGCTCCTCCACGATCACACATGACAAGGGGTTTCAGATGGAGCCAGGCTCCACCACACATGACCAGATGGAGCCAGGCTCCCACCACGTATCACACATGACAAGGGGTTTCAGATGGAGCCAGGCTCCCTCCACGTATCACACATGACAAGGGGTTTCAGATGGAGCCAGGCTCCCACCACGTATCACACATGACTTGGGGTGTAGTGTAGTTTAGCATAGTGTAGTGTAGTGTCGTGTTGTGTCGTGTAGTGTAGTGTCGTGTCGTGTAGCATAGTGTCGTGTAGTGTAGCGTAGTTTAGGCATAGCTATAAAAGTTAGCCTTCTCTAGAAACATGTGGGAGGTTTTGACAGCGTGACGTCATGACTGCAACAGGAGGCGCCAGAGAAATTCATGTTCATCCCTCACCATGTTAGGTCATCAGATGGTCCAAAACAATATGTCTCCGCGAAAACATATCGACGCTAGCTAGCTAAGTGTTTTCTCCGTTGGACCTGCGTTTACAATGTAAATGTCTGTTTCGGTTGGTGTGGTTGTTGGGTTTAGCTTTCTGTAACTTTGTAGCAAGTACGGTCTGCGTGTGTAGGTGCATATTGCGTCATGATCGCAAGGTGTCCTGTTATCTTTTCCAACTCTCACATTATCTAGTTTTAATGTTCATTCCAGAATGTTCTTCTAACGAGAACACCTCACAGTCCACACAGTCCGGCTGTTACTACAAACCCCTCACCACAGACCCAGGAATCTAACCAGAACTACTCACAGACCACACAGTCCGCTGTTACTACAAACCCCTCACCACAGACCCAGGAATCTAACCAGAACTACTCACAGACTACACAGTTCTGCTGTTACTACAAACCCCTCAACACAGACCCAGGAATCTAACCAGAACTACTCACAGACTACACAGTTCTGCTGTTACTACAAACCCCTCAACACAGACCCAGGAATCTAACCAGAACTACTCACAGTCCACAGAGTCCGGCTGTTACTACAAACCCCTCACCACAGACCCAGGAATCTAACCAGAACTACTCACAGTCCACACAGTCCGGCTGTTACTACAAACCCCTCACCACAGACCCAGGAATCGAACCAGAACTACTCACAGACCACACAGTCCGGCTGTTACTACAAACCCCTCACCACAGACCCAGGAATCTAACCAGAACTACTCACAGACTACACAGTTCTGCTGTTACTACAAACCCCTCAACACAGACCCAGGAATCTAACCAGAACTACTCACAGACCACACAGTCCGGCTGTTACTACAAACCCCTCAACACAGACCCAGGAATCTAACCAGAACTACTCACAGTCCACACAGTCCGGCTGTTACTACAAACCCCTCACCACAGACCCAGGAATCTAACCAGAACTACTCACAGTCCACACAGTCCGGCTGTTACTACAAACCCCTCACCACAGACCCAGGAATCTAACCAGAACTACTCACAGACCACACAGTCCGGCTGTTACTACAAACCCCTCAACACAGACCCAGGAATCTAACCAGAACTACTCACAGACCACACAGTCCGGCTGTTACTACAAACCCCTCACCACAGACCCAGGGTCTTAATGATTCATACAGAGAGTGTAGTGTGATGAAATATGCAAGGCTGCTGCTGCTGTGAGACATCAGGCAGACAAAGCACTCCAGTGCTCCAGTTGTTACACTCTAACACACACACGCACGCACACACACACACACACACACACCCACAGCTGTGAGACATCAGGCAGACAGAGCCCTCCAGCGCTCCAGTTGTTTCGCTCTAACAGGCTATAGAGGGGTAGCTAGCATCCCCATTGTAGCAGTGCTGAAAGCAGAATGGCAACACAAAAGACACGTGGTTATAGCGTGGAATATAGCTGTATCGCTCATTGAGCATGTCCATACAGTACCGTACACGATGAAAACATCAAACACTGTCTTTTATCCTTCATAGAAAGTAATCTGTATGTTTATACCATGTCTCCAGATATACATGTTTTACCCTCTACAGACAACAGTACACAGTACACACACAATCACATTCTCACTGCCCTCAGTAGTCTGCGGTAGAGGACAGAGGACAGTCTCTCTACCCTCAGTAGTCTGTGGTAGAGGATAGAGGACAGTCTCACTACCCTCAGTAGTCTGTGGTAGAGGACAGAGGACAGTCTCTACCCTCAGTAGTCTGTGTAGAGGACAGAGGACAGTCTCACTACCCTCAGTAGTCTGTGGTAGAGGATAGAGGACAGTCTCTCTACCCTCAGTAGTCTGTGGTAGAGGATAGAGGACAGTCTCACTACCCTCAGTAGTCTGTGGTAGAGGATAGAGGACAGTCTCTCTACCCTCAGTAGTCTGTGGTAGAGGACAGAGGACAGTCTCACTACCCTCAGTAGTCTGTGGTAGAGGACAGAGGACAGTCTCTCTACCCTCAGTAGTCTGTGGTAGAGGATAGAGGACAGTCCTACTACCCTCAGTAGTCTGTGGTAGAGGACAGAGGACAGTCTCTCTACCCTCAGTAGTCTGTAGAGGACAGAGGACAGTCTCTCTACCCTCAGTAGTCTGTGGTAGAGGATAGAGGACAGTCTCTCTACCCTCAGTAGTCTGTGGTAGAGGACAGAGGACAGTCTCACTACCCTCAGTAGTCTGTGGTAGAGGACAGAGGACAGTCTCTCTACCCTCAGTAGTCTGTGGTAGAGGATAGAGGACAGTCTCTCTACCCTCAGTAGTCTGTGGTAGAGGATAGAGGACAGTCTCTCTACCCTCAGTAGTCTGTGGTAGAGGATAGAGGACAGTCTCTCTACCCTCAGTAGTCTGTGGTAGAGGATAGAGGACAGTCTCACTACCCTCAGTAGTCTGTGGTAGAGGACAGAGGACAGTCTCTCTACCCTCAGTAGTCTGTGGTAGAGGATAGAGGACAGTCTCTCTACCCTCAGTAGTCTGTGGTAGAGGATAGAGGACAGTCTCACTACCCTCAGTAGTCTGTGGTAGAGGATAGAGGACAGTCTCTCTACCCTCAGTAGTCTGTGGTAGAGGATAGAGGACAGTCTCACTACCCTCAGTAGTCTGTGGTAGAGGACAGAGGACAGTCTCTCTACCCTCAGTAGTCTGTGGTAGAGGATAGAGGACAGTCTCTCTACACAACACTTAGTACTCTGTGCCAGCCTAATCTAGTAAGGCCTTCGACCCCTCTCTCCTCTCCTCCCCCCACTTAAATAAACACTTTGGGAGGGGGGGGGGCAGACAGGGATGGAGAGAGATCAGCTCTCCAAGCCCCCTCGTCTACCCTTCCTCCCCTCCTCATCCTCCCAATCCGACTCAGCTCTCTCAGGCGGAGCGGAGACCGACATGGGCTTGTTCTGAGGGCACCAGTAAGGGTTTGTTTCTATGCTAAGCACACTCATTAGAGCAACTCAGAAGATTGTAAGAGAGGAAACGCTCTGCCGTGATCTGTAGTGTGACCGAGAGACAGGGAGGGAGGAGAGAGGTAGAGGGAGACAGAGAGACAGAGAGAAAGAAACAGGGGGGAGACAGGGAGGGGGGACAGAGAGACAGAGAGGAAAGGGAGAGAAAGGGAAGAGACATGGAGGGGGACAGAGAGACAGAGAGAAAGAGACAGGGGAGAGACAGGGAGGGGGGACAGAGAGACCATCTAGAAAGAGACAGGGGAGAGACAGGGAGGGGGGACAGAGAGACCATCTAGAAAGAGACAGGGGAGAGACAGGGAGGGGGGACAGAGAGACCATCTAGAAAGAGACAGGGGAGAGACAGGGAGTGGGAGAGAGAGAGAGGAGAGGAGAGGAGAGGGTGAGAGAGAGAGAGAGAGAGAGAGAGAGAGAGAGAGAGAGAGAGAGAGAGAGAGAGAGAGAGAGAGAGAGAGAGAAGAGACAGGTAGGGGGAGAGAGAGAGAGAGAGAGAGAGAGAGAGAGAGAGAGAGAGAGAGAGAGAGAGAGAGAGAGGAAGAGACAGGGGAGACACAGGGAGGGGGGGGAGAGAGAGATTAGAGATTCAAACTTCTGTGAGTGTAATTTTTATTGTTTATTTCACTTTAGTTTCTCATCTATTTCACTTGCTTGCTTTGGCGATGTAAACATATGTTCGACTATGCCAATAAAGCCTTTGAATTGAAATGAGATTTGAGATTTCCTAGCTACCAGCTCTGGGCAGGCAGCCATCCAGCTCCGCTGACTCCAGAAAGACAGTTCATATTTTGAATCTCTTCATGTTAATGAATAAGTGAAACATTATCAGCTGACTAACAGTCAGGAAGGAACACAGTCCTCAGCACCCAGGTCACACCAGATCGACTTCAGTATTCAACGTTTGTCCAGGTCACAAAGACGTCGAAAGCTATCCTTCAATACCGTTCACTATGGTGCAACGTGAGCACAAATTATCATGGAGTAGGCTGGCGGCGTGCTAACCTTAACCCTTACCTTGAAGCTGAAATAAGTCCCTTTTTGGGTCACTCGGCTATACTATAAAGTACCAGCTATACTATACAGTAAAAGCTATATTATACTACACAGTACCAGTTATACTATACAGTACCAGCTATACTATACAGTACCAGCTATACTATACAGTACCAGTTATACTATACAATACCAGCTATACTATACAGTACAAGCTATACTATACACTACCAGCTATACTATACACTACCAGTTATACTATACTATACAGTACCAGCTATACTATACAGTACCAGTTATACTATACAGTACCAGCTATACTATACAGTACCAGCTATACTATACAGTACCAGCTATATTAAACAGTACCAGCTATATTATACATTACCAGCTATACTATACACTACCAGTTATACTATACTATACAGTACCAGCTATACTATACAGTACCAGCTATACTATACACTACCAGTTATACTATACTATACAGTACCAGCTATACTATACAGTACCAGCTATACTATACAGTACCAGCTATATTAAACAGTACCAGCTATATTATACATTACCAGCTATACTATACACTACCAGTTATACTATACTACACAGTACCAGTTATACTATACAGTACCAGCTATACTATACAGTACCAGCTATACTATACAGTACCAGCTATACTACACAGTACCAGCTATACTATACAGTACCAGCTATACTATACAGTACCAGCTATACTATACTATACAGTACCAGTTATACTATACAGTACCAGCTATACTATACAGTACCAGCTATACTATACTACACAGTACCAGCTATACTATACAGTACCAGCTATATTAAACAGTACCAGCTATATTATACTACACAGTACCAGCTATACTATACAGTACCAGCTATACTATACAGTACCAGCTATACTATACATTACCAGCTATATTATACTACACAGTACCAGCTATACTATACAGTACCAGCTATATTATACTATACAGTACCAGCTATACTATACAGTACCATCTATACTATACAGTACCAGCTATACTATACTATACTATACAGTACCAGCTATACTATACAGTACCAGCTGTGGGCCCTGGCCCTTCTTCTCCTCTCTCTATCAAATCCAACTCCTCTGTCTCTACAGGATCTGCACCTCTCTGGAGGACCTTGTACCTGTTAGTTATATAGAGTAACTAACACATCCTAGTGTACTACAGAGAATGAACAACACTACATTCTGACAGAAACACATCCTAGTGTACTACAGAGAATGAACAACACTACATTCTGACAGAAACACATCCTAGTGTACTACAGAGAATGAACAACACTACATTCTGACAGAAACACATCCTAGTGTACTACAGAGAATGAACAACACTACATTCTGACAGAAACACATCCTAGTGTACTACAGAGAATGAACAACACTACATTCTGACAGAAACACATCCTAGTGTACTACAGAGAATGAACAACACTCAACACATCGTCAGATGACCAACAGTTAGGAACAAGTGGTTTGATCCTTGTTCAATAGATTGAATTGAAACAGGCCAGCCACAGAACTAAACGCTGGCCACTGTCCCTGACTGCTGTGAGAAGAAAATGAGACCAATGGTCTGAAATTAAAGTGTCATTAGTGATGGTTGTGTTTGGCCTTGGGCCCTCAGCCCTGCTGCTCTCTCTCTCTGTTGGCACAAGGCTACTAGTGAGGCTACTAGGCTCAAGTGCTACTAGGCTCCAGGGATACGAAGCTCCGGCTGTGAGAGGCTCCAAATGTGAGAGGTTCCAGGGCTACGGCTGTGAGAGGCTCCAGCTGTGAGAGGCTCCAGCTGTGAGAGGCTCCAGGGCTATGAAGCTCCAGCTGTGAGAGGCTCCAGGGCTATGAAGCTTCAGCTGTGAGAGGCTCCAGGGCTATGAAGCTCCAGCTGTGAGAGGCTCCAGGGCTATGAAGCTCCAGCTGTGAGAGGCTCCAGGGCTATGAAGCTCCAGCTGTGAGAGGCTCCAGGGCTATGAAGCTCCAGCTGTGAGAGGCTCCAGGGCTATGAAGCTTCAGCTGTGAGAGGCTCCAGGGCTATGAAGCTCCAGCTGTGAGAGGCTCCAGGGTTATGAAGCTTCAGCTGTGAGAGGCTCCAGGGCTTTGAAGCTCCAGCTGTGAGAGGCTCCAGGGTTATGAAGCTTTGTGAGTTCTGCCGATTTGTTTTAGGGAGGGCAGGAGGCAGGAGGCAGGAGGCAGGAGGGAGACTGGGGAACAGAATAGGCTCTAAGATGTATTGCTGTCTACATCATGTCTATAGTCTACATCCTGTCTATAGTCTACATCATGTCTATAGTCTACATCATGTCTATAGTCTACATCCTGTCTATAGTCTACATCATGTCTATAGTCTACATCCTGTCTATAGTCTACATCATGTCTATAGTCTGCATCCTGTCTATAGTCTACATCCTGTCTATAGTCTACATCCTGTCTATAGTCTACATCATGTCTATAGTCTACATCCTGTCTATAGTCTACATCATGTCTATAGTCTACATCATGTCTACATGAGAGGTTACATCTCTCTCTACTCCTAGCTGGAGGTTACATCTCTCTCTACCCCTAGCTGGAGGTTACCACTCTCTCTACTCCTAGATAGAGGTTACATCTCTCTCTACTCCTAGCTGGAGGTTACCACTCTCTATACTCCTAGCTAGAGGTTACCACTCTCTCTACTCCTAGCTGGAGGTTACCACTCTCTCTACTCCTAGCTGGAGGTTACCACTCTCTCTACTCCTAGCTGGAGGTTACATCTCTCTCTACTCCTAGCTGGAGGTTACATCTCTCTCTACTCCTAGCTAGAGGTTACCACTCTCTCTACTCCTAGCTGGAGGTTACCACTCTCTCTACTCCTAGCTGGAGGTTACCCCTCTCTCTACTCCTAGCTAGAGGTTACCACTCTCTCTACTCCTAGCTGGAGGTTACATCTCTCTCTACTCCTAGCTGGAGGTTACATCTCTCTCTACTCCTAGCTGGAGGTTACCACTCTCTCTACTCCTAGCTAGAGGTTACCACTCTCTCTACCCCTAGCTGGAGGTTACCACTCTCTCTACTCCTAGCTAGAGGTTACCACTCTCTCTACTCCTAGCTAGAGGTTACATCTCTCTCTACTCCTAGCTAGAGGTTACCACTCTCTCTACTCCTAGCTGGAGGTTACATCTCTCTCTACTCCTAGCTGGAGGTTACATCTCTCTACTCCTAGCTAGAGGTTACCACTCTCTCTACTCCTAGCTGGAGGTTACATCTCTCTCTACTCCTAGCTGGAGGTTACATCTCTCTACTCCTAGCTGGAGGTTACCACTCTCTCTTCTCCTAGCTGGAGGTTACATCTCTCTCTACTCCTAGCTGGAGGTTACATCACTCTCTACTCCTAGCTGGAGGTTACCACTCTCTCTTCTCCTAGCTAGAGGTTACATCTCTCTATACTCCTAGCTAGAGGTTACATCTCTCTCTACTCCTAGCTGGAGGTTACATCTCTCTCTACTCCTAGCTGGAGGTTACCCCTCTCTCTTCTCCTAGCTGGAGGTTACATCTCTCTCTACTCCTAGCTGGAGGTTACCACTCTCTCTACTCCTAGCTAGAGGTTACCACTCTCTCTACTCCTAGCTAGAGGTTACATCTCTCTCTACTCCTAGCTGGAGGTTACATCTCTCTACTCCTAGCTAGAGGTTACCACTCTCTCTACTCCTAGCTGGAGGTTACCACTCTCTCTACTCCTAGCTAGAGGTTACCACTCTCTCTACTCCTAGCTAGAGGTTACATCTCTCTCTACTCCTAGCTGGAGGTTACCACTCTCTCTACTCCTAGATAGAGGTTACATCTCTCTCTACTCCTAGCTGGAGATTACCACTCTCTATACTCCTAGCTAGAGGTTACCACTCTCTCTACTCCTAGCTGGAGGTTACATCTCTCTCTACTCCTAGCTGGAGGTTACCACTCTCTACTCCTAGCTGGAGGTTACCACTCTCTCTACTCCTAGCTGGAGGTTACCACTCTCTCTACTCCTAGCTGGAGGTTACCACTCTCTCTACTCCTAGCTGGAGGTTACCACTCTCTCTACTCCTAGCTGGAGGTTACCCTCTCTCTACTCCTAGCTAGAGGTTACCACTCTCTCTACTCCTAGCTGGAGGTTACCACTCTCTCTACTCCTAGCTGGAGGTTACATCTCTCTACTCCTAGCTGGAGGTTACCACTCTCTCTACTCCTAGCTGGAGGTTACATCTCTCTACCCCTAGCTGGAGGTTACCACTCTCTCTACTCCTAGCTGGAGGTTACCACTCTCTACTCCTAGCCAGAGGTTACCACTCTCTCTACCCCTAGCTGGAGGTTACCACTCTCTCTACTCCTAGCTGGAGGTTACATCTCTCTCTACTCCTAGCTGGAGGTTACATCTCTCTACTCCTAGCTGGAGGTTACCACTCTCTCTTCTCCTAGCTGGAGGTTACATCTCTCTCTACTCCTAGCTGGAGGTTACATCACTCTCTACTCCTAGCTGGAGGTTACCACTCTCTCTTCTCCTAGCTAGAGGTTACATCTCTCTATACTCCTAGCTAGAGGTTACATCTCTCTCTACTCCTAGCTGGAGGTTACCCCTCTCTCTTCTCCTAGCTGGAGGTTACATCTCTCTCTACTCCTAGCTGGAGGTTACATCACTCCCTACTCCTAGCTAGAGGTTACATCTCTCTCTACTCCTAGCTGGAGGTTACATCTCTCTACTCCTAGATAGAGGTTACATCTCTCTACTCCTAGCTGGAGGTTACATCTCTCTCTACTCCTAGCTCTTTGCCCTGCATCCCAAATTCCTATGTAGTGCACTACTTTTGAACAGGTCCCACACGGCTCTGGTCAAAAGTAGGGCTCTGGTCAAAAGCAGTGCACTATCCTCAATCTTCACAATTTATCGCGACCTGATATAGTCTTTGTCGGGCACTTACCCCCCGGCTCTAAAAGCAAGTGGGCTGAGGAATAACATCATAACGGGACCTTTGAAAGCCCTGGATCCATCAGAGCCTGCTTGCCTGCTTCTTACAAAGTGGGCCTGCATTAAAAATGCAACAAGCCCATTATTCTGTGGCCGACCAAAGATCTGTGCTGTTGTCTGCTTAGTGCTGCTTTGTGAAGCAGGGTAGAAGCAGGGTAGAAGCAGGGTAGAGGAAGGGTTGAGGAAGGGTAGAGCAGAGTAGAGCAGGGTAGAGGAAGGGTAGAATGGAGTGGAGTGGAGCTAGGTGTCTAGGAGACGACTAGCTGTCTAGGAGACGACTAGCTGTCTAGGAGACGACTAGCTGTCTAGGAGACGACTAAGGAGACTGACACATCCTCATCAGCCTCACTGCCTGTCAATCAGAAAGTTTACACACACTGCAATGCAGACTCTAAATCTCAGCTTTCACAGGCAGGCACTTTCTGATAATACAATGGGGAAGTCATCTTTATAATACTATAATAGAGAGACTATGCCCCCCCACACACACACACTTCTTGTCTGTTCTCCTGACTTTAAATGGGTTTGTAGTAGATAAACACATCGTCTGTTGCTCTCTCCATCCTCCTCTCTCTCTCTCTCTCTCTCTCTCTCTCTCTCTCTCTAGTTCTCTCTCTCTCTCTCAATCTCTCTCTCTCTAGTTCTCTCTCTCACACTCTCTCTTTCCCTCTCCTCCTTTATTTAATTACGAGAGGAATGAGCCGGCAGCCAGTGGTTCTTAAATAAGAATAGAACCAATCATACAGGGTCATTTGTACATATTTGGGTATAAGTTGGGAGAGAGAGGCTCTTAGAATGGCAGTCAGCATCCCATCCCACTGAACAGATGGTTAGAGAGGGTGACCAGGACACAGTGGGGGAAAACACAGACAGAGAGATATAGGAGAGGAGGGAGAGAGAAAGAGATATGGGACAGGAGGGAGGGAGAGAGAGATGTGGGAAAGGAGGGAGAGAGATGTGGGACAGGAGGGAGAGAGAGATGTGGGACAGGAGGGAGAGAGATATGTGGGACAGGAGGGAGAGAGAGATGTGGGACAGGAGGGAGAGAGAGATGTGGGACAGGAGGGAGAGAGATGTGGTACAGGAGGGAGAGAGAGATGTGGGACAGGAGGGAGAGAGAGAGATGTGGGAAAGGAGGGAGAGGGAGATGTGGGAATGGAGGGAGAGGGAAGCATACTTACTTAAAAATAAAGCCTTTTTTGGTGTTCCTAAGGATGTTCCTATGGATGTTCCTATGGGTGTTCCTATGGGTGTTCCTATGGGTGTTCCTATGGATGTTCCTATGGATGTTCCTATGGATGTTCCTATGGGTGTTCCTATGGATGTTCCTATGGGTGTTCCTATGGATGTTCCTATGGGTGTTCCTATGGGTGTTCCTATGGGTGTTCCTATGGATGGTCCTATGGGTGTTCCTATGGATGTTCCTATGGGTGTTCCTATGGGTGTTCCTATGGATGTTCCTATGGATGTTCCTATGGGTGTTCCTATGGATGTTCCTATGGGTGTTCCTATGGATGTTCCTATGGGTGTTCCTATGGGTGTTCCTATGGATGTTCCTATGGATGTTCCTATGGGTGTTCCTATGGGTGTTCCTATGGATGTTCCTATGGATGTTCCTATGGGTATGATATGACATCTTGCACCTAAAATATCTGGACTTCATGGAAAGAAATAGGCTTCATTGCATTCCCTGCACCACTACCTGAGAGTCAGAGAGGAGCAGAGATAGAAGCCCATGTAGCCGTTCACTGCCAGTCTCCCTCTCCCTGTACCTCCACACCACTCAGTGCCAGTCTCCCTCTCCCTGTACCTCCACACCACTCAGTGCCAGTCTCCCTCTCCCTGTACCTCCACACCACTCAGTGCCAGTCTCCCTCTCCCTGTACCTCCACACCACTCAGTGCCAGTCTCCCTCTCCCTGTACCTCCACACCAGTCAGTGCATGGGAAGTGATTTGCATAATTCCTGATTGTTTATCAGTGCCGTGGTAGTTTATGTCTAGAGAGGAGAGGAAACATTACCATCCCTTCTCTATGCAAAAGAGAGTGGTTTAGTTTGGTTTCTTACCATCCCTTTTCTGCACAAGCAGGAGGGGAGACAGAGAGAGAGAGAGAGAGAGAGAGAGAGAGAGAGAGAGAGAGAGAGAGAGAGAGAGAGAGAGAGAGAGAGAGAGAGAGAGAGAGAGACAGAGAGAGAGAGAGAGAGAGAGAGAGAGAGACAGAGAGAGAGAGAGAGAGAGAGAGAGAGAGAGAGAGAGAGAGAGAGAGAGAGAGAGAGAGAGAGAGAGAGAGAGAGAGAGAGAGAGAGAGGATGGAGAGAGCAACAGATGATGTGTTTATCTACTACAAACCCATTTAAAGTCAGGAGAACAGACAAGAAGCATACTGCCTTAATGAAGACTGACAGAGAACAGACAAGCAGCATACTGCCTTAATGAAGACTGACAGAGAACAGACAAGCAGCATACTGCCTTAAGACTGGCAGAGAACAGACAAGCAGCATACTGCCTTAATGAAGACTGACAGAGAACAGACAAGCAGTGTACTGCCTTAATGAAGACTGACAGAGAACAGACAAGCAGCATACTTCCTTAATGAAGACTGACAGAGAACAGACAAGCAGCATACTGCCTTAATGAAGACTGACAGAGAACAGACAAGCAGTGTACTGCCTTAATGAAGACTGACAGAGAACAGACAAGCAGCATACTGCCTTAATGAAGACTGACAGAGAACAGACAAGCAGTGTACTGCCTTAATGAAGACTGACAGAGAGCAGACAAGCAGCATACTGCCTTAATGAAGACTGGCAGACAACAGACAAGCAGCATACTGCTTTAATGAAGACTGGCAGAGAACAGACAAGCATCATACTGCCTTAATGGAGACTGGCAGAGAACAGACAAGCAGCATACTGCCTTAATGAAGACTGACAGAGAACAGACAAGCAGCATACTGCCTTAATGAAGACTGACAGAGAACAGACAAGCAGCATACTGCCTTAATGAAGACTGACAGAGAACAGACAAGCAGCTCTCCTCTCTATAAGAGACGGGGAAGATATGAATGCACACACACACACACACGCAAACACACACACACACACACACACACACACACACACACACACACACACCTCATCCTCCCATACAGCCCCCCCCTGTGGAGTTAGTGTGCATGTATAACTCACTCTATGGTAATAGAGCTGTATGTCTCTCCAGCATAAACAAACATCTCTTCATATCTCAATGTGACAAATAAAATGTCATTTCAATGTATTATTTGATTTATAAAGCACTCCAGGGACAGACTCTACCAAACCTACATCTCTCTATATCCTGGGACAGACTCTACCAAACCTTCATCTCTCTATAACCAGGGACAGACTCTATCAGACCTACATCTCTCTATATCCTGGGACAGACTCTATCAGACCTTCATCTCTCTATATTACCAGGGACAGACTCTATCAGACCTTCATCTCTCTATAACCAGGGACAGATTCTATCAGACCTTCATCTCTCTATAACCAGGGACAGACTCTACCAGACCTTTATCTCTACATCTCTCTATATCCTGGGACAGACTCTACCAAAATCAAATCAAATCAAATTTTATTTGTCACATACACATGGTTAGCAGATGTTAATGCGAGTGTAGCGAAATGCTTGTGCTTCTAGTTCCAACCATGCAGTAGTATCTAACAAGTATCTACCAGACCTTCATCTCTCTATAACCAGGGACAGACGCTATCAGACCTACATATCTCTATAACCAGGGACAGACTCTACCAGACCTACATCTCTCTATAACCAGGGACAGACTCTACCAGACCTTCATCTCTCTATAACCAGGGACAGACTCTACCAGACCTTCATCTCTCTATAACCAGGGACAGACTCTACCAGACCTTCATCTCTCTATAACCAGGGACAGACTCTACCAGACCTTCATCTCTCTATATCCAGGGACAGACTCTATGAGACCTTCATCTCTCTATAACCAGGGACAGACTCTACCAGACCTTCATCTCTCTATAACCAGGGACAGACTCTACCAGACCTTCATCTCTCTATAACCAGGGACAGACTCTACCAGACCTTCATCTCTCTATAACCAGGGACAGACTCTACCAGACCTTCATCTCTCTATAACCAGGGACAGACTCTACCAGACCTTCATCTCTCTATAACCAGGGACAGACTCTACCAGACCTTCATCTCTCTATAACCAGGGACAGACTCTATCAGACCTTCATCTCTCTATAACCAGGGACAGACTCTATCAGACCTTCATCTCTCTATAACCAGGGACAGACTCTACCAGACCTACATCTCTCTATAACCAGGGACAGACTCTACCAGACCTTCATCTCTCTATAACCAGGGACAGACTCTACCAGACCTTCATCTCTCTATAACCAGGGACAGACTCTACCAAACCTACATCTCTCTATAACCAGGGACAGACTCTATCAGACCTTCATCTCTCTATAACCAGGGACAGACTCTATCAGACCTTCATCTCTCTATAACCAGGGACAGACTCTACCAGACCTACATCTCTCTATTACCAGGGACAGACTCTATCAGACCTTCATCTCTCTATAACCAGGGACAGACTCTACCAAACCTACATCTCTCTATTACCAGGGACAGACTCTATCAGACCTTCATCTCTCTATAACCAGGGACAGACTCTACCAGACCTTCATCTCTCTATATCCAGGGACAGACTCTATCAGACCTACATCTCTCTATATCCTGGGACAGACTCTATCAGACCTTCATCTCTCTATAACCAGGGACAGACTCTACCAGACCTTCTTCTCTCTATAACCAGGGACAGACTCTACCAGACCTTCATCTCTCTATTACCAGGTACAGACTCTATCAGACCTTCATCTCTCTATAACCAGGGACAGACTCTACCAGACCTTCATCTCTCTATAACCAGGGACAGACTCTATCAGACCTTCATCTCTCTATATCCTGGGACAGACTCTACCAGACCTTCATCTCTCTATTACCAGGGACAGACTCTATCAGACCTTTATCTCTACATCTCTCTATTAACCAGGGACAGACTCTACCAGACCTTCATCTCTCTATAACCAGGGACAGACTCTACCAGACCTTTATCTCTACATCTCTCTATTACCAGGGACAGACTCTATCAGACCTACATCTCTCTATAACCAGGGACAGACTCTACCAGACCTTCATCTCTCTATAACCAGGGACAGACTCTACCAGACCTTCATCTCTCTATAACCAGGGACAGACTCTATCAGACCTTTATCTCTACATCTCTCTATTAACCAGGGACAGACTCTACCAAACCTACAACATCTCCACATCTAATAACTGTGATTCCCTTTGTACCAAGGAAAGAAGTGAAGTCTCCTCCCTAACAAACAGAAACTCTAGGCCAAGTCCCTTCCTTCTGCTTATTTCACCCGTGTTTATCATGGCCAAAAAGGAAATGGTTTTTCTTCATGCATTTTTTCGATATGGCCAATTTTGACTTTGTGGCTGTGGAATCTAGTAGAAACAGTTTATCAGCTGCCTACAGGCTTGAGAATCACAACACCAGTTTAAGCACCACCTTCGCCCATTCCTGATTCGTACAAATAATCAATGATGAAAACTCAAAACCAGGAACTACTGCTGCTCGTAATCAAATAATTCTATGTGAGCCTTGACAGATTCTCTCCGTTTCATCTGTCCACAAGAGTCTGTCCACGAGAGATTATGTTGTGTTATCTCTGCTGGAATGACCCTTAAGGCATTTAGGTACATGATGTTCTGTTATCTCTGCTAGAGTGACCGGTGACACGAGCTTACCAGATGAGCTAAAATACTTCTATGCTCGCTTTGAGGCAAGTAACACTGAAGCATGCATGAGAGCATCAGCTGTTCCGGAAGACTGTGTGATCACGCTATCCGCTGCCGATGTTAGTAAGACCTTTAAACAGGTCAACATTCACAAGGCCGCAGGGCCAGACGGATTACCAGGACGTGTACTCCGAGCATGAGCTGACCAACTGTCAAGTGTCTTCACTGACATTTTCAATCTGTACCAACATGTTTCAAGCAGACCACCATAGTCCCTGTGCCCAAGAACACTAAGGTAACCTGCCTAAATGACTACCGACCCATAGCACTCACATCTGTAGCCATGAAGTGCTTTGAAGGCTGGTCATGGTTCACATCAACACCATCCCCCCAGAACCCTAGACCCACTCCAATTTAAATACCGCCCCAACAGATCCACAGATGATGTAATCCCTATTGCACTCCACACTGTCCTTTCCCACCTGGACAAAAGGAACACCCTATGTGAGAATGCTGTTCATTGACTACAGCTCAGCGTTCAACACCATAGTGCCCTCAAAGCTCATCACTAAGCTAAGGACCCTGGGACTAAACACCTCCCTCTGCAACTGGATCCTGGACTTCCTGACGGGCTGCCCCCAGGTGGTAAGGGTAGGTAACAACACATCCGCCACGCTGCTCCTCAACACAGGAGCCCCTCAGGGCTGCGTGCTCAGTCCCCTCCTGTACTCCCTGTTTCCTCATGACCACACGGCCAGGCATGACTCCAACGCCATCATCAAGTTTGCCGATGACACAACAGTGGTAGGCCTGATCACCAACAACGATGAGAAAGCCTATAGGGAGGAGATCAGAGACCTGTGGTGCCAGGACAACAACCTATCCCTCAACGTGATCAAGACAAAGGAGATGATTGTGGGCTACAGGAAAAGGAGGACCGAGCACGCCCCCATTCTCATCGACGGGGCTGTAGTGGAGTGGGTTGAGAGCTTCAAGTTCCTTGGTGTCCACATCACCAACAAACTATCATAGTCCAAACACACTAAGACAGTTATGAAGAGGGCATGACAAAACCTTTTCCCCCTCAGGAGACTGAAAAGATTTGTCATGGGTCCCCAGATTCTCAAAACGTTCCACAGCTGCACCAGAGAGCATCCTGACTGGTTGCATCACTGCCTGGTAAGGCAAGGGGAATAGTGTAGGGAATAGATCGCATGATGTTGAGTTATCTCTGCTGGAGTGACCATTAAGGCATTTAGATCGCATGATGTTGAGTTATCTCTGCTGGAGTGACCATTAAGGCATTTAGATACATGATGTTGTGTTATCTCTGCTGGAGTGACCATTAAGGCATTTAGATCACATGATGTTGAGTTATCTCTGCTGGAGTGACCATTAAGGCATTTAGATCACATGATGTTAAGTTATCTCTGCTGGAGTGACCATTAAGGCATTTAGATACATGATGTTGTGTTATCTCTGCTGGAGTGACCATTAAGGCATTTAGATCACATGATGTTAAGTTATCTCTGCTGGAGTGACCATTAAGGCATTTAGATACATGACGTTGTGTTATCTCTGCTGGAGTGACCATTAAGGCATTTAGATACATGACGTTGTGTTATCTCTGCTGGAGTGACCATTAAGGCATTTAGATCACATGATGTTAAGTTATCTCTGCTGGAGTGACCATTAAGGCATTTAGATACATGATGTTGAGTTATCTCTGCTGGAGTGACCATTAAGGCATTTAGATCACATGACGTTGACTAATGTCATGTGAAGAGCTCATTGGAAGGGATGTGATGCCCACATTAAATGTCCAATTGTTTCTGCCCTTGTCACCGCTTACATTTAAACATAATGGTCTTTCTGATTAGACTAGTAATCGTTGTCATAAATACCATGATGTACTGCTGAACACATTAAGGGACTGGTCTATAATGAGCTAATGATTGGATGGAAAATACAACCTGCTTTTTAATTGCATAAGGGTTGGATCCTGAATGGCACCATATTCCCTACACTATTCCCTACACTATTCCCTACACTATTCCCTACACTATTCCCTACACTATTCCCTACACTATTCCCTACACTATCCCCTACACTATTCCCTACACTATTCCCTACACTATTCCCTACACTATTCCCTACACTATCCCCTACACTATCCCCTACACTATTCCCTACACTATCCCCTACACTATCCCCTACACTATTCCCTACACTATCCCCTACACTATCCCCTACAGTATTCCCTACACTATTCCCTACACTATTCCCTACACTATTCCCTACACTATTCCCTACACTATTCCCTACCGTTTTTCCTACATTATTTCCTACACTATTCCCTACACTATTCCCTACACTATTCCCTACACTATTCCCTACACTATTCCCTACACTATTCCCTACACTATTCCCTACACTATTCCCTACACTATTCCCCACACTATTCCCTACACTATCCCCTACACTATTCCCTACACTATTCCCTACACTATTCCCTACACTATTCCCTACACTATTCCCTACAGTATTCCCTACACTATTCCCTACACTATTCCCTACACTATTCCCTACACTATTCCCTACACTATTCCCCTACACTATTCCCTACACTATTCCCTACACTATTCCCTACACTATTCCCTACACTATTCCCTACACTATCCCCTACACTATTCCCTACACTATTCCCTACACTATTCCCTACACTATTCCCTACACTATTCCCTACACTATTCCCTACACTATTCCCTACACTATTCCCTACACTATTCCCTACACTATTCCCTACACTATTCCCTACACTATTCCCTACACTATTCCCTACAGTATTCCCTACACTATTCTCTACACTATTCCCTACACTATTCCCTACACTATTCCCTACACTATTCCCTAAACTATTCCCTACACTATTCCCTACAGTATTCCCTACACTATCCCCTACACTATTCCCTACACTATTCCCTACACTATTCCCTACACTATTCCCTACACTATCCCCTACACTATCCCCTACACTATTCCCTACACTATTCCCTACACTATTCCCTACACTATTCCCTACACTATTCCCTACACTATTCCCTACACTATTCCCTACACTATTCCCTACACTATTCCCTACACTATTCCCTACACTATTCCCTACAGTATTCCCTACACTATTCCCTACAGTATTCCCTACACTATTCCCTACACTATTCCCTACAGTATTCCCTACAGTATTCCCTACAGTATTCCCTACACTATCCCCTACACTATCCCCTACACTATCCCCTACACTATTCCCTACACTATTCCCTACACTATTCCCTACACTATTCCCTACACTATTCCCTACACTATCCCCTACACTATTCCCTACACTATCCCCTACACTATCCCCTACACTATTCCCTACAGTATTCCCTACACTATTCCCTACAGTATTCCCTACACTATTCCCTACAGCATTCCCTACACTATTCCCTACACTATCCCCTACAGTATTCCCTACAGTATTCCCTACAGTATTCCCTACACTATTCCCTACAGTATTCCCTACACTATTCTCTACACTATTCCCTACAGTATTCCCTACACTATTCCCTACAGCATTCCCTACACTATCCCCTACACTATCCCCTACACTATTCCCTACACTATTCCCTACAGTATTCCCTACACTATTCTCTACACTATTCCCTACAGTATTCCCTACACTATTCCCTACACTATTCCCTACACTATTCTCTACACTATTCCCTACAGTATTCCCTACACTATTCCCTACACTATTCCCTACACTATTCCCTACAGTATTCCCTACACTATTCCCTACACTATTCCCTACACTATTCCCTACACTATTCTCTACACTATTCCCTACACTATCCCCTACACTATTCCCTACACTATTCCCTACACTATTCCCTACACTATTCTCTACACTATTCCCTACAGTATTCCCTACAGTATTCCCTACACTATTCCCTACACTATTCCCTACAGTATTCCCTACACTATTCCCTACAATATTCCCTACACTATTCTCTACACTATTCCCTACACTATCCCCTACACTATCCCTACAGTATTCCCTACAGTATTCCCTACACTATTCCCTACAGTATTCCCTACACTATCCCCTACACTATTCCCTACACTATTCCCTACACTATTCCCTACACTATTCCCTACACTATTCCCTACACTATTCCCTACAGTATTCCCTACACTATCCCCTACACTATTCCCTACAGTATTCCCTACAGTATTCCCTACACTATTCCCTACACTATTCCCTACAGTATTCCCTACACTATCCCCTACACTATTCCCTACACTATTCCCTACACTATCCCTTACACTATTCCCTACAGTATTCCCTACAGTATTCCCTACACTATTCCCTACAGTATTCCCTACACTATTCCCTACACTATTCCCTACAGTATTCCCTACACTATTCTCTACACTATTCCCTACAGTATTCCCTACACTATCCCCTACACTATTCCCTACACTATCCCCTACACTATTCCCTACAGTATTCCCTACACTATTCCCTACAGTATTCCCTACACTATCCCCTAAAGTATTCCCTACACTATCCCCTACACTATTCTCTACACTATTCCCTACACTATTCCCTACACTATTCTCTACACTATTCCCTACACTATTCCCTACACTATCCCCTACAGTATTCCCTACACTATTCTCTACACTATTCCGTACAGTATTCCCTACACTATTCTCTACACTATTCCCTACAGCATTCCCTACACTATTCTCTACACTATCCCCTACACTATTCCCTACAGTATTCCCTACACTATTCCCCTACACTATTCCCTACACTATTCCCTACAGCATTCCCTACACTATCCCCTACACTATTCCCTACACTATTCCCTACACTATTCCCTACATTATTCTCTACACTATTCCCTACACTATTCCCTACACTATTCCCTACACTATTCCCTACAGTATTCCCTACAATATTCCCTACACTATCCCCTACAACAGTCCCTTCTCTATTCCCTACACTATTCCCTACAGTAGGCAGCAGTGAGCCGTTTGAGAATCTGTTAACACGAATCTTCTCTGATTGTAAGCTTGTATAGATCTTAATAGTTTATTATCTGGCATCCAATCAGTTTGATCATTTATATTGTTACTAGTGTTCAGGCATCCAATCAGATCATTTACATTGTTACTAGTGTTCAAGCATCCAATCAGATAATTTATATTGTTACTAGTGTTCAAGCATCCAATCAGATCATTTACATTGTTACTAGTGGTCAAGCATTCAATTTTGACTTTAAACCATTAAAGATCTGTGAATACAGACAGAAAAACTACCTACAGAAATTCCCTGAGGACAACGGTAAATATACAGTAAATATAAATATAAATAAATAAATATAAATATATATATAGTTAAACACTGAGACCATCATCAGACTAACCACTGGTAGTTAAACACTGAGACCATCGTCAGACTAACCACTGGTAGTTAAACACTGAGACCATCGTCAGACTAACCACTGGTAGTTAAACACTGAGACCATCGTCAGACTAACCACTGGTAGTTAAACACTGAGACTGTCGTCAGACTAACCACTGGTAGTTAAACACTGAGACCATCATCAGACTAACCACTGGTAGTTAAACACTGAGACCGTCGTCAGACTAACCACTGGTAGTTAAACACTGAGACTGTCGTCAGACTAACCACTGGTAGTTAAACACTGAGACCATCGTCAGACTAACCACTGGTAGTTAAACACTGAGACTGTCGTCAGACTAACCACTGGTAGTTAAACACTGAGACCATCGCAGTTATATTAACAAGAACTTAAGCTTTCAGCCGACATAAGACACTTCTATGTACCGACATTTGTTGTTTCTCTAAAATCTGCGATCTTGGCATAACGCGCTGCATGATTTACAACTGTCCCATTAACGGATCGCCTATCCCTAAGAAGTTTTTTAATACAAATTGACAACACAACTTGATAACAGTTACATTCCAGTAAAAAGAGACCAGCCTGCTGGCCTTACTGGGTGGATAGGAACATTAATCTGCTGGCCTTACTGGGTGGATAGGAACATTAACCTGCTGGTCTTACTGGGTGGATAGGAACATTAACCTGCTGGCCTTACAGGGTGGATAGGAACATTAACCTGCTGGCCTTACTGGGTGGATAGGAACATTAACCTGCTGGTCTTACTGGGTGGATAGGAACATGAACCTGCTGGCCTTACTGGGTGGATAGGAACATTAACCTGCTGGCCTTACTGGGTGGATAGGAACATTAACCTGCTGGCCTTACTGGGTGGATAGGAACATTAACCTGCTGGCCTTACTGGGTGGATAGGAACATTAACCTGCTGGCCTTACTGGGTGGATAGGAACATTAACCTGCTGGCCTTACTGGGTGGATAGGAACATTAACCTGCTGGCCTTACTGGGTGGATAGGAACATGAGCCCGAGCTGTTTAGGAGGGATAGCACACCTGGCACAAATTATTGTCTATTTGTGTTTTTCCTGCCAAGGGGTGCCCTAAACCTGCACCCAGAGGGGAGTAGTTCAAAGTCCGGGTACAGGGGGTGTCTTGGGGAGGGGCCTGACCTTAAAGATCCCATCCAGAGCCTGTCTGTTTCACGACAAGTACCTTGCCTGCTGTGGTGATAATCCTTCTCAGCATATTTCTCTGGCTGACAGTGGCATTGCCAAACCAACATACAATACAAAAAGGTAAAACACTCCCAATGAAAGATGTGTAAAACAGAGTCAGTCCAGTCCAGTCTACAGTAACAGATCCCAGCTTGTTGAGAAAGAACAGTGTCTGTTGGCTCTTTATCAGGTCTGTACATTTACTCCACCGGAGCTTATTGTCCAACAGGACACCCAGATATTTATATTCCTCCACAATCTCTACGCTCTGACCTCTGAGAGATGTTGCAGAGGTCGGCGTTGCTCGCTTCCTGAAGTCCACGCACATCTCGTTGGTCTTCCTGAAGTCTACGCACATCTCTTTGGTCTTCCTGAAGTCTACGCACATCTCTTTGGTCTTCCTGAAGTCTACGCACATCTCGTTGGTCTTCCTGAAGTCTACGCACATCTCTTTGGTCTTCCTGAAGTCTACGCACATCTCGTTGGTCTTCCTGAAGTCTACGCACATCTCGTTGGTCTTGTCGGCAATGAGGACCAAGTGTGATTTGGGTCGCACCACTCCACCAAGTCATCTAGGACCCGGGCCATGGAGTTCCTCGGCATCATGCTACAAGCTGATCAACGGGGGTGTCATCAGCGTCCTTAACGAGGTGTCTGTCAGGATGGGAACTAGTACAACTGTTAGCGAACAAGATGTACAGGAGTGGGGACAAAACAGACACCTCTCTGCTGTAGATGAGATCTAAAATAAGTCCCAAATGGCACCATATTCCCTACTTAGTGCACTACTTTAGACCAGGACCCTATGGCACCCTACTCCCTATATAGTGCACAACTTTAGACCAGGACCAAATGGCACCCTATTCCCTATATAGTGCACTACTTTAGACCAGGACCCAATAGCACACTATTGCCTTTATAGTGCACTATTTTTGACCAGAGCCCATCGGTAGATGCCTGTTGCAGATCCTGACACTAATGAAAGATGAGAAGCTTGGCCTGACAGAGATCTCAGAGAGAGATGACTGGGAATAAGAGAGAGGGAGAGGGGGAGGAGAGAGAGAGACATATAGAGAGAATGGACAGGAGGACTGACACCACTGTATATATATCTATACACATCAGCAGAGAGGAGGACTGACACCACTGTATATATATATATATATATATATATATATATATATATATATATATATATATATATATACACACACACACATCAGCAGAGAGGAGGACTGACACCACTGTATATATATACACATATCAGCAGAGAGGAGGCCTGACACCACTGTATATATATATATATACACATCAGCAGAGAGGAGGACTGACACCACTGTAAATATATATATATATACATCAGCAGAGAGGATGACTGACACCACTGTATATATATATACACATCAGCAGAGAGGAGGACTGACACCACTGTAAATATATATATATATATATATATACATCAGCAGAGAGGAGGACTGACACCACTGTATATATATATATATATACACACATCAGCAGAGAGGAGGACTGACACCACTGTATATATATATACACATCAGCAGAGAGGAGGACTGACACCACTGTATATATATACACATATCAGCAGAGAGGAGGCCTGACACCACTGTATATATATATATATACACATCAGCAGAGAGGAGGACTGACACCACTGTAAATATATATATATATATATATATACACATCAGCAGAGAGGAGGACTGACACCACTGTAAATATATATATATATATATATATATATATATATACATCAGCAGAGAGGAGGACTGACACCACTGTATATATATACACATATCAGCAGAGAGGAGGCCTGACACCACTGTATATATATATATATACACATCAGCAGAGAGGAGGACTGACACCACTGTAAATATATATATATATACATCAGCAGAGAGGATGACTGACACCACTGTATATATATATACACATCAGCAGAGAGGAGGACTGACACCACTGTAAATATATATATATATATATATATATATACATCAGCAGAGAGGAGGACTGACACCACTGTATATATATATATATATATACACACATCAGCAGAGAGGAGGACTGACACCACTGTATATATATATACACATCAGCAGAGAGGAGGACTGACACCACTGTATATATATACACATCAGCAGAGAGGAGGCCTGACACCACTGTATATATATATATATATATATATATATATATATATATATATATACACACATCAGCAGAGAGGAGGACTGACACCACTGTATATATATATATATACACATCAGCAGAGAGGAGGCCTGACACCACTGTATATATATATATATACACATCAGCAGAGAGGAGGACTGACACCACTGTAAATATATATATATATATATATATATATATATATATATACACATCAGCAGAGAGGATGACTGACACCACTGTATATATATATACACATCAGCAGAGAGGAGGACTGACACCACTGTAAATATATATATATATATATATACACATCAGCAGAGAGGATGACTGACACCACTGTATATATATACACATCAGCAGAGAGGAGGACTGACACCACTGTATGTATATATACAACGCTGTATATACAGTTAAAGTCGGAAGTTTACATACACCTAAGCCAAATACATTTAAACTCAGTTTTTCAAAATTCCTGACATTTAATCCTATTAAAAACTCCCTGTCTTAGGTCAGTTAGGATCACCACTTTATTTAAGAATGTGAAATGTCAGAATAATAATAGAGAGAATGATTTATTTCAGCTTTTATTTCTTTCATCACATTCCCAGTGGGTCAGAAGTTTACATACACTCAATTAGTATTTGGTAGCATTGCCTTTAAATTGTTTAACTTGGGTCAAACATTGTGGGTAGCCTTCCACAAGCTTCCCACATTAAGTTGGGTGAATTTTGGCCCATTCCTCCTGACAGAGCTGGTGTAACTGAGTCAGGTTTGTAAGCCTCCTTGCTCGCACACCCTTTTTCAGTTCTGCCCACACATTTTCTATAGGATTGAGGTCAGGGCTTTGTGATCGCCTCTCCAATACCTTGACTTTGTTGTCCTTAAGCCATTTTGCCACAACTTTGGAAGTATGCTTGGGGTCATTGTCTATTTGGAAGACCCATTAGCGACAAAGCTTTAACTTCCTGACTGATGTCTTGAGATGTTTCTTCAATATATCCACATAATTGTCCTCCTCGTGATGCTGTCTATTTTGTGAAGTGCACCAGTACCTCCTGCAGCAAAGCACCCCCACACCATGATGCTGCCACCCCCGTGCTTCACGGTTGTGATGGTGTTCTTCGGCTTGCAAGACTCCCCCTTTTTCCTCCAAACATAACAAGGGTTTTTATGGCCAAACAGTTCTATTTTTGTTTCATCAGACCAGAGGACATTTCTACAAAAAGTACGATATTTGTCCCCATGTGCAGTTGCAAACCGTAGTCTGGCTTTTTCATGGCGGTTTTAGAGCAGTGGCTTCTTCCTTGCTGAGTGGCCTTTCAGGTTATGTCGATATAGGACTCGTTTTACTGTGGATATAGATACTTTTGTACCTGTTTCCTCCAGCATATTCACAAGGTCCTTTGCTGTTGTTCCCGGGTTGATTTGCACTTTTTGCACCAAAGTACGTTCATCTCTAGGAGACAGAACGCGTCTCCTTCCTGAGCGGTACGACGGCTGCGTGGTCCCATGGTGTTTATACTTGCGTACTATTGTTTGTACGGATGAACGTGGTACCTTCAGGCGTTTGGAAATTGCCCCCAAGGATGAACCAGACTTGTGGAGGTCTACAATGTTTTTTCTGAGGTCTTGGCCGATTTCTTTTTATTTTCCATAATGTCAAGCAAAGAGGCACTGAGTTTGAAGGTAGGCCTTGAAATACATCCACAGGTACACCTCCAATTGACTCAAATGATGTCAATAAGCCTATCAGAAGCTTCTAAACCTGGCATGGCATAATTTTCTGGAATTTTCCAAGCTGTTTAAAGGCACAGTCAACTTAATGAATGTAAACTTCTAACCCACTGGAATTGTGATACTGTCAGTAAACAATTGTTGGAAAAATTACTTGTGTCATGCACACAGTAGATGTCCTAACCGACTTGGCAAAACTATAGTTTGTTAACAAGAAATTAGTGGAGTGGTTGAAAAACGAGTTTTAATGACTCCAACCTAAGTGTATGTAAACTTCCGACTTCAACTGTATATATACAAATTAGCAGAGAGGAGGACTGACACCACTGTATATATATATATATACACAGACTGTCAGACTGGTGAAGACAGGAAGGCGTAGCCTCCACAGAGCTGTCATCAGAGATGGACTAAGAAAACCAGCAGTAGGGACAGACATGGACTAGTATGGACTAAGAGACAGAACCAGCTGTAGGGACAGAGAGGCACTAGTATGGACCAAGAGACAGAACCAGCTGTAGGAACAGAGAGGCACTAGTATGGACTAGGAGACAGAACCAGCTGTAGGAACAGAGAGGGACTAGTATGGAGACACCATACCATAGTCTGTATTGTAGAGACACCATACCATAGTCTGTATTGTAGAGACACCATACAATAGTCTGTACTGTAGAGACACCATACAATAGTCTGTATTGTAGAGACACCATACCATAGTCTGTATTGTAGAGACACCATACAATAGTCTGTACTGTAGAGACACCATACCATAGTCTGTATTGTAGAGACACCATACAATAGTCTGTATTGTAGAGACACCATACAATAGTCTGTTCTGCATCGTCCAAAATAAGTCTGGAGGTAACGTTAGAAGGACTAGTATGGGGGTGAGACAGAGGAGAGACCCTGGACCATCTTACCTTAGTCTGGAGGTAGTGGGGGTAATAGTAGATGTATTGGGGGTACATCTGTTGCTGTTCCAAGCGTTTACCCATGTAGCAGGAATCCTTCTGGCCGTAGCAGGAGACAGAGTCTCTCTGGCTAGGTTCCAGTAACACTGTGACTCCCTCTTGGCCTGGACCCCTGGTTCCTATCCCTGGGTCGGGGCGGAGGCAAGATCCTCTTCTCAAAACAGAGAGACGTGAGAGAGAGAGAGAGAGAGAGGGATGGACAGAGAGAGTGATGGATGGGACCTCTAGCTGTTCTTCTGTCTGTCTGCTCAGTGGAAGTCCCAGAATCCCCCTCTCCTAGCTGGGAGGAGGAGAGAAGAGGAGGAGAGGAGCGAGGGAAAGAGGTAGAAGAGGAGGAGAGGAGGAGAGGAGGAGAGGAGCGAGGGAAGGAGGGAGGAGAGGAGGAGAGGGAAGGAGGTAGAAGAGGAGGAGAGGGGGCGAGGGAAGGAGGTAGAAGAGGAGGAGAGGAGGAGAGGAGGAGAGGAGCGAGGGAAGGAGGGAGGAGAGGAGGAGAGGGAAGGAGGGAGGAGAGGAGGAGAGGGGGCGAGGGAAGGAGGGAGAAGAGGAGGAGAGGAGGAGAGGAGGAGAGGAGCGAGGGAAGGAGGGAGGAGAGGAGGAGAGGGAAGGAGGTAGAAGAGGAGGAGAGGGGCGAGGGAAGGAGGGAGAAGAGGAGGAGAGGAGGAGAGGAGGAGAAGAGCGAGGGAAGGAGGGAGGAGAGGAGGAGAGGGAAGGAGGGAGAAGAGGAGGAGAGGGGGCGAGGGAAGGAGGGAGAAGAGGAGGAGAGGAGCGAGGGAAGGAGGGAGAAGAGGAGGAGAGGAGGAGAGGAGGAGAGGAGGAGAGGGAAGGAGGGAGAAGAGGAGGAGAGGAGCGTGGGAAGGAGGGAGAATAGGAGGAGAGGAGGAGAGGAGGAGAGGAGGAGGGAAGGAGGGAGAAGAGGAGGAGAGGAGGAGAGGAGGAGGGAGAAGAGGAGGAGAGTAGTTGTAGTTTGAACTACTCGAAAAAGCTGTCTCTCTCTTTCGCTGTCTCTCTCATGCCCTGACTTGACTTTGGTTCTCTCCTCTGTCTCTCTCGCTTTCCCTATGCGTGTACAGTGTCAGATCCTACTGGAGTCTTGCTGTTATCCTGGCCAGACACTTGGCTCCCGGAGGACAGACACACAGACACACAGCGGTGATACAGACGGACGTCGTAGCTGGGCTGGAGAGAGAGAGAGAGAGGGAGAGATAGGAGGGTGATCTGGAACAGAAACTGAAACACTGTCTGCCGGTCACCTCCAGTGAAATAACATGAGCAGGATCAGAGAAGGAATCCACTAGAAACTCCGGTTCGAGGCGTGGAAAAGGAAAGCCAGAGATATCCACACAGAGAAAGATGACAATCCCTTCAGTTCCGCAGCTCCTCGTCCCCTCTGTTCTCTCTCTCTCTCTCTCTCCTCTCAGCGCTTCCCTGATGTCTTGTTTCCCTGATTTCTGCGTGTGCGCCGCGCGTGTGTAACTACGAGCAGTTACTAGGAGCGATGTGTGTGTGTATCTACGAGCAGTTACTGAGAGCGATGTGTGTGTGGCTGCTGCTGTCTGCTCCACACTGTGCTGAGGGCGTAGAGGGCTCGGCTCTGACAGAGCTATGCTCCTCCTCTTCCTTTCCTCCCTTCCTCTTTCCCAGGCAGTAGGAGGGACCTCTCTCTCTCCCCTCAGGAAGGCTGCAACTCCCAGTCTGTTCCCAGGCTAGGAGCAGAGTCCCCCTACTGGTAGAGTCCACAGACTCAAATCAACACAGCTAGGAGCAGAGTCCCCCTACTGATAGAGTCCACAGACTCAACTCAACACAGCTAGGAGCAGACTCCCTACTGGTAGAGTCCACAGACTCAAATCAACACAGCTAGGAGCAGAGTCCCCCTACTGGTAGAGTCCACAGACTCAAATCAACACAGCTAGGAGCAGAGTCCCCCTACTGATAGAGTCCACAGACTCAACTCAACACAGCTAGGAGCAGACTCCCTACTGGTAGAGTCCACAGACTCAACTCAATACAGCTAGGAGCAGAGTCCCCCTACTGGTAGAGTCCACAGACTCAAATCAACACAGCTAGGAGCAGAGTCCCCCTACTGGTAGAGTCCACAGACTCAACTCAACACAGCTAGGAGCAGAGTCCCCCTACTGGTAGAGTCCACAGACTCAACTCAACACAGCTAGGAGCAGAGTCTCCCTACTGGTAGAGTCAAAGACTCAACTCAACACAGCTAGGAGCAGAGTCTCCCTACTGGTAGAGTCCACAGACTCAACTCAACACAGCTAGGAGCAGAGTCCCCCTACTGGTAGAGTCCATAGACTCAAATCAACACAGCTAGGAGCAGAGTCCCCCTACTGGTAGAGTCCACAGACTCAAATCAACACAGCTAGGAGCAGAGTCTCCCTACTGGTAGAGTCCACAGACTCAAATCAACACAGCTAGGAGCAGAGTCCCCCTACTGGTAGAGTCCACAGACTCAACTCAACACAGCTACAGTGAGGGAAAAAAGTATTTGATCCCCTGCTGATTTTGTATGTTTGCCCACTGACAAAGAAATGATCAGTCTATAATTTTAATGGTATGTTTATTTGAACAGTGAGAGACAGAATAACAACAAAAAAATCCAGAAAAATGCATGTTAAAAATGTTAGAAATTGAGAGAGAGAGAGAGAGAGAGAGAGAGAGAGAGAGAGAGAGAGAGAGAGAGAGCCTGTAAGTCTAACACAGCAGTGTAATCAGCACCATGTAATGTCTTTTCCCTCCTGATGAAGGAACAGCAGGAAGGAAAACAGAAGGAGGGAGAAGAGAGAGGAAAGGATACGGAGAGAGGAGAGAGGAGAGGTTGGTGGTTCTCTGCTTCAGTGACAGGAGGGAAAACACAAACCTTTTGTTAGGATTCCTATATGCATGAACTGCCTGGCTGGCTGCTGCTGAGGAGAAGCCAGGCTGTCAGTGTGTGCAGCCTGGCACCAGCTAGAACCCCCCTGTTGAAGACGTCCTAATCCGGACAGAAGTGGTAAACATATCTGACGGGCTGAAATACAGAACACACACAGACTCTATAAAGGAAGGGTCATGAATAAAAGTATTGTGGCTGGCTATGTACTTGTTGTGGTGGTTAGCCCATGGCTAGAAACAAAGCACTTTTTTTTTCCTGAAACTCGTCAGTCTATTCTTGTTCTGAGAAATGAAGGCTATTCCATGCGAGAAATTGCCTAGAAACTGAAGATCTCGTACAACGCTGTGTACTACTCCCTTCACAGAACAGAGAAAACGGTCTCTAACCAGAATAGAAAGAGGAGTGGGAGGCCCCAATGCACTGGCAGCTTCATTAAATAGTACCCCGCAAAACACCAGTCTCACCAGTCAACAGTGAAGAGGCGACTCCGGGATGCTGTCCTTTTAGGCAGAGTTGCAAAGAAAAAGCCATCTCTCAGACTGGCCAATAAAAATATAAGATTAAGATGGGCAAAAGAACACAGACACTGGACAGAGGAACTCTGTCTAGAAGGCCAGCATCCCGGAGTCACCTCCTCACTGTTGACGTTGAGACTGGTGTTTTGCGGGGTACTATTTACTATTGGGGTGGCAGGTAGCCTAGTGGTTAGAGTGTTGGACTAGTAACCGAAAGGTTGCAAGTTTGAATCCCTGAGCTGACAAGGTACAAATCTTTTGTTCTGCCCCTAAACAGGCAGTTAAACCCACTGTTCCTAGGCCGTCATTGAAAATAAGAATTTGTTCTTAACTGACTTGCCTAGTTAAATAAAGGTAAAATAAATAAATAATGAAGCTGCCATTTGAG
Source organism: Brachymystax lenok tsinlingensis (assembly GCA_030435695.1). NCBI lineage: Eukaryota > Metazoa > Chordata > Actinopteri > Salmoniformes > Salmonidae > Brachymystax > Brachymystax lenok. The sequence goes on from CM059789.1 coordinate 67,088,634, forward strand.
GACTTGTGAGGTGTCTGTTTCTCAAACTAGACATTCTAATGTAGTTGTGCACCGGGGCCTCCCACTCCTCTTTCAATTCTGGTTAGAGACAGTTTGCAATGCAAGCAGTCTGGGTAGCCATTTGATTAGATGTTCAGCAGTCTTCTGGCTTGGGGGGTAGAAGCTGTTTAGAAGCCTCTTGGACCTAGACTTGGTGCTCCGGTACCACTTGCCGTGCGGTAGCAGAGAGAACAGTCCATGACTAGAGTGGCTGGAGTCTTTGATAATTTTTAGGGCCTTCCTCTGACACCGCCTGGTGTAGAGCTCCTGGATGGCAGGAAGCTTGGCCTCAGTGATGTTCCCGGGCCGTACCCACTACATTAAGTTATACGTCCTTATCCACCTTTAGTGTTTAACTGTCCAATTTATACCAAACAATCCCATTTACAACTCATCACAACCCTCTGAGTCAGACAATATTAATGATGTACTGCAGGGTTTGGAACATCACCTGTTTTAAGACCGGAGAGTTTTGTTGAAAAGTCTTTTATTCCCGACCAGTCTTGTCCAACCTCTGTGAGACTAGGAGACTGTAGAGGAGAGAGAGGACGTGAGAGTTAACACACAAACCTGTTAAACCTTCCCTAACAGCACCACTGCCATTGACATGCATCACGTACGGTACGTTGTTGGTGAGGGAGCTGACCTCACTACGAAACTTCTCAAACCCTCCTTAAACAGTCGGGCTGTATCACCGCCTGGTACGGCAACTGTTCCGCCCACAACCATAAGGCTCTCCAGAGGGTAGTGAGGACTGCACAACGCATCGCCAGGGGTAAACTACCTGCCCTCCAGGACACCTACACCACCCGATGTCACAGGAAGGCCGAAAAGATAATCTAGGACAACAACCACCCGAGCCACTGCCTGTTCACCCCGTTATCATCCAGAAGGCGAGGTCAGTACAGGTGCATCAAAGCTGGGACCGAGAGACTGAAAAACAGCTTCTACCTCAAGGCCATCAGACTGTTAAACAGCCATCACTAACATTGAGTGGCTGCTGCCAACATACTGACTTAAATCTCTAGCCACTTTAAATAATCGAAAATTGGATGTAACAAATGTATCACTAGCCACTTTAAACAATTTTGTATATAATGTTTACATATCCTACATTACTCATATCAAATGTATACACTGTACTCTAAACCATCTACTGAATCTTGCCTATGCCGTTCGGCCATCGACTCAAATCTCTAGCCACTTTAATAATTAGAATTGGATGAAATAAATGTATCACTAGCCACTTTAAACAATGCCACTTTATATAATGTTTACATATCTTACATTACTCATCTCATATGTATATACTGTACTCTATACCATCTACTGCATCTTGCCTACGCCGATCAGCCATCGCTCATCCATATATTTATATGTACATAATCGTATTCATTCCTTTACACTGTGTGTATAATGTAGTTGTTGTGAATTTGTCAGATTACTTGTTAGATACTACTGCACGGTCGGAAATAGAAGCACAAGCATTTCGCTACACTCGCATTAACATCTGCTAACCATGTGTATGAGACAAATAAAATGTGATTTGATTTGATTTAACACATTTTAATTTACATCGAAAGGCCCTGTGATAGACTAGTGTCCGGTCCAGGGGGTGTACTGTACATCAAGCTGTCTCACTACAGAAACAGGAGACAGACTAGTGTCCTGTCCAGGGGGTGTACTGGTACATCAAGCTGTCTCACTACAGAAACAGGAGATAGACTAGTGTCCTGTCCAGGGGGTGTTCTGGTACATCAAGCTGTCTCACTACAGAAACAGGAGATAGACTAGTGTCCTGTCCAGGGGGTGTACTGGTACATCAAGCTGCCTCACTACAGAAACAGGAGATAGACTAGTGTCCTGTCCAGGGAGTGTACTGTACATCAAGCTGTCTCACTACAGAAACAGGAGACAGACTAGTGTCCTGTCCAGGGGGTGTACTGTACATCAAGCTGTCTCACTACAGAAACAGGAGACAGACTAGTGTCCTGTCCAGGGGGTGTACTGGTACATCAAGCTGTCTCACTACAGAAACAGGAGATAGACTAGTGTCCTGTCCAGGGGGTGTACTGTACATCAAGCTGTCTCACTACAGAAACAGGAGATAGACTAGTGTCCTGTCCAGGGGGTGTACTGTACATCAAGCTGCCTCACTACAGAAACAGGAGACAGACTAGTGTCCTGTCCAGGGGGTGTACTGTACATCAAGCTGCCTCACTACAGAAACAGGAGATAGACTAGTGTCCTGTCCAGGGGGTGTACTGGTACATCAAGCTGTCTCACTACAGAAACAGGAGATAGACTAGTGTCCTGTCCAGGGGGTGTACTGTACATCAAGCTGCCTCACTACAGAAACAGGAGACAGACTAGTGTCCTGTCCAGGGGGTGTACTGTACATCAAGCTGCCTCACTACAGAAACAGGAGACAGACTAGTGTCCTGTCCAGGGGGTGTACTGTACATCAAGCTGTCTCACTACAGAAACAGGAGATAGACTAGTGTCCTGTCCAGGGGGTGTACTGGTACATCAAGCTGCCTCACTACAGTAACAGGAGATAGACTAGTGTCCTGTCCAGGGGGTGTACTGTACATCAAGCTGCCTCACTACAGTAACAGGAGATAGACTAGTGTCCTGTCCAGGGGGTGTACTGTACATCAAGCTGTCTCACTACAGAAACAGGAGATAGACTAGTGTCCTGTCCAGGGGGTGTACTGGTACATCAAGCTGTCTCACTACAGAAACAGGAGATAGACTAGTGTCCTGTCCAGGGGGTGTACTGTACATCAAGCTGCCTCACTACAGAAACAGGAGACAGACTAGTGTCCTGTCCAGGGGGTGTACTGGTACATCAAGCTGCCTCACTACAGAAACAGGAGATAGACTAGTGTCCTGTCCAGGGGGTGTACTGTACATCAAGCTGTCTCACTACAGAAACAGGAGATAGACTAGTGTCCTGTCCAGGGGGTGTACTGGTACATCAAGCTGCCTCACTACAGAAACAGGAGACAGACTAGTGTCCTGTCCAGGGGGTGTACTGGTACATCAAGCTGTCTCACTACAGAAACAGGAGACAGACTAGTGTCCTGTCCAGGGGGTGTACTGGTACATCAAGCTGTCTCACTACAGAAACAGGAGATAGACTAGTGTCCTGTCCAGGGGGTGTACTGTACATCAAGCTGCCTCACTACAGAAACAGGAGACAGACTAGTGTCCTGTCCAGGGGGTGTACTGTACATCAAGCTGTCTCACTACAGAAACAGGAGATAGACTAGTGTCCTGTCCAGGGGGTGTACTGTACATCAAGCTGCCTCACTACAGAAACAGGAGATAGACTAGTGTCCTGTCCAGGGGGTGTACTGGTACATCAAGCTGCCTCACTACAGAAACAGGAGATAGACTAGTGTCCTGTCCAGGGGGTGTACTGGTACATCAAGCTGCCTCACTACAGAAACAGGAGATAGACTAGTGTCCTGTCCAGGGGGTGTACTGTACATCAAGCTGCCTCACTACAGAAACAGGAGATAGACTAGTGTCCTGTCCAGGGGGTGTACTGGTACATCAAGCTGCCTCACTACAGAAACAGGAGATAGACTAGTGTCCTGTCCAGGGTGTACTGTACATCAAGCTGCCTCACTACAGAAACAGGAGATAGACTAGTGTCCTGTCCAGGGGTGTACTGGTACATCAAGCTGCCTCACTACAGAAACAGGAGATAGACTAGTGTCCTGTCCAGGGTGTACTGGTACATCAAGCTGCCTCACTACAGAAACAGGAGATAGACTAGTGTCCTGTCCAGGGGTGTACTGGTACATCAAGCTGCCTCACTACAGAAACAGGAGACAGACTAGTGTCCTGTCCAGGGTGTACTGGTACATCAAGCTGCCTCACTACAGAAACAGGAGATAGACTAGTGTCCTGTCCAGGGGTGTACTGTACATCAAGCTGTCTCACTACAGAAACAGGAGATAGACTAGTGTCCTGTCCAGGGGGTGTACTGGTACATCAAGCTGTCTCACTACAGAAACAGGAGATAGACTAGTGTCCTGTCCAGGGGGTGTACTGGTACATCAAGCTGCCTCACTACAGAAACAGGAGACAGACTAGTGTCCTGTCCAGGGGGTGTACTGGTACATCAAGCTGTCTCACTACAGAAACAGGAGATAGACTAGTGTCCTGTCCAGGGGGTGTACTGTACATCAAGCTGCCTCACTACAGAAACAGGAGATAGACTAGTGTCCTGTCCAGGGGGTGTACTGGTACATCAAGCTGTCTCACTACAGTAACAGGAGATAGACTAGTGTCCTGTCCAGGGGGTGTACTGTACATCAAGCTGTCTCACTACAGAAACAGGAGAGAGGACACAGCTGTCTATATAGGTCTACTGTAGACTTTACTGGTACATATTGTTACAAAATGTTTTGCTTGAATGCACAGCACGGCAACCACCATGGCAACCACCATGGTAACCACCATGGCAACCAGCAGCTAACTAGATCAACAGTTCTAGATGTAAAGCTTCCTGTTAGTGACCAGACCTGACTCTCCCTGGCTGTGTCCCAAATGGCACCCTACTCCCCTTACGGGCCTTGGTCAAAAGTTGTGCACTATGTAGGGAAAAGGGTGCTATTTGAATGGAGTCCCCGACTTCCCTTCTCTGCTTTTGTTTAGTGTGAATTGGACAGACCCCTCCGGGACCTTCCTTCCATATTAGAGTGGAGAAATACGAGTTCCTTTGTAATTATGAAAGTACTGCAGGCAGACACACAGCTTCATAACTCATAACTCATTCCCCTTTCGGGGAGAGAGAGAGAGAGAGAGAGAGAGAGAGAGAGAGAGAGAGAGAGAGAGAGAGAGAGAGAGAGGGAGAGAGAGAGAGAGAGAGAGAGAGAGAGAGAGAGAGAGAGAGAGAGAGAGAGAGAGAGAGAGAGAGAGAGAGAGAGATAGAGAGAGGGAGAGAGAGATATGAGAGAGAGAGAGAGAGAGAGAGAGAGAGAGAGAGAGAGAGAGAGAGAGAGAGAGAGAGAGAGAGAGAGAGAGAGAGAGAGAGAGAGAGAGAGAGAGAGAGAGAGAGAGAGATGGAGAGAGAGAGAGATGGAGAGAGAAACAGGCAGCATTGATTCTAGTTTCCATTTCTCTTTGGTGGTAAAATGCAAACTTGCAGTTGAAGGGAGATATAGAAAAGTAGAATGACAATGCAGAAACCTTCTTTCATCCCCCTCTCCGTCTCCCTCTCTCCCTCCTGCCTATCTCTCTGTCTCCCTTCCCCCTTCCATCTCTCTTTCCCTTCCGTCTCCCTCCATCTCTCTCTCCCTCTACCTGTCTCTCTCTCGCACTCTCCGATGTCCCTATCCCTATCTCTGTCTCTCTGGGAGGGGATGTGTCTGAAGGAGAATACACGCAGTTTGGAACTGGAACTAGACTGGAGGTCACAGATTGAGGCTGCATTCCAAATGGAACTAGACTGGAGGTCACAGATTGAGGCTGCATTCCAAATGGAACTAGACTGGAGGTCACAGATTGAGGCTGCATTCCATGTGGCACCTAGACTGGAGGTCACAGATTGAGGCTGCATTCCATGTGGCACCTAGACTGGAGGTCACAGATTGAGGCTGCATTCCAAATGGAACTAGACTGGAGGTCACAGATTGAGGCTGCATTCCAAATGGAACTAGACTGGAGGTCACCGATTGAGGCTGCATTCCAGTCACAGATTGAGACTACATTCCAAATGGAACTAGACTGGAGGTCACAGATTGAGGCTGCATTCCAAATGGAACTAGACTGGAGGTCACAGATTGAGGCTACATTCCAAATGGAACTAGACTGGAGGTCACAGATTGAGGCTACATTCCAAATGGAACTAGACTGGAGGTCACAGATTGAGGCTGCATTCCAGTCACATATTGAGGCTACATTCCAAATGGAACTAGACTGGAGGTCACAGATTGAGGCTACATTCCAAATGGAACTAGACTGGAGGTCACAGATTGAGGCTGCATTCCAAATGGAACTAGACTGGAGGTCACCGATTGAGGCTGCATTCCAGTCACAGATTGAGAATACATTCCAAATGGAACTAGACTGGAGGTCACAGATTGAGGCTGCATTCCAAATGGAACTAGACTGGAGGTCACAGATTGAGGCTACATTCCAAATGGAACTAGACTGGAGGTCACAGATTGAGGCTGCATTCCAGTCACATTTTGAGGCTACATTCCAAATGGAACTAGACTGGAGGTCACAGATTGAGGCTACATTCCAAATGGAACTAGACTGGAGGTCACAGATTGAGGCTGCATTCCAAATGGAACTAGACTGGAGGTCACAGATTGAGGCTGCATTCCAAATGGAACTAGACTGGAGGTCACATATTGAGGCTGCATTCCAGTCACATATTGAGGCTACATTCCAAATGGAACTAGACTGGAGGTCACAGATTGAAGCTGCATTCCAAATGGAACTAGACTGGAGGTCACAGATTGAGGCTGCATTCCATGTGGCACCTAGACTGGAGGTCACAGATTGAGGCTGCATTCCAAATGGAACTAGACTGGAGGTCACAGATTGAGGCTGCATTCCAAATGGAACTAGACTGGAGGTCACAGATTGAGGCTGCATTCCAAATGGAACTAGACTGGAGGTCACAGATTGAGGCTACATTCCAAATGGAACTAGACTGGAGGTCACGGATTGAGGCTGCATTCCAAATGGAACTAGACTGGAGGTCACAGATTGAGGCTGCATTCCAAATGGAACTAGACTGGAGGTCACAGATTGAGGCTACATTCCAAATGGAACTAGACTGGAGGTCACAGATTGAGGCTGCATTCCAGTCACATTTTGAGGCTACATTCCAAATGGAACTAGACTGGAGGTCACAGATTGAGGCTACATTCCAAATGGAACTAGACTGGAGGTCACAGATTGAGGCTGCATTCCAAATGGAACTAGACTGGAGGTCACAGATTGAGGCTGCATTCCAAATGGAACTAGACTGGAGGTCACATATTGAGGCTGCATTCCAGTCACATATTGAGGCTACATTCCAAATGGAACTAGACTGGAGGTCACAGATTGAAGCTGCATTCCAAATGGAACTAGACTGGAGGTCACAGATTGAGGCTGCATTCCATGTGGCACCTAGACTGGAGGTCACAGATTGAGGCTGCATTCCAAATGGAACTAGACTGGAGGTCACAGATTGAGGCTGCATTCCAAATGGAACTAGACTGGAGGTCACAGATTGAGGCTGCATTCCAAATGGAACTAGACTGGAGGTCACAGATTGAGGCTACATTCCAAATGGAACTAGACTGGAGGTCACAGATTGAGCCTGCATTCCAAATGGAACTAGACTGGAGGTCACAGATTGAGGCTGCATTCCATGTGGCACCTAGACTGGAGGTCACAGATTGAGGCTGCATTCCAAATGGAACTAGACTGGAGGTCACAGATTGAGGCTGCATTCCATGTGGCACCTATTGCTGAGCAATTAGTGTTTTTTTTTAGGTCGGTTTCGATTTCACCTCCGATTATTTGGGTTGAATGCTGCAACAACACAGTATAAATCAATGAAATCCCCTGATGGTGGTGACTGTCCATTACTGCTGATCACTCATTAACCAGCACTTATTCACATGACTTTACTTTAATAACATATTTCAGTTGTTGTGGTTATTACATTTGTTTCATTTGATTAGTTTATTATTCCGTTCCAAGTCATCTCATCTCTATAGAGCTGCTGCCTGATCAAAAGTGATGCACTATAAAGGGAATAGTGAGCCAAAAGTAGTGCACTATAAAGGGAATAGGGAGCCAAAAGTAGTGCACTATAAAGGGAATAGGGAGCCAAAAGTAGTGCACTATAAAGGGAATAGGGAGCCAAAAGTAGTGCACTATAAAGGGAATAGGGAGCCAAAAGTAGTGCACTATAAAGGGAATAGGGAGCCAAAAGTAGTGCACTATAAAGGGAACAGGGAGCCAAAAGTAGTGCACTATAAAGGGAATAGGGAGCCAACTCTATAGGGAATTGGGACGCCCATCTGCTATAGCCAACACCAAATCAAATCACAATGTATTTTGCTTTGTAAACAACAGATGTAGAATAACAAGTAAAATAATGACTTACTTACCACCTCACACCCGCCTCTGCTCTCTCTAAACAGCCAATCAAAACTGCAGTAGACTACTGGGCTGTGCTCTCAGCAGCCAAACCAACCTGCAGTAGACTACAGGGCTGTGCTCTCAGCAGTCCATCCAACCTGCAGTAGACTACTGGGCTGTGCTCTCAGCAGCCAAACCAACCTGCAGTAGACTACAGGGCTGTGCTCTCAGCAGTCCATCCAACCTGCAGTAGACTACAGGGCTGTGGTCTCAGCAGTCCATCCAACCTGCAGTAGACTACAGGGCTGTGGTCTCAGCAGTCAAACCAACCTGCAGTAGACTACAGGGCTGTGCTCTCAGCAGTCCATCCAACCTGCAGTAGACTACAGGGCTGTGGTCTCAGCAGTCAAACCAACCTGCAGTAGACTACAGGGCTGTGCTCTCAGCAGCCAAACCAACCTGCAGTAGACTACAGGGCTGTGCTCTCAGCAGTCCATCCAACCTGCAGTAGACTACAGGGCTGTGCTCTCAGCAGTCCAACCAACCTGCAGTAGACTGAATTACACTCCTTAGACAGGCAGCCCCAAACACAGACAGTCACCAGTGAACTACACTCCTTAGACAGGCAGCCCCAGACACAGATAGTCACCAGTGAATGATCCAACACATGTTCTATGGTCCAGTGAATTGTGAAGGGCACTTATCTCTCAGCATCATTGACATCATGCTGAAGCGACTGAGATCACAACATTCAGAAGATCCAGTAGAGATGTTTTTAATGCTTTACATTTCTTAGCTTTGTCATTCTGAGAATAGCAGAGTGAGTGTGTGTGTCTGTTTGTGTGTGTGTGTCTCGGTGTGTGTGTCTGTTTGTGTGTGTGTGTGTGTCTCGGTGTGTGTGTGTGTGTGTGTCTGTGTGTCTGTGTGTGTGTCTCGGTGTGTGTGTGTGTCTCGGTGTGTGTGTGTGTGTCTCGGTGTGTGTGTGTGTCTGTGTGTGTGTGTGTGTGTGTGTGTGTGTGTGTGGATAGCTGGTGATGAGAGCTGCTGCAGCAGTGCAGTGAATAGGGATCTGTAGAGGGACTGAAGTGATTGGTCACCCTTTTGATTCAGCCATTAAATGAACCATTCCTTCAACATGGAGTTAATGATTTGAATAGACTTTAATATGGCTTCACGAAAGGCCTACAGAAGAGACTGCTCTATTCATGCGTGTTGAATAACTTCATTTCCACCGTCTCATCTTTTTCCTCCCGTCTCTCTCCTCCTCTCCTCCTCTCCTCATCTCTCTCCTCTCCTCTCCTCTCCTCTCCTCTCCTCTCCTCTCTCTCTCCTCCTCCTATCTCCTCCTCTCCTCTCTCTCTCCTCCTCTACTCTCCTCTCTCTCCTCCTCTACTCTCCTCTCGCTCTCCTCCTGTCTCTCTCCTTCTCTCCTCTTCCTCCTCTACTCTCTCTCTCTCCTCCTGTCTCTCTCCTCCTGTCTCTCTCCTCCGCCGTTAAATAAAATTGTTGCAGGCCAAACCGCCGATTTTGTTTTTAATCCTTTGCAAAATAATGCCTTTTATTAATGTATGTAAATGCCAGTGAATGTGCTCCAACTATACTTGTAGAATAATAAATCCTCAAGTTGGACATTCTTACTGATTGAGAAGACATGAGGTCCTCATAAAGGTCTTCAGCCAACTGTACCCCGACTGGGTAAAACTGTCGGAGATTGTGTTGATTATCCCTTGTGTCCAGAGTGGCCGTCAAAGAGGGGATTCTTTCTCCAAAACAGAGTCAAGACGGTCCTCCAGATCGCTCCTTCATGACGACATCACGCTTCTCCAAGGAGTTAAGACGGGTCGCAGTGCGTTCGGTGTGGCGACTCCGGTTGGATTTATCCAACAGTATGCATCACAAATTGAATGCGTAGGACACTTGGACAGAAACGGTTGCACTGTTGAACATTTGTTGCACACACGTGTCCAGATGACGCTGCGTGTACCGTTTTTTCTTTGCACAGCCTTGCGCCGTCGGTGTGATCGAGACGTTAGCAGTTCTACTGCCGCTCTAGGCCAGATCGACATACGACGCCCACCTTGTGTCCTGTTAGAGTAGAAACGATTTGGAATGGATTGATAAGACTAGAGAACAGTAATGACGTGTATCTGCGCCATTGGGGCATTTCAGTTGAGCTTATTCAGTAGCACACCTGGAAATTAAACATCGTTACCGCCTATTCACATCGGAGAGTTACAATGTCGAATTCAAATCAAAGTTTATTTGTCACGTGCCCCGAATACAACAGGTGTAGACCTTACAGTGAAATGCTGAACACAACAGGTGTAGACCTTACAGGGAAATGCCGAATACAACAGGTGTAGACCTTACAGTGAAATGCCGAATACAACAGGTGTAGACCTTACAGGGAAATGCTGAATACAACAGGTGTAGACCTTACAGTGAAATGCTGAATACAACAGGTGTAGACCTTACAGTGAAATGCTGAATACAACAGGTGTAGACCTTACAGTGAAATGCTGAATACAACAGGTGTAGACCTTACAGTGAAATGCTGAATACAACAGGTTGAAGACCTTACAGTGAAATGCCGAATACAACAGGTGTAGACCTTACAGTGAAATGCTGAATACAACAGGTTGTAGACCTTACAGTGAAATGCTGAATACAACAGGTGTAGACCTTACAGTGAAATGCTGAATACAACAGGTGTAGACCTTACAGTGAAATGCTGAATACAACAGGTGTAGACCTTACAGTGAAATGCTGAATACAACAGGTGTAGACCTTACAGTGAAATGCTGAATACAACAGGTGTAGACCTTACAGTGGAATGCTGAATACAACAGGTGTAGACCTTACAGTGAAATGCTGAATACAACAGGTGTAGACCTTACAGTGAAATGCTGAATACAACAGGTTGAAGACCTTACAGTGAAATGCCGAATACAACAGGTGTAGACCTTACAGTGAAATGCTGAATACAACAGGTTGTAGACCTTACAGTGAAATGCTGAATACAACAGGTGTAGACCTTACAGTGAAATGCTGAATACAACAGGTGTAGACCTTACAGTGAAATGCTGAATACAACAGGTGTAGACCTTACAGTGAAATGCCGAATACAACAGGTGTAGACCTTACAGTGAAATGCTGAATACAACAGGTTGTAGACCTTACAGTGAAATGCTGAATACAACAGGTGTAGACCTTACAGTGAAATGCTGAATACAACAGGTGTAGACCTTACAGTGAAATGCTGAATACAACAGGTGTAGACCTTACAGTGGAATGCTGAATACAACAGGTGTAGACCTTACAGTGAAATGCTGAATACAACAGGTGTAGACCTTACAGTGAAATAATGAATACAACAGGTGTAGACCTTACAGTGAAATGCTAAATACAACAGGTTGAAGACCTTACAGTGAAATGCCGAATACAACAGGTGTAGACCTTACAGTGAAATGCTGAATACAACAGGTTGTAGACCTTACAGTGAAATGCTGAATACAACAGGTGTAGACCTTACAGTGAAATGCTGAATACAACAGGTGTAGACCTTACAGTGAAATGCTGAATACAACAGGTGTAGACCTTACAGTGAAATGCTGAATACAACAGGTGTAGACCTTACAGTGAAATGCTGAATACAACAGGTTGAAGACCTTACAGTGAAATGCCGAATACAACAGGTGTAGACCTTACAGTGAAATGCTGAATACAACAGGTTGTAGACCTTACAGTGAAATGCCGAATACAACAGGTGTAGACCTTACAGTGAAATGCCGAATACAACAGGTGTAGACCTTACAGTGAAATGCTGAATACAACAGGTTGTAGACCTTACAGTGAAATGCCGAATACAACAGGTGTAGACCTTACAGTGAAATGCCGAATACAACAGGTGTAGACCTTACAGTGAAATGCTGAATACAACAGGTGTAGACCTTACAGTGAAATGCTGAATACAACAGGTGTAGACCTTACAGTGAAATGCTGAATACAACAGGTGTAGACCTTACAGTGAAATGCCGAATACAACAGGTGTAGACCTTACAGTGAAATGCTGAATACAACAGGTGTAGACCTTACAGTGAAATGCTGAATACAACAGGTGTAGACCTTACAGTGAAATGCTGAATACAACAGGTGTAGACCTTACAGTGGAATGCTGAATACAACAGGTGTAGACCTTACAGTGAAATGCTCTACTTACCAAAAGTGCAAAAAACGTATTAGGTGAACAATAGGTAAATAAATAAATAAAACAACAGTAAAAAGACAGTGAAAAATAACAGTAGAGAGGCTATATACAGTAGAGAGGCTATATACTGTAGAGAGGTTATATACAGTAGAGAGGCGATATACAGTAGAGGGGCTATATACAGTAGAGAGGCTATATACAGTAGAGAGGCTATATACAGTAGAGGGGCTATATACAGTAGAGGGGCTATATACAGTAGAGAGGCTATATACTGTAGAGAGGTTATATACAGTAGAGAGGCGATATACAGTAGAGGGGCTATATACAGTAGAGGGGTTATATACAGTAGAGAGGCTATATACAGTAGAGAGGCTATATACAGTAGAGAGGTTATATACAGTAGAGAGGCTATATACAGTAGAGGGGCTATATACAGTAGTGAGGCTATATACAGTAGAGGGGCTATATACAGTAGAGGGGCTTTATACAGTAGAGAGGCTATATACAGTAGTGAGGCTATATACAGTAGAGAGGTTATATACAGTAGAGAGGATATATACAGTAGAGGGGCTATATACAGTAGAGAGGCTATATACAGTAGAGAGGTTATATACAGTAGAGAGGCTATATACTGTAGAGAGGTTATATACAGTAGAGAGGCGATATACAGTAGAGGGGCTATATACAGTAGAGAGGCTATATACAGTAGAGAGGTTATATACAGTAGAGAGGCTATATACAGTAGAGGGGCTATATACAGTAGTGAGGCTATATACAGTAGAGGGGCTATATACAGTAGAGGGGCTTTATACAGTAGAGAGGCTATATACAGTAGTGAGGCTATATACAGTAGAGGGGCTTTATACAGTAGAGAGGCTATATACAGTAGTGAGGCTATATACAGTAGAGGGGCTATATACAGTAGAGAGGCTATATACAGTAAAGGCTATATACAGTAGAGAGACTATATACAGTAGAGAGGATATATACAGTAGAGAGGCTATATACAGTAGAGGGGCTATATACAGTAGAGAGGCTATATACAGTAGAGGGGCTATATACAGTAGAGAGGCTATATACAGTAGTGAGGCTATATACAGTAGAGAGGCTATATACAGTAGAGGGGCTATATACAGTAGAGAGGCTATATACAGTAGAGAGGCTATATACAGTAAAGGCTATCTACAGTAGAGAGACTATATACAGTAGAGAGGATATATACAGTAGAGAGGCTATATACAGTAGAGGGGCTATATACAGTAGAGAGGTCTATATACAGTAGAGGGGCTATATACAGTAGAGAGGCTATATACAGTAGTGAGGCTATATACAGTAGAGAGGCTATATACAGTAGAGGGCTATATACAGTAGAGGGCTATATACAGTAGAGGGCGATATACAGTAGAGGGGCTATATACAGTAGAGAGGCTATATACAGTAGAGGGGCTATATACAGTAGAGAGGCTATATACAGTAGAGGGGCTATATACAGTATAGGGGCTATATACAGTAGAGGGGCGATATACAGTAGAGGGGCTATATACAGTAGAGAGGCTATATACAGTAGAGGGGCTATATACAGTAGAGAGGCTATATACAGTAGAGGGGCTATATACAGTAGAGAGGCTATATACAGTAGAGGGGCTATATACAGTAGAGAGGCTATATACAGTAGTGAGGCTATATACAGTAGAGAGGCTATATACAGTAGAGGGGCTATATACAGTAGAGAGGCTATATACAGTAGAGAGGCTATATACAGTAAAGGCTATCTACAGTAGAGAGACTATATACAGTAGAGAGGATATATACAGTAGAGAGGCTATATACAGTAGCGAGGCGATATACAGTAGAGGGGCTATATACAGTAGCGAGGTTATATACAGTAGAGGGGCTATATACAGTAGAGAGGCTATATACAGTAGAGGGGCTATATACAGTAGTGAGGCTATATACAGTAGAGGGGCTATATACAGTAGAGGGGCTTTATACAGTAGAGAGGCTATATACAGTAGTGAGGCTATATACAGTAGAGAGGTTATATACAGTAGAGAGGCTATATACAGTAGAGGGGCTATATACAGTAGAGAGGCTATATACAGTAGAGAGGTTATATACAGTAGAGAGGCTATATACTGTAGAGAGGTTATATACAGTAGAGAGGCGATATACAGTAGAGGGGCTATATACAGTAGAGAGGCTATATACAGTAGAGAGGTTATATACAGTAGAGAGGCTATATACAGTAGAGGGGCTATATACAGTAGTGAGGCTATATACAGTAGAGGGGCTATATACAGTAGAGGGGCTTTATACAGTAGAGAGGCTATATACAGTAGTGAGGCTATATACAGTAGAGGGGCTTTATACAGTAGAGAGGCTATATACAGTAGTGAGGCTATATACAGTAGAGGGGCTATATACAGTAGAGAGGCTATATACAGTAAAGGCTATATACAGTAGAGAGACTATATACAGTAGAGAGGATATATACAGTAGAGAGGCTATATACAGTAGAGGGGCTATATACAGTAGAGAGGCTATATACAGTCTAGAGGGGCTATATACAGTAGAGAGGCTATATACAGTAGAGGCTATATACAGTAGAGGGCTATATACAGTAGAGGGGCTATATACAGTAGAGAGGCTATATACAGTAGAGAGGCTATATACAGTAAAGGCTATCTACAGTAGAGAGACTATATACAGTAGAGAGGATATATACAGTAGAGAGGCTATATACAGTAGAGGGCTATATACAGTAGAGGCTATATACAGTAGAGGGCTATATACAGTAGAGAGGCTATATACAGTAGTGAGGCTATATACAGTAGAGAGGCTATATACAGTAGAGGGGCTATATACAGTAGAGGGGCTATATACAGTAGAGGGGCGATATACAGTAGAGGGGCTATATACAGTAGAGAGGCTATATACAGTAGAGGGCTATATACAGTAGAGAGGCTATATACAGTAGAGGGCTATATACAGTATAGGGGCTATATACAGTAGAGAGGCGATATACAGTAGAGGGCTATATACAGTAGAGGCTATATACAGTAGAGGGGCTATATACAGTAGAGAGGCTATATACAGTAGAGGGCTATATACAGTAGAGAGGCTATATACAGTAGAGGGCTATATACAGTAGAGAGGCTATATACAGTAGTGAGGCTATATACAGTAGAGAGGCTATATACAGTAGAGGGGCTATATACAGTAGAGAGGCTATATACAGTAGAGAGGCTATATACAGTAAAGGCTATCTACAGTAGAGAGACTATATACAGTAGAGAGGATATATACAGTAGAGAGGCTATATACAGTAGCGATATACAGTAGAGGGCTATATACAGTAGCGAGGTTATATACAGTAGAGGGGCTATATACAGTAGAGAGGCTATATACTGTAGAGAGGTTATATACAGTAGAGAGGCGATATACAGTAGAGGGGCTATATACAGTAGAGAGGCTATATACAGTAGAGGGGCTATATACAGTAGAGAGGCTATATACAGTAGAGGGGCTATATACAGTAGAGGGGCTATATACAGTAGAGGGGCTATATACAGTAGAGAGGCTATATACAGTAGAGAGGCTATATACAGTAAAGGCTATCTACAGTAGAGAGACTATATACAGTAGAGAGGATATATACAGTAGAGAGGCTATATACAGTAGAGGGGCTATATACAGTAGAGAGGCTATATACAGTAGAGGGGCTATATACAGTAGAGAGGCTATATACAGTAGTGAGGCTATATACAGTAGAGAGGCTATATACAGTAGAGGGGCTATATACAGTAGAGGGGCTATATACAGTAGAGGGGCGATATACAGTAGAGGGGCTATATACAGTAGAGAGGCTATATACAGTAGAGGGCTATATACAGTAGAGAGGCTATATACAGTAGAGGGCTATATACAGTATAGGGGCTATATACAGTAGAGGGCGATATACAGTAGAGGGCTATATACAGTAGAGAGGCTATATACAGTAGAGGGGCTATATACAGTAGAGAGGCTATATACAGTAGAGGGGCTATATACAGTAGAGAGGCTATATACAGTAGAGGGGCTATATACAGTAGAGAGGCTATATACAGTAGTGAGGCTATATACAGTAGAGAGGCTATATACAGTAGAGGGGCTATATACAGTAGAGAGGCTATATACAGTAGAGAGGCTATATACAGTAAAGGCTATCTACAGTAGAGAGACTATATACAGTAGAGAGGATATATACAGTAGAGAGGCTATATACAGTAGCGAGGCGATATACAGTAGAGGGGCTATATACAGTAGCGAGGTTATATACAGTAGAGGGGCTATATACAGTAGAGAGGCTATATACTGTAGAGAGGTTATATACAGTAGAGAGGCGATATACAGTAGAGGGGCTATATACAGTAGAGAGGCTATATACAGTAGAGAGGCTATATACAGTAGAGGGGCTATATACAGTAGAGAGGCTATATACTGTAGAGAGGTTATATACAGTAGAGGGGCTATATACAGTAGAGAGGCTATATACAGTAGAGAGGCTATATACAGTAGAGAGGCTATATACAGTAGAGGGGCTATATACAGTAGAGGGGCTATATACAGTAGAGAGGCTATATACTGTAGAGAGGTTATATACAGTAGAGAGGCGATATACAGTAGAGAGGCTATATACAGTAGAGAGGCTATATACAGTAGAGGGGCTATATACAGTAGAGAGGCTATATACAGTAGAGAGGCTATATACAGTAGAGAGGTTATATACAGTAGATGGGCTATATACAGTAGTGAGGCTATATACAGTTGAGGGGCTATATACAGTAGAGAGGCTATATACAGTAGAGAGGTTAAATACAGTAGAGAGGCTATATACAGTAGAGGGGCTATATACAGTAGTGAGGCTATATACAGTAGAGGGGCTATATACAGTAGAGGGGCTTTATACAGTAGAGAGGCTATATACAGTAGTGAGGTTATATACAGTAGAGGGGCTTTATACAGTAGAGAGGCTATATACAGTAGTGAGGCTATATACAGTAGAGGGGCTATATACAGTAGAGAGGCTATATACAGTAAAGGCTATATACAGTAGAGAGACTATATACAGTAGAGAGGATATATACAGTAGAGAGGCTATATACAGTAGAGGGGCTATATACAGTAGAGAGGCTATATACAGTAGTGAGGCTATATACAGTAGAGAGGCTATATACAGTAGAGGGGCTATATACAGTAGAGAGGCTATATACAGTAGAGAGGCTATATACAGTAAAGGCTATCTACAGTAGAGAGACTATATACAGTAGAGAGGATATATACAGTAGAGAGGCTATATACAGTAGAGGGGCTATATACAGTAGAGAGGCTATATACAGTAGAGGGGCTATATACAGTACTGAGGCTATATACAGTAGTGAGGCTATATACAGTAGAGAGGCTATATACAGGTGAGGGGCTATATACAGTAGAGGGGCTATATACAGTAGTGAGGCTATATACAGTAGAGAGGCTATATACAGTAGAGGGGCTATATACAGTAGAGAGGCTATATACAGTAGAGAGGCTATATACAGTAAAGGCTATCTACAGTAGAGAGACTATATACAGTAGAGAGGATATATACAGTAGAGAGGCTATATACAGTAGAGGGGCTATATACAGTAGAGAGGCTATATACAGTAGAGGGGCTATATACAGTAGAGAGGCTATATACAGTAGTGAGGCTATATACAGTAGAGAGGCTATATACAGGTGAGGGGCTATATACAGTAGAGGGGCTATATACAGTAGAGGGGCGATATACAGTAGAGGGGCTATATACAGTAGAGAGGCTATATACAGTAGAGGGACTATATACAGTAGAGAGGCTATATACAGTAGAGGGGCTATATACAGTAGAGGGGCTATATACAGTAGAGGGGCGATATACAGTAGAGGGGCTATATACAGTAGAGAGGCTATATACAGTAGAGGGCTATATACAGTAGAGAGGCTATATACAGTAGAGGGGCTATATACAGTAGAGAGGCTATATACAGTAGAGGGGCTATATACAGTAGAGAGGCTATATACAGTAGTGAGGCTATATACAGTAGAGAGGCTATATACAGTAGAGAGGCTATATACAGTAGAGAGGCTATATACAGTAGAGAGACTATATACAGTAGAGAGGATATATACAGTAGAGAGGCTATATACAGTAGAGGGGCTATATACAGTAGAGAGGCTATATACAGTAGAGGGGCTATATACAGTAGAGAGGCTATAAACAGTAGTGAGGCTATATACAGTAGAGAGGCTATATACAGTAGAGGGGCTCTATACAGTAGAGAGGCTATATACAGTAGAGGGGCTATATACAGTAGAGGGGCTATATACAGTAGAGAGGCTATATACAGTAGAGGGGCTATATACAGTAGAGAGGTTATAAACAGTAGAGGGGCTATATACAGTAGAGAGGCTATATACAGTAGCGAGGCTATATACAGTAGAGAGGCTATATACAGTAGAGAGGCTATATACAGTAGAGGGGCTATATACAGTAGAGAGGCTATATACAGTAGAGGGCTATATACAGTAGAGAGGCTATATACAGTAGAGGGCTATATACAGTAGAGGGCTATATACAGTAGAGGGCGATATACAGTAGAGGGCTATATACAGTAGAGAGGCTATATACAGTAGAGGGCTATATACAGTAGAGAGGCTATATACAGTAGGGGGCTTTATACAGTAGAGGGCTATATACAGTAGAGGGTGATATACAGTAGAGGGCTCTATACAATAGAGAGGCTATATACAGTAGAGGGCTATATACAGTAGAGAGGCTATATACAGTAGAGGGCTATATACAGTAGAGAGGCTATATACAGTAGAGGGCTATATACAGTAGAGAGGCTATATACAGTAGAGGGGCTATATACAGTAGAGGGGCTATATACAGTAGAGAGGCTATATACAGTATAGGGGCTATATACAGTAGAGCGGCTATATACAGTAGAGAGGCTATATACAGTAGTGAGGCTATATACAGTAGAGAGGCTATATACAGTAGAGAGGCTATATACAGTAGAGAGGCTATATACAGTAGAGGGGCTATATACAGTAGCGAGGCTATGTACAGTAGAGGGGCTATATACAGTAGAGAGGCTATATACTGTAGAGAGGTTATATACAGTAGAGAGGCGATATACAGTAGAGGGGCTATATACAGTAGAGAGGCTATATACAGTAGAGAGGCTATATACAGTAGAGGGGCTATATACAGTAGAGGGGCTATATACAGTAGAGAGGCTATATACTGTAGAGAGGTTATATACAGTAGAGGGGCTATATACAGTAGAGAGGCTATATACAGTAGAGAGGCTATATACAGTAGAGAGGCTATATACAGTAGCGAGGCTATATACAGTAGAGAGGCTATATATAGTAGAGGGGCTATATACAGTAGAGAGGCTATATACAGTAGAGAGGCTATATACAGTAGCGAGGCTATATACAGTAGAGGGGCTATATACAGTAGAGGGGCTATATACAGTAGAGAGGCTATATACAGTAGAGAGGCTATATATAGTAGAGGGCTATATACAGTAGAGAGGCTATATACAGTAGAGAGGCTATATACAGTAGCGAGGCTATATACAGTAGAGGGGCTATATACAGTAGAGGGGCTATATACAGTAGAGAGGCTATATACTGTAGAGAGGTTATATACAGTAGAGAGGCGATATACAGTAGAGGGGCTATATACAGTAGAGGGGCTATATACAGTAGAGAGGCTATATACAGTAGAGAGGCTATATACAGTAGAGGGGCTATATACAGTAGTGAGGCTATATACAGTAGAGGGGCTATATACAGTAGAGAGGCTATATACAGTAGAGAGGTTATATACAGTAGAGAGGCTATATACAGTAGAGGGGCTATATACAGTAGTGAGGCTATATACAGTAGAGAGGCTATATACAGTAGAGGGGCTATATACAGTAGAGAGGCTATATACAGTAGAGAGGCTATATACAGTAGCGGAGGCTATATACAGTAGAGAGACTATATACAGTAGAGAGGATATATACAGTAGAGAGGCTATATACAGTAGAGGGGCTATATACAGTAGAGAGGCTATATACAGTAGAGGGGCTATATACAGTAGAGAGGCTATATACAGTAGTGAGGCTATATACAGTAGAGAGGCTATATACAGTAGAGGGGCTATATACAGTAGAGGGGCTATATACAGTAGAGGGGCGATATACAGTAGAGGGGCTATATACAGTAGAGAGGCTATATACAGTAGAGGGGCTATATACAGTAGAGAGGCTATATACAGTAGAGAGGCTATATACAGTAGCGAGGCTATATACAGTAGAGAGGCTATATACAGTAGAGGGGCGATATACAGTAGAGGGGCTATATACAGTAGAGAGGCTATATACAGTAGAGGGCTATATACAGTAGAGAGGCTATATACAGTAGAGGGGCTATATACAGTAGAGAGGCTATATACAGTAGAGGGGCTATATACAGTAGAGAGGCTATATACAGTAGTGAGGCTATATACAGTAGAGAGGCTATATACAGTAGAGGGGCTATATACAGTAGAGAGGCTATATACAGTAGAGAGGCTATATACAGTAAAGGCTATCTACAGTAGAGAGACTATATACAGTAGAGAGGATATATACAGTAGAGAGGCTATATACAGTAGAGGGGCTATATACAGTAGAGAGGCTATATACAGTAGAGGGGCTATATACAGTAGAGAGGCTATATACAGTAGTGAGGCTATATACAGTAGAGAGGCTATATACAGTAGAGGGCTATATACAGTAGAGGGCTATATACAGTAGAGGGCGATATACAGTAGAGGGCTATATACAGTAGAGAGGCTATATACAGTAGAGGGGCTATATACAGTAGAGAGGCTATATACAGTAGAGAGGCTATATACAGTAGCGAGGCTATATACAGTAGAGAGGCTATATACAGTAGAGGGGCGATATACAGTAGAGGGGCTATATACAGTAGAGAGGCTATATACAGTAGAGGGCTATATACAGTAGAGAGGCTATATACAGTAGAGGGCTATATACAGTAGAGAGGCTATATACAGTAGAGGGCTATATACAGTAGAGAGGCTATATACAGTAGTGAGGCTATATACAGTAGAGAGGCTATATACAGTAGAGGGGCTATATACAGTAGAGAGGCTATATACAGTAGAGAGGCTATATACAGTAAAGGCTATCTACAGTAGAGAGACTATATACAGTAGAGAGGATATATACAGTAGAGAGGCTATATACAGTAGCGAGGCGATATACAGTAGAGGGGCTATATACAGTAGCGAGGCTATATACAGTAGAGGGGCTATATACAGTAGAGAGGCTATATACAGTAGAGGGGCTATATACAGTAGAGGGGCTATATACAGTAGAGAGGCTATATACTGTAGAGAGGTTATATTCAGTAGAGAGGCGATATACAGTAGAGGGGCTATATACAGTAGAGAGGCTATATACAGTAGAGAGGCTATATACAGTAGAGAGGCTATATACAGTAGCGAGGCTATATACAGTAGAGAGGCTATATATAGTAGAGGGGCTATATACAGTAGAGAGGCTATATACAGTAGAGAGGCTATATACAGTAGAGGGGCTATATACAGTAGCGAGGCTATATACAGTAGAGGGGCTATATACAGTAGAGGGGCTATATACAGTAGAGAGGCTATATACTGTAGAGAGGTTATATACAGTAGAGAGGCGATATACAGTAGAGGGGCTATATACAGTAGAGAGGCTATATACAGTAGAGGGCTATATACAGTAGAGAGGCTATATACAGTAGAGAGGCTATATACAGTAGAGAGGTTATATACAGTAGAGGGGCTATATACAGTAGTGAGGCTATATACAGTAGAGGGCTATATACAGTAGAGAGGCTATATACAGTAGAGAGGTTATATACAGTAGAGAGGCTATATACAGTAGAGGGCTATATACAGTAGTGAGGCTATATACAGTAGAGGGCTATATACAGTAGAGGGCTTTATACAGTAGAGGGCTATATACAGTAGTGAGGCTATATACAGTAGAGGGGCTTTATACAGTAGAGAGGCTATATACAGTAGTGAGGCTATGTACAGTAGAGGGGCTATATACAGTAGAGAGGCTATATACAGTAAAGGCTATATACAGTAGAGAGACTATATACAGTAGAGAGGATATATACAGTAGAGAGGCTATATACAGTAGAGGGGCTATATACAGTAGAGAGGCTATATACAGTAGAGGGGCTATATACAGTAGAGAGGCTATATACAGTAGTGAGGCTATATACAGTAGAGAGGCTATATACAGTAGAGGGGCTATATACAGTAGAGAGGCTATATACAGTAGAGAGGCTATATACAGCAAAGGCTATCTACAGTAGAGAGACTATATACAGTAGAGAGGATATATACAGTAGAGAGGCTATATACAGTAGAGGGGCTATATACAGTAGAGAGGCTATATACAGTAGAGGGCTATATACAGTAGAGAGGCTATATACAGTAGTGAGGCTATATACAGTAGAGAGGCTATATACAGTAGAGGGCTATATACAGTAGAGGGGGCGATATACAGTAGAGGGCTATACACAGTAGAGGGCTATATACAGTAGAGAGGCTATATACAGTAGAGGGCTATATACAGTAGAGGGCTATATACAGTAGAGAGGCGATATACTGTAGAGAGGTTATATACAGTAGAGAGGCGATATACAGTAGAGGGCTATATACAGTAGAGAGGCTATATACAGTAGAGGGCTATATACAGTAGAGAGGCTATATACAGTAGAGGGCTATATACAGTAGAGAGGCTATATACAGTAGAGGGCTATATACAGTAGAGAGGCTATATACAGTAGTGAGGCTATATACAGTAGAGAGGCTATATACAGTAGAGGGCTATATACAGTAGAGAGGCTATATACAGTAGAGAGGCTATATACAGTAAAGGCTATCTACAGTAGAGAGACTATATACAGTAGAGAGGATATATACAGTAGAGAGGCTATATACAGTAGAGGGGCTATATACAGTAGAGAGGCTATATACAGTAGAGGGGCTATATACAGTAGAGAGGCTATAAACAGTAGTGAGGCTATATACAGTAGAGAGGCTATATACAGTAGAGGGGCTATATACAGTAGAGAGGCTATATACAGTAGAGAGGCTATATACAGTAGAGGGGCTATATACAGTAGAGAGGCTATATACAGTAGAGGGGCTATATACAGTAGAGAGGTTATAAACAGTAGAGGGGCTATATACAGTAGAGGGCTATATACAGTAGAGGGCTATATACAGTAGAGAGGCTATATACAGTAGAGGGCTATATACAGTAGAGAGGCTATATACAGTAGAGGGCTATATACAGTAGAGAGGCTATATACAGTAGAGGGCTATATACAGTAGAGGGCTATATACAGTAGAGAGGCGATATACAGTAGAGAGGCTATATACAGTAGAGGGGCTATATACAGTAGAGAGGCTATATACAGTAGAGGGCTTTATACAGTAGAGGGCTATATACAGTAGAGGCGATATACAGTAGAGGGCTATATACAATAGAGAGGCTATATACAGTAGAGGGCTATATACAGTAGAGAGGCTATATACAGTAGAGGGGCTATATACAGTAGAGAGGCTATATACAGTAGAGGGCTATATACAGTAGAGAGGCTATATACAGTAGAGGGCTATATACAGTAGAGGGCTATATACAGTAGAGAGGCTATATACAGTAGAGAGGCTATATACAGTAGAGAGGCTATATACAGTAGAGAGGCTATATACAGTAGAGGGGCTATATACAGTAGAGGGCTTTATACAGTAGAGAGGCTATATACAGTAGAGAGGCTATATACAGTAGAGGGCTATATACAGTAGTAGGCTATATACAGTAGAGGGCTATATACAGTAGAGAGGCTATATACAGTATAGGCTATATACAGTAGAGGGGGCTATATACAGTAGAGAGGCTATATACAGTAGAGAGGCTATATACAGTGAGGCTATATATAGTAGAGGGCTATATACAGTAGAGAGGCTATATACAGTAGAGAGGCTATATACAGTAGAGAGGCTATATACAGTAGAGGGCTATATACAGTAGAGAGGCTATATACAGTAGAGGGCTATATACAGTAGAGAGGCTATATACAGTAGAGGGCTATATACAGTAGAGGCGATATACAGTAGAGGGCTATATACAGTAGAGAGGCTATATACAGTAGAGAGGCTATATACAGTAATGTGAGGCTATATATAGTAGAGGGGCTATATACAGTAGAGAGGCTATATACAGTAGAGAGGCTATATACAGTAGAGAGGCTATATACAGTAGAGGGGCTATATACAGTAGAGAGGCTATATACAGTAGAGGGGCTATATACAGTAGAGAGGCTATATACAGTAGAGAGGCTATATACAGTAGGGGGGCTTTATACAGTAGAGGGGCTATATACAGTAGAGGGGTGATATACAGTAGAGGGGCTATATACAATAGAGAGGCTATATACAGTAGAGGGCTATATACAGTAGAGAGGCTATATACAGTAGAGGGCTATATACAGTAGAGAGGCTATATACAGTAGAGGGCTATATACAGTAGAGGGGCTATATACAGTAGAGAGGCTATATACAGTATAGGGGCTATATACAGTAGAGCGGCTATATACAGTAGAGAGGCTATATACAGTAGTGAGGCTATATACAGTAGAGAGGCTATATACAGTAGAGAGGCTATATACAGTAGCGAGGCTATGTACAGTAGAGGGGCTATATACAGTAGAGAGGCTATATACTGTAGAGAGGTTATATACAGTAGAGAGGCGATATACAGTAGAGGGGCTATATACAGTAGAGAGGCTATATACAGTAGAGGGGCTATATACAGTAGAGGGGCTATATACAGTAGAGAGGCTATATACTGTAGAGAGGTTATATACAGTAGAGGGGCTATATACAGTAGAGAGGCTATATACAGTAGAGAGGCTATATACAGTAGAGAGGCTATATATAGTAGAGGGGCTATATACAGTAGAGAGGCTATATACAGTAGAGAGGCTATATACAGTAGCGAGGCTATATACAGTAGAGGGGCTATATACAGTAGAGGGGCTATATACAGTAGAGAGGCTATATACTGTAGAGAGGTTATATACAGTAGAGAGGCGATATACAGTAGAGGGGCTATATACAGTAGAGGGGCTATATACAGTAGAGGGGCTTTATACAGTAGAGAGGCTATTTACAGTAGTGAGGCTATATACAGTAGAGGGGCTTTATACAGTAGAGAGGCTATATACAGTAGTGAGGCTATATACAGTAGAGGGGCTATATACAGTAGAGAGGCTATATACAGTAAAGGCTATATACAGTAGAGAGGCTATATACAGTAGAGGGGCTATATACAGTAGAGAGGCTATATACAGTAGAGAGGCTATATACAGTAAAGGCTATCTACAGTAGAGAGACTATATACAGTAGAGAGGATATATACAGTAGAGAGGCTATATACAGTAGAGGGGCTATATACAGTAGCGAGGCTATATACAGTAGAGGGGCTATATACAGTAGAGAGGCTATATACTGTAGAGAGGTTATATACAGTAGAGAGGCGATATACAGTAGAGGGGCTATATACAGTAGAGAGGCTATATACAGTAGAGAGGCTATATACAGTAGAGGGGCTATATACAGTAGAGGGGCTATATACAGTAGAGAGGCTATATACTGTAGAGAGGTTATATACAGTAGAGAGGCGATATACAGTAGAGGGGCTATATACAGTAGAGAGGCTATATACAGTAGAGAGGCTATATACAGTAGAGAGGCTATATACAGTAGAGAGGCTATATATAGTAGAGGGGCTATATACAGTAGAGAGGCTATATACAGTAGAGAGGCTATATACAGTAGCTTAGGCTATATACAGTAGAGGGCTATATACAGTAGAGGGCTATATACAGTAGAGAGGCTATATACTGTAGAGAGGTTATATACAGTAGAGAGGCGATATACAGTAGAGGGGCTATATACAGTAGAGGGCTATATACAGTAGAGAGGCTATATACAGTAGAGAGGCTATATACAGTAGAGGGGCTATATACAGTAGTGAGGCTATATACAGTAGAGGGGCTATATACAGTAGAGAGGCTATATACAGTAGAGAGGTTATATACAGTAGAGAGGCTATATACAGTAGAGGGGCTATATACAGTAGTGAGGCTATATACAGTAGAGAGGCTATATACAGTAGAGGGGCTTTATACAGTAGAGAGGCTATATACAGTAGTGAGGCTATATACAGTAGAGGGGCTTTATACAGTAGAGAGGCTATATACAGTAGTGAGGCTATGTACAGTAGAGGGGCTATATACAGTAGAGAGGCTATATACAGTAAAGGCTATATACAGTAGAGAGACTATATACAGTAGAGAGGATATATACAGTAGAGAGGCTATATACAGTAGAGGGGCTATATACAGTAGAGAGGCTATATACAGTAGAGGTGGCTATATACAGTAGAGAGGCTATATACAGTAGTGAGGCTATATACAGTAGAGAGGCTATATACAGTAGAGGGGCTATATACAGTAGAGAGGCTATATACAGTAGAGAGGCTATATACAGCAAAGGCTATCTACAGTAGAGAGACTATATACAGTAGAGAGGATATATACAGTAGAGAGGCTATATACAGTAGAGGGGCTATATACAGTAGAGAGGCTATATACAGTAGAGGGCTATATACAGTAGAGAGGCTATATACAGTAGAGGGCTATATACAGTAGAGAGGCTATATACAGTAGAGGGGCTATATACAGTAGAGAGGCTATATACAGTAGAGAGGCTATATACAGTAGAGAGGCTATATACAGTAGCGAGGCTATATACAGTAGAGGGGCTATATACAGTAGAGGGGCTATATACAGTAGAGAGGCTATATACTGTAGAGAGGTTATATACAGTAGAGAGGCGATATACAGTAGAGGGGCTATATACAGTAGAGGGGCTATATACAGTAGAGGGGCTTTATACAGTAGAGAGGCTATTTACAGTAGTGAGGCTATATACAGTAGAGGGGCTTTATACAGTAGAGAGGCTATATACAGTAGTGAGGCTATATACAGTAGAGGGGCTATATACAGTAGAGAGGCTATATACAGTAAAGGCTATATACAGTAGAGAGGCTATATACAGTAGAGGGGCTATATACAGTAGAGAGGCTATATACAGTAGAGAGGCTATATACAGTAAAGGCTATCTACAGTAGAGAGACTATATACAGTAGAGAGGATATATACAGTAGAGAGGCTATATACAGTAGAGGGCTATATACAGTAGAGGCTATATACAGTAGAGGGGCTATATACAGTAGAGAGGCTATATACTGTAGAGAGGTTATATACAGTAGAGAGGCTATATACAGTAGAGGGGCTATATACAGTAGAGAGGCTATATACAGTAGAGAGGCTATATACAGTAGAGGGCTATATACAGTAGAGGGCTATATACAGTAGAGAGGCTATATACTGTAGAGAGGTTATATACAGTAGAGAGGCGATATACAGTAGAGGGGCTATATACAGTAGAGAGGCTATATACAGTAGAGAGGCTATATACAGTAGAGAGGCTATATACAGTAGAGAGGCTATATATAGTAGAGGGGCTATATACAGTAGAGAGGCTATATACAGTAGAGAGGCTATATACAGTAGAGAGGCTATATACAGTAGAGGGGCTATATACAGTAGAGGGGCTATATACAGTAGAGAGGCTATATACTGTAGAGAGGTTATATACAGTAGAGAGGCGATATACAGTAGAGGGGCTATATACAGTAGAGGGGCTATATACAGTAGAGAGGCTATATACAGTAGAGAGGCTATATACAGTAGAGGGGCTATATACAGTAGTGAGGCTATATACAGTAGAGGGGCTATATACAGTAGAGGGGTGATATACAGTAGAGGGGCTATATACAATAGAGAGGCTATATACAGTAGAGGGCTATATACAGTAGAGAGGCTATATACAGTAGAGAGGCTATATACAGTAGAGGGCTATATACAGTAGAGGGCGATATACAGTAGAGAGGCTATATACAGTAGAGGGCTATATACAGTAGAGGGCTATATACAGTAGAGAGGCTATATACAGTATAGGGGCTATATACAGTAGAGACTATATACAGTAGAGAGGCTATATACAGTAGTGAGGCTATATACAGTAGAGAGGCTATATACAGTAGAGAGGCTATATACAGTAGAGGGCTATATACAGTAGCGAGGCTATGTACAGTAGAGGGCTATATACAGTAGAGAGGCTATATACTGTAGAGAGGTTATATACAGTAGAGAGGCGATATACAGTAGAGGGCTATATACAGTAGAGAGGCTATATACAGTAGAGGGCTATATACAGTAGAGGGCTATATACAGTAGAGAGGCTATATACTGTAGAGAGGTTATATACAGTAGAGGGGCTATATACAGTAGAGAGGCTATATACAGTAGAGAGGCTATATACAGTAGAGAGGCTATATATAGTAGAGGGGCTATATACAGTAGAGAGGCTATATACAGTAGAGAGGCTATATACAGTAGCTTAGGCTATATACAGTAGAGGGGCTATATACAGTAGAGGGGCTATATACAGTAGAGAGGCTATATACTGTAGAGAGGTTATATACAGTAGAGAGGCGATATACAGTAGAGGGGCTATATACAGTAGAGGGGCTATATACAGTAGAGGGGCTTTATACAGTAGAGAGGCTATTTACAGTAGTGAGGCTATATACAGTAGAGGGGCTTTATACAGTAGAGAGGCTATATACAGTAGTGAGGCTATATACAGTAGAGGGGCTATATACAGTAGAGAGGCTATATACAGTAAAGGCTATATACAGTAGAGAGGCTATATACAGTAGAGGGGCTATATACAGTAGAGAGGCTATATACAGTAGAGAGGCTATATACAGTAAAGGCTATCTACAGTAGAGAGACTATATACAGTAGAGAGGATATATACAGTAGAGAGGCTATATACAGTAGAGGGGCTATATACAGTAGCGAGGCTATATACAGTAGAGGGGCTATATACAGTAGAGAGGCTATATACTGTAGAGAGGTTATATACAGTAGAGAGGCGATATACAGTAGAGGGGCTATATACAGTAGAGAGGCTATATACAGTAGAGAGGCTATATACAGTAGAGGGGCTATATACAGTAGAGGGGCTATATACAGTAGAGAGGCTATATACTGTAGAGAGGTTATATACAGTAGAGAGGCGATATACAGTAGAGGGGCTATATACAGTAGAGAGGCTATATACAGTAGAGAGGCTATATACAGTAGAGAGGCTATATACAGTAGAGAGGCTATATATAGTAGAGGGGCTATATACAGTAGAGAGGCTATATACAGTAGAGAGGCTATATACAGTAGCGAGGCTATATACAGTAGAGGGGCTATATACAGTAGAGGGCTATATACAGTAGAGAGGCTATATACTGTAGAGAGGTTATATACAGTAGAGAGCGATATACAGTAGAGGGCTATATACAGTAGAGGGGCTATATACAGTAGAGAGGCTATATACAGTAGAGAGGCTATATACAGTAGAGGGGCTATATACAGTAGTGAGGCTATATACAGTAGAGGGGCTATATACAGTAGAGAGGCTATATACAGTAGAGAGGTTATATACAGTAGAGAGGCTATATACAGTAGAGGGCTATATACAGTAGTGAGGCTATATACAGTAGAGAGGCTATATACAGTAGAGGGGCTTTATACAGTAGAGAGGCTATATACAGTAGTGAGGCTATATACAGTAGAGGGGCTTTATACAGTAGAGAGGCTATATACAGTAGTGAGGCTATGTACAGTAGAGGGGCTATATACAGTAGAGAGGCTATATACAGTAAAGGCTATATACAGTAGAGAGACTATATACAGTAGAGAGGATATATACAGTAGAGAGGCTATATACAGTAGAGGGGCTATATACAGTAGAGAGGCTATATACAGTAGAGGGGCTATATACAGTAGAGAGGCTATATACAGTAGTGAGGCTATATACAGTAGAGAGGCTATATACAGTAGAGGTGGCTATATACAGTAGAGAGGCTATATACAGTAGAGAGGCTATATACAGTAGAGGCTATATACAGTAGAGAGGCTATATACAGTAGAGAGGCTATATACAGTAGAGAGGCTATCTACAGTAGAGAGACTATATACAGTAGAGAGGATATATACAGTAGAGAGGCTATATACAGTAGAGGGCTATATACAGTAGAGAGGCTATATACAGTAGAGGGCTATATACAGTAGAGAGGCTATATACAGTAGTGAGGCTATATACAGTAGAGAGGCTATATACAGTAGAGGGCTATATACAGTAGAGAGGCTATATACAGTAGAGGGCTATATACAGTAGAGGGCTATATACAGTAGAGGCGATATACTGTAGAGAGGTTATATACAGTAGAGAGGCGATATACAGTAGAGGGCTATATACAGTAGAGAGGCTATATACAGTAGAGGGCTATATACAGTAGAGAGGCTATATACAGTAGAGGGCTATATACAGTAGAGAGGCTATATACAGTAGAGGGCTATATACAGTAGAGAGGCTATATACAGTAGTGAGGCTATATACAGTAGAGAGGCTATATACAGTAGAGGGCTATATACAGTAGAGAGGCTATATACAGTAGAGAGGCTATATACAGTAAAGGCTATCTACAGTAGAGAGACTATATACAGTAGAGAGGATATATACAGTAGAGAGGCTATATACAGTAGAGGGGCTATATACAGTAGAGAGGCTATATACAGTAGAGGGGCTATATACAGTAGAGAGGCTATAAACAGTAGTGAGGCTATATACAGTAGAGAGGCTATATACAGTAGAGGGGCTATATACAGTAGAGAGGCTATATACAGTAGAGAGGCTATATACAGTAGAGGGGCTATATACAGTAGAGAGGCTATATACAGTAGAGGGGCTATATACAGTAGAGAGGTTATAAACAGTAGAGGGGCTATATACAGTAGAGGGGCTATATACAGTAGAGGGGCTATATACAGTAGAGAGGCTATATACAGTAGAGAGGCTATATACAGTAGAGGGCTATATACAGTAGAGAGCTATATACAGTAGAGGGGCTATATACAGTAGAGAGGCTATATACAGTAGAGGGCTATATACAGTAGAGGGCTATATACAGTAGAGGGCGATATACAGTAGAGAGGCTATATACAGTAGAGGGCTATATACAGTAGAGAGGCTATATACAGTAGAGGGCTTTATACAGTAGAGGGCTATATACAGTAGAGAGGCGATATACAGTAGAGGGCTATATACAATAGAGGCTATATACAGTAGAGGGCTATATACAGTAGAGAGGCTATATACAGTAGAGGGGCTATATACAGTAGAGAGGCTATATACAGTAGAGGGCTATATACAGTAGAGAGGCTATATACAGTAGAGGGCTATATACAGTAGAGGGGCTATATACAGTAGAGAGGCTATATACAGTAGAGAGGCTATATACAGTAGAGCTATATACAGTAGAGAGGCTATATACAGTAGAGAGGCTATATACAGTAGAGGGCTATATACAGTAGAGGGCTTTATACAGTAGAGAGGCTATATACAGTAGAGAGGCTATATACAGTAGAGGGCTATATACAGTAGCGAGGCTATATACAGTAGAGGGGCTATATACAGTAGAGAGGCTATATACAGTAGCGAGGCTATATACAGTAGAGGGGCTATATACAGTAGAGAGGCTATATACAGTAGAGAGGCTATATACAGTAATGAGGCTATATATAGTAGAGGGGCTATATACAGTAGAGAGGCTATATACAGTAGAGAGGCTATATACAGTAGAGAGGCTATATACAGTAGAGGGCTATATACAGTAGAGAGGCTATATACAGTAGAGGGCTATATACAGTAGAGAGGCTATATACAGTAGAGGGCTATATACAGTAGAGGGGCGATATACAGTAGAGGGCTATATACAGTAGAGAGGCTATATACAGTAGAGGGCTATATACAGTAGAGAGGCTATATACAGTAGAGAGGCTATATACAGTAGAGGGCTATATACAGTAGAGGGCGATATACAGTAGAGGGCTATATACAGTAGAGAGGCTATATACAGTAGAGGGCTATATACAGTAGAGAGGCTATATACAGTAGAGGGCTATATACAGTAGAGAGGCTATATACAGTATGGAGGCTATATACAGTAGAGGGCTATATACAGTAGAGAGGCTATATACAGTAGAGGGCTATATACAGTAGAGAGGCTATATACAGTAGAGGGCTATATACAGTAGAGAGGCGATATACAGTAGAGGGCTATATACAGTAGAGAGGCTATATACAGTAGAGAGGCTATATACAGTAATGTGAGGCTATATATAGTAGAGGGCTATATACAGTAGAGAGGCTATATACAGTAGAGAGGCTATATACAGTAGAGAGGCTATATACAGTAGAGGGCTATATACAGTAGAGAGGCTATATACAGTAGAGGGCTATATACAGTAGAGAGGCTATATACAGTAGAGAGGCTATATACAGTAGGGGGCTTTATACAGTAGAGGGCTATATACAGTAGAGGGTGATATACAGTAGAGGGCTATATACAATAGAGAGGCTATATACAGTAGAGGGCTATATACAGTAGAGAGGCTATATACAGTAGAGGCTATATACAGTAGAGAGGCTATATACAGTAGAGGGCTATATACAGTAGAGAGGCTATATACAGTAGAGGGCTATATACAGTAGAGGGCTATATACAGTAGAGAGGCTATATACAGTATAGGGGCTATATACAGTAGAGCGGCTATATACAGTAGAGAGGCTATATACAGTAGTGAGGCTATATACAGTAGAGAGGCTATATACAGTAGAGAGGCTATATACAGTAGAGGGGCTATATACAGTAGCGAGGCTATGTACAGTAGAGGGGCTATATACAGTAGAGAGGCTATATACTGTAGAGAGGTTATATACAGTAGAGAGGCGATATACAGTAGAGGGGCTATATACAGTAGAGAGGCTATATACAGTAGAGGGGCTATATACAGTAGAGGGGCTATATACAGTAGAGAGGCTATATACTGTAGAGAGGTTATATACAGTAGAGGGGCTATATACAGTAGAGAGGCTATATACAGTAGAGAGGCTATATACAGTAGAGAGGCTATATATAGTAGAGGGGCTATATACAGTAGAGAGGCTATATACAGTAGAGAGGCTATATACAGTAGCGAGGCTATATACAGTAGAGGGGCTATATACAGTAGAGGGGCTATATACAGTAGAGAGGCTATATACTGTAGAGAGGTTATATACAGTAGAGAGGCGATATACAGTAGAGGGGCTATATACAGTAGAGGGGCTATATACAGTAGAGGGGCTTTATACAGTAGAGAGGCTATTTACAGTAGTGAGGCTATATACAGTAGAGGGGCTTTATACAGTAGAGAGGCTATATACAGTAGTGAGGCTATATACAGTAGAGGGGCTATATACAGTAGAGAGGCTATATACAGTAAAGGCTATATACAGTAGAGAGGCTATATACAGTAGAGGGGCTATATACAGTAGAGAGGCTATATACAGTAGAGAGGCTATATACAGTAAAGGCTATCTACAGTAGAGAGACTATATACAGTAGAGAGGATATATACAGTAGAGAGGCTATATACAGTAGAGGGGCTATATACAGTAGCGAGGCTATATACAGTAGAGGGGCTATATACAGTAGAGAGGCTATATACTGTAGAGAGGTTATATACAGTAGAGAGGCGATATACAGTAGAGGGGCTATATACAGTAGAGAGGCTATATACAGTAGAGAGGCTATATACAGTAGAGGGGCTATATACAGTAGAGGGGCTATATACAGTAGAGAGGCTATATACTGTAGAGAGGTTATATACAGTAGAGAGCGATATACAGTAGAGGGCTATATACAGTAGAGAGGCTATATACAGTAGAGAGGCTATATACAGTAGAGAGGCTATATACAGTAGAGAGGCTATATATAGTAGAGGGGCTATATACAGTAGAGAGGCTATATACAGTAGAGAGGCTATATACAGTAGCGAGGCTATATACAGTAGAGGGGCTATATACAGTAGAGGGGCTATATACAGTAGAGAGGCTATATACTGTAGAGAGGTTATATACAGTAGAGAGGCGATATACAGTAGAGGGGCTATATACAGTAGAGGGCTATATACAGTAGAGAGGCTATATACAGTAGAGAGGCTATATACAGTAGAGGGGCTATATACAGTAGTGAGGCTATATACAGTAGAGGGGCTATATACAGTAGAGAGGCTATATACAGTAGAGAGGTTATATACAGTAGAGAGGCTATATACAGTAGAGGGGCTATATACAGTAGTGAGGCTATATACAGTAGAGAGGCTATATACAGTAGAGGGGCTTTATACAGTAGAGAGGCTATATACAGTAGTGAGGCTATATACAGTAGAGGGGCTTTATACAGTAGAGAGGCTATATACAGTAGTGAGGCTATGTACAGTAGAGGGGCTATATACAGTAGAGAGGCTATATACAGTAAAGGCTATATACAGTAGAGAGACTATATACAGTAGAGAGGATATATACAGTAGAGAGGCTATATACAGTAGAGGGGCTATATACAGTAGAGAGGCTATATACAGTAGAGGGGCTATATACAGTAGAGAGGCTATATACAGTAGTGAGGCTATATACAGTAGAGAGGCTATATACAGTAGAGGGGCTATATACAGTAGAGAGGCTATATACAGTAGAGAGGCTATATACAGCAAAGGCTATCTACAGTAGAGACTATATACAGTAGAGAGGATATATACAGTAGAGAGGCTATATACAGTAGAGGGCTATATACAGTAGAGAGGCTATATACAGTAGAGGGCTATATACAGTAGAGAGGCTATATACAGTAGTGAGGCTATATACAGTAGAGAGGCTATATACAGTAGAGGGGCTATATACAGTAGAGAGGCTATATACAGTAGAGGGGCTATATACAGTAGAGGGGCTATATACAGTAGAGGGGCGATATACTGTAGAGAGGTTATATACAGTAGAGAGGCGATATACAGTAGAGGGGCTATATACAGTAGAGAGGCTATATACAGTAGAGGGGCTATATACAGTAGAGAGGCTATATACAGTAGAGAGGCTATATACAGTAGAGAGGCTATATACAGTAGAGGGGCTATATACAGTAGAGAGGCTATATACAGTAGTGAGGCTATATACAGTAGAGAGGCTATATACAGTAGAGGGGCTATATACAGTAGAGAGGCTATATACAGTAGAGAGGCTATATACAGTAAAGGCTATCTACAGTAGAGAGACTATATACAGTAGAGAGGATATATACAGTAGAGAGGCTATATACAGTAGAGGGGCTATATACAGTAGAGAGGCTATATACAGTAGAGGGGCTATATACAGTAGAGAGGCTATAAACAGTAGTGAGGCTATATACAGTAGAGAGGCTATATACAGTAGAGGGCTATATACAGTAGAGAGGCTATATACAGTAGAGAGGCTATATACAGTAGAGGGCTATATACAGTAGAGAGGCTATATACAGTAGAGGGCTATATACAGTAGAGAGGTTATAAACAGTAGAGGGCTATATACAGTAGAGGGCTATATACAGTAGAGGGCTATATACAGTAGAGAGGCTATATACAGTAGAGAGGCTATATACAGTAGAGGGCTATATACAGTAGAGAGGCTATATACAGTAGAGGGGCTATATACAGTAGAGAGGCTATATACAGTAGAGGGCTATATACAGTAGAGGGCTATATACAGTAGAGGCGATATACAGTAGAGAGGCTATATACAGTAGAGGGGCTATATACAGTAGAGAGGCTATATACAGTAGAGGGCTTTATACAGTAGAGGGGCTATATACAGTAGAGGGCGATATACAGTAGAGGGCTATATACAATAGAGAGGCTATATACAGTAGAGGGCTATATACAGTAGAGAGGCTATATACAGTAGAGGGCTATATACAGTAGAGAGGCTATATACAGTAGAGGGCTATATACAGTAGAGAGGCTATATACAGTAGAGGGGCTATATACAGTAGAGGGCTATATACAGTAGAGAGGCTATATACAGTAGAGAGGCTATATACAGTAGAGCTGACTATATACAGTAGAGAGGCTATATACAGTAGAGAGGCTATATACAGTAGAGGGCTATATACAGTAGAGGGCTTTATACAGTAGAGAGGCTATATACAGTAGAGAGGCTATATACAGTAGAGGGCTATATACAGTAGCGAGGCTATATACAGTAGAGGGCTATATACAGTAGAGAGGCTATATACAGTAGCAGGCTATATACAGTAGAGGGCTATATACAGTAGAGAGGCTATATACAGTAGAGAGGCTATATACAGTATGAGGCTATATATAGTAGAGGGCTATATACAGTAGAGAGGCTATATACAGTAGAGAGGCTATATACAGTAGAGAGGCTATATACAGTAGAGGGCTATATACAGTAGAGAGGCTATATACAGTAGAGGGCTATATACAGTAGAGAGGCTATATACAGTAGAGGGCTATATACAGTAGAGGGCGATATACAGTAGAGGGCTATATACAGTAGAGAGGCTATATACAGTAGAGGGGCTATATACAGTAGAGAGGCTATATACAGTAGAGGGCTATATACAGTAGAGGGCTATATACAGTAGAGGGCGATATACAGTAGAGGGCTATATACAGTAGAGAGGCTATATACAGTAGAGGGCTATATACAGTAGAGAGGCTATATACAGTAGAGGGCTATATACAGTAGAGAGGCTATATACAGTATGGAGGCTATATACAGTAGAGGGCTATATACAGTAGAGAGGCTATATACAGTAGAGGGCTATATACAGTAGAGGGCTATATACAGTAGAGGGCGATATACAGTAGAGGGCTATATACAGTAGAGAGGCTATATACAGTAGAGGGCTATATACAGTAGAGAGGCTATATACAGTAGAGGGCTATATACAGTAGAGGGCTATATACAGTTGAGGGGCGATATACAGTAGAGGGGCTATATACAGTAGAGAGGCTATATACAGTAGAGGGGCTATATACAGTAGAGAGGCTATATACAGTATAGGGGCTATATACAGTAGAGAGGCTATATACAGTAGAGGGGCTATATACAGTAGTGAGGCTATATACAGTAGTGAGGCTATATACAATAGAGAGGCTATATACAGTAGAGAGGCTATATACAGTAGAGAGGCTATATACAGTAGTGAGGCTATATACAGTAGAGAGGCTATATACAGTAGAGGGGCTATATACAGTAAAGGGGCTTTATACAGTAGAGAGGCTATATACAGTAGAGAGGCTATATACAGTAGAGGGGCTATATACAGTAGCGAGGCTATATACAGTAGAGGGGCTATATACAGTAGAGAGGCTATATACAGTAGCGAGGCTATATACAGTAGAGGGGCTATATACAGTAGAGAGGCTATATACAGTAGAGAGGCTATATACAGTAGCGAGGCTATATATAGTAGAGGGGCTATATACAGTAGAGAGGCTATATACAGTAGAGAGGCTATATACAGTAGAGAGACTATATACAGTAGAGAGGCTATATACAGTAGAGGGGCTATATACAGTAGAGAGGCTATATACAGTAGAGGGGCTATATACAGTAGAGAGGCTATATACAGTAGAGGGGCTATATACAGTAGAGGGCTATATACAGTAGAGGGGCGATATACAGTAGAGGGCTATATACAGTAGAGAGGCTATATACAGTAGAGGGCTATATACAGTAGAGAGGCTATATACAGTAGAGGGCTATATACAGTAGAGGGCGATATACAGTAGAGAGGCTATATACAGTAGAGAGGCTATATACAGTAGAGAGGCTATATACAGTAGAGGGCTATATACAGTAGAGGGCTATATACAGTATAGGGGCTATATACAGTAGAGCTGACTATATACAGTAGAGAGGCTATATACAGTAGTGAGGCTATATACAGTAGAGAGGCTATATACAGTAGAGGGCTATATACAGTAGAGGGCTTTATACAGTAGAGAGGCTATATACAGTAGAGAGGCTATATACAGTAGAGGGCTATATACAGTAGAGAGGCTATATACAGTAGCGAGGCTATATACAGTAGAGGGGCTATATACAGTAGAGAGGCTATATACAGTAGCGAGGCTATATACAGTAGAGGGGCTATATACAGTAGAGAGGCTATATACAGTAGAGAGGCTATATACAGTAGCGAGGCTATATATAGTAGAGGGGCTATATACAGTAGAGAGGCTATATACAGTAGAGAGGCTATATACAGTAGAGAGACTATATACAGTAGAGGGGCTATCTACAGTAGAGAGACTATATACAGTAGAGGGGCTATATACAGTAGAGAGGCTATATACAGTAGAGAGGCTATCTACAGTAGAGAGACTATATACAGTAGAGAGGATATATACAGTAGTACCGTCCTCCTGGGTGGATTGAAGGAACACATAGGGTCTCGACAGTACCGTCCTCCTGGGTGGATTGAAGGAACACATAGGGTCTCGACAGTACCGTCCTCCTGATTGGATTGAAGGAACACATAGGGTCTCGACAGTACCGTCCTCCTGGGTGGATTGAAGGAACAGATAGGGTCTCGACAGTACCGTTCTCCTGGGTGGATTGAAGGAACACATAGGGTCTCGACAGTACCGTCCTCCTGGGTGGATTGAAGGAACACATAGGGTCTCGACAGTACCGTCCTCCTGGGTGGATTGAAGGAACAGGTAGGGTCTCGACAGTACCGTTCTCCTGGGTGGATTGAAGGAACACGTAGGGTCTCGACAGTACCGTCCTCCTGGGTGGATTGAAGGAACAGATAGGGTCTCGACAGTACCGTTCTCCTGGGTGGATTGAAGGAACACATAGGGTCTCGACAGTACCGTCCTCCTGGGTGGATTGAAGGAACACATAGGGTCTCGACAGTACCGTCCTCCTGGGTGGATTGAAGGAACAGGTAGGGTCTCGACAGTACCGTTCTCCTGGGTGGATTGAAGGAACACGTAGGGTCTCGACAGTACCGTACTCCTGGGTGGATTGAAGGAACACATAGGGTCTCGACAGTACCGTCTTCCTGGGTGGATTGAAGGAACACATAGGGTCTCGACAGTACCATCCTCAACAGGTTCACCTCATATCTTTCCAACCGCAGACAGTATGTTGGCATGGGAATGTGTTGCCATGGGAAGCACCAAGTCAGAACCCATCACCATCACCATCCCCTACACTATCACCCACTCAACACTGGAGGTTAATCCCCCCCCCACATACACAGCTCCTCCTCTGGAGAGAGAGGGGGCTGCAGCTGAACGCATTGCCTTTTCATACAGGAGGATCATTCCATTCTCCTTTCATATAGTGCATTAACCATTTTAAATGACTGCACTGGCAATAAGAATAAACTCAATAATTTGCACTGATTGATCTAAACCCATTCATATAAAATGCTCTGATCACTCTGTTGTTAAGCTGTTCTCCCTTCCTCTCCTCTCCCCCCCTGCTCTGACCACTCTGTTGTTAAGCTGTTCTCCCTTCCTCTCCTCTCCCCCCCTGCTCTGACCACTCTGTTGTTAAGCTGTTCTCCCTTCCTCTCCTCTCCCCCCCTGCTCTGATCCCTCTGTTGTTACGCTGTTCCCTCCCCCTGCTAGGTGAGCTAAGGAGATGTAGTTTCTGCACAGAGAAATAAAACATGATGAATTAGACCAGACCTCTTCCTGTGTGATGAATGAACCAGGGGAGAAACACGAGTGTCCTCCACCACCACTGTGTGTGTGTGTGTGTGTGTGTGTGTGTGTGTGTATGTGTGTGTGTGTGTGTGTGTGTGTGTGTGTGTGTGTGTGTGTGTGTGTGTGTGTGTGTGTGTGTGTGTGTGTGTGTGTGTGTGTGTGTGTGTGTGTGTGTGTGTGTGTGTGTGTGTGTGTCAGCTATACTACAGGTAGTTTGGGAAGCAATGGGGGTCTGACATTGGGGAACAGGCTGGAAGTGTCTCCACTCCTCACCCTATCCCTCTCCCCTCTCCCCTTCTCCTCTCCTCTCTCCTCTCCTCTATCTCCCCCTCTCCTCTCAATTGAAGGTTGTTCAGGAACTTAGAGAAGTTTGGAGGTGGCCGCAG
This sequence comes from Brachymystax lenok tsinlingensis, assembly GCA_030435695.1. Lineage (NCBI taxonomy): Eukaryota > Metazoa > Chordata > Actinopteri > Salmoniformes > Salmonidae > Brachymystax > Brachymystax lenok. The sequence goes on from CM059789.1 coordinate 67,129,299, forward strand.
GTGATTCAGCACTTTGACACTCTCTTGCAGCCCAGAATATCTACAGTGCTGTATAATACTGTCCGTCTCCTATACTCCCTGTGGATGTATTCTCACCATGAAGATTGCAGGAGCTGGGAGACCATAATGCTTCACAATGATTCAAGAGAATAGCTCTTGGGAACATCACATCCTTTGGAAGATCATGCACAAGAGTTTCTATAGGGCTAGTTACATACATGGATACAGGCCAGGGGGAGACCTGCCCAGTAAAGGAGTGGGTGGAAGGAAAGAAGGCCCTGTATGACTCACTGAGTTTGAACCCAGGTGTCACTAACACAGGAGACAACACAGGAGACAACACAGGAGACAACACAGGAGACAACACAGGAGACAACACAGGAGCTAACACAGGAGACAACACAGGAGACAACACAGGAGACAACACAGGAGACAACACAGGAGCTAACACAGGACATAACACAGGAGACAACACAGGAGACAACACAAGAGACAACACAGGAGATAACACAGGAGACAACACAGGAGACAACACAGGAGACAACACAGGAGACAACACAGAGGACAACACAGGAGACAACACAGGAGACAACACAGGGGACAACACAGGAGACAACACAGGAGCTAACACAGGAGACAACACAGGAGACAACACAGGAGACAACACAGGAGACAACACAAGAGACAACACAGGAGACAACACAGGAGACAACACAGGAGCTAACACAGGAGACAACACAGGAGACAACACAGGAGACAACACAAGAGACAACACAAGAGACAACACAGGGGACAACACAGGAGACAACACAGGAGACAACACAGGACATAACACAGGAGACAACACAGGAGACAACACAGGAGACAACACAGGACATAACACAGGAGACAACACAGGAGACAACACAAGAGACAACACAGGAGACAACACAGGAGACAACACAAGAGACAACAAAGGTGCTAACACAGGACATAACACAGGAGCTAACACAGGAGATAACACAAGAGACAACACCGGAGACAACACAGGAGACAACACAGGAGCTAACGCAGGAGATAACGCAGGAGCTAACACAGGAGACAACACAGGAGACAACACAATATTTTCAAGTCACAGGACCTTGTAGGCAAGGTTGTTCATTACCTGCAACCACCTCCACTCCACAGCGAGCAGGAGAGGAGGCAATCACTCCAAGAGTCCCAGGGGAGGAGACATTAGACATTAGTCGCCTGTTCCGTGTGTTGAAGAGGCTGTTTGAGGAGGATCAGCATCACTATTCATTAATTTAGCACTAATGTTTCCTCTCCTCATTCTGGCTGTAAGACTTTTACCTTGGAACTGTGAAATGACTCCGGCATTCATCCCCCAAAAACAGCATCCTATTCCCTTTTATAGCGCACTACCTAAGACCAGGGCCCAAAGGGAAAACCCAAATGGCTCTGGTCAAAAGTAGTGGGCTGTCTAGGAAATAGGGAGCCGTTTGGAAATCTCCATCCCTCTCCCACACGCATCCGAACGGTTTCAGACACAATGTGATTCTACAACGATAAGCTGGAATTGTCTGATGAGGACGTCAGTAAAGCGCGTTTACAGTAACTGAGCAGACTCACTGGTGTGGAACGTCATGAGTAGAAGGAAGTTGGAGCCGGAGGGGGCATAACGATAGTGTTTTACTGTAACAAAGCATACTCACGGTTTCCCCCTCAAAAAATACCGTTATTTACCATGACACATTCAGTAACACTTTCTTCTTCTCTCATTTGGCATCTCACAAAAGGGTTTGGGGTGGGGTGGGGGGACTAGCTTACTCACTCGCATCACATCCAGCCTGATTCACTTGAAAGGCAGCCTGAAATGACGCCCATCCCCTCCACCCCACCTTCCAACAACAATCCAGCCCAACGCCCCCATCCTCTAACCCAGCATCATTCTCACACACAAGCCAATCCACCCTCTCTTTAACCCAGCATCATTCTCACACACAAGCCAATCCACCCTCTCTTTAACACAGCATCATTCTCACACACAAGCCAATCCACCCTCTCTTTAACCCAGCATCATTCTCACACACAAGCCAATCCACCCCTCTCTTTAACCCAGCATCATTCTCACACACAAGCCAATCCACCCCTCTCTATAACCCAGCATCATTCTCACACACAAGCCAATCCACCCCTCTCTTTAACCCAGCATCATTCTCACACACAAGCCAATATGTTACATGTTAACATGTTGAGGCTCCAAATGTCTCCCAGTTTATCCCAGGGAACCTCAATCCCCCACACTTCTAAACAGACAGAGAAGGGAAGCATTGATGGAACTTTTCCTAAACCAACTGGACCTTTACACTGACTTACTGATGGTTCCTCAAGGAGTCGGTGACTCATATGTACACACACACACACACACACACGCACACACACACACACACACACACACATACACACACACACACACACACGCACACGCAGACGCTCACACTCACACGCACACACACACGTACACACACACACACACACACACACACGCTCACACTCACACACACACACACACACATACACACGCACACGCACACACACATACACACACACACACACACACACACACACGCACACGCAGACGCCGCTCACACTCACACGCACACACGCACACACACACACACACACACACACACACGCACACGCACACGCACACGCACACGCTCACACTCACACACACACACACACGTACACACACACACATACACACACACACACACACATACATACATACACACACACGTACACACACACACACACACATAACGTGTGGCCCAACTCTAGTCCAAACCCACCCAGAGATCCGGTTCATATCATGGACCCAGCTGTGCTGTGTGGGAATGGACCAGGATTTGGAACCTGTGGTACATTCCATTCCCTAGGGGGCACCTTGTGAGTCACGAACGGCTGAGGAAGTGAGGCAGTCATAACAACAGTCTGAAGCCACAGGGAGGACAGGTGACAGGGACGTCACCAGAACATCACAGGAATGTCACTGGAACGCCAAGCACAGCTGGCTCGGTGTGAGCTGTAATTAAAAAACCCTTTGAACGATCTGGGAACCAGAGAGCGAACAGAGAAAGAGGAATGTGAGGGAGAGGGAGACACAAAAATGAAATCAATAATGAAGTTTCATAACAGGAATATAATCAGAAATAGCAGGCCAATATATTACCCATGAGCACCACACGCCTCAACACGCTGCGGTAGATTCCATTAATATATTACCCATGACCACCGACCACGCCTCAACACGCTGCGGTAGATTCCATTAATATATTACCCATGAACACCGCACGCCTCAACACGCTGGTAGATTCCATTAATATATTACCCATGACCACCGACCACGCCTCAACATGCTGCGGTAGATTCCATTAATATATTACCCATGACCACCGACCACGCCTCAACACGCTGCGGTAGATTCCATTAATATATTACCCATGACCACCGCGCGCCTCAACATGCTGCGGTAGATTCCATTAATATATTACCCATGAGCACCACACGCCTCAACACGCTGCGGTAGATTCCATTAATATATTACCCATGACCACCGACCACGCCTCAACACGCTGCGGTAGATTCCATTAATATATTACCCATGACCACCGACCACGCCTCAACACGCTGCGGTAGATTCCATTAATATATTACCCATGACCACCGACCACGCCTCAACACGCTGCGGTAGATTCCATTAATATATTACCCATGACCACCACCACGCCTCAACATGCTGCGGTAGATTCCATTAATATATTACCCATGACCACCACACGCCTCAACATGCTGCGGTAGATTCCATTAATATATTACCCATGACCACCGACCACGCCTCAACATGCTGCGGTAGATTCCATTAATATATTACCCATGACCACCGACCACGCCTCAACACGCTGCGGTAGATTCCATTAATATATTACCCATGACCACCGACCACGCCTCAACACGCTGCGGTAGATTCCATTAATATATTACCCATGACCACCACCACGCCTCAACACGCTGCGGTAGATTCCATTAATATATTACCCATGACCACCGACCACGCCTCAACACGCTGCGGTAGATTCCATTAATATATTACCCATGACCACCGACCACGCCTCAACACGCTGCGGTAGATTCCATTAATATATTACCCATGACCACCGACCACGCCTCAACACGCTGCGGTAGATTCCATTAATATATTACCCATGACCACCACCACGCCTCAACACGCTGCGGTAGATTCCATTAATATATTACCCATGACCACCGCACGCCTCAACATGCTGCGGTAGATTCCATTAATATATTACCCATGAGCACCACACGCCTCAACATGCTGCGGTAGATTCCATTAATATATTACCCATGAGCACCACACGCCTCAACATGCTGCGGTAGATTCCATTAATATATTACCCATGACCACCACCACGCCTCAACATGCTGCGGTAGATTCCATTAATATATTACCCATGACCACCGACCACGCCTCAACATGCTGCGGTAGATTCCATTAATATATTACCCATGACCACCGCACGCCTCAACATGCTGCGGTAGATTCCATTAATATATTACCCATGACCACCGACCACGCCTCAACATGCTGCGGTAGATTCCATTAATATATTACCCATGAGCACCACACGCCTCAACATGCTGCGGTAGATTCCATTAATATATTACCCATGACCACCACACGCCTCAACATGCTGCGGTAGATTCCATTAATATATTACCCATGACCACCGACCACGCCTCAACATGCTGCGGTAGATTCCATTAATATATTACCCATGACCACCGACCACGCCTCAACATGCTGCGGTAGATTCCATTAATATATTACCCATGAGCACCACACGCCTCAACATGCTGCGGTAGATTCCATTAATATATTACCCATGACCACCGACCACGCCTCAACATGCTGCGGTAGATTCCATTAATATATTACCCATGACCACCACACGCCTCAACATGCTGCGGTAGATTCCATTAATATATTACCCATGACCACCGACCACGCCTCAACATGCTGCGGTAGATTCCATTAATATATTACCCATGACCACCACACGCCTCAACATGCTGCGGTAGATTCCATTAATATATTACCCATGACCACCACACGCCTCAACATGCTGCGGTAGATTCCATTAATATATTACCCATGACCACCACACGCCTCAACATGCTGCGGTAGATTCCATTAATATATTACCCATGACCACCGACCACGCCTCAACATGCTGCGGTAGATTCCATTAATATATTACCCATGACCACCGACCACGCCTCAACACGCTGCGGTAGATTCCATTAATATATTACCCATGACCACCACACGCCTCAACATGCTGCGGTAGATTCCATTAATATATTACCCATGACCACCACACGCCTCAACATGCTGCGGTAGATTCCATTAATATATTACCCATGACCACCGACCACGCCTCAACACGCTGCGGTAGATTCCATTAATATATTACCCATGACCACCACACGCCTCAACACGCTGCGGTAGATTCCATTAATATATTACCCATGACCACCGACCACGCCTCAACACGCTGCGGTAGATTCCATTAATATATTACCCATGACCACCGACCACGCCTCAACACGCTGCGGTAGATTCCATTAATATATTACCCATGACCACCGACCACGCCTCAACACGCTGCGGTAGATTCCATTAATATATTACCCATGACCACCGACCACGCCTCAACACGCTGCGGTAGATTCCATTAATATATTACCCATGACCACCGACCACGCCTCAACACGCTGCGGTAGATTCCATTAATATATTACCCATGACCACCGACCACGCCTCAACATGCTGCGGTAGATTCCATTAATATATTACCCATGACCACCGCGCGCCTCAACACGCTGCGGTAGATTCCATTAATATATTACCCATGACCACCACGCGCCTCAACACGCTGCGGTAGATTCCATTAATATATTACCCATGACCACCGACCACGCCTCAACACGCTGCGGTAGATTCCATTAATATATTACCCATGACCACCGACCACGCCTCAACACGCTGCGGTAGATTCCATTAATATATTACCCATGACCACCGACCACGCCTCAACACGCTGCGGTAGATTCCATTAATATATTACCCATGACCACCACACGCCTCAACACGCTGCGGTAGATTCCATTAATATATTACCCATGACCACCGACCACGCCTCAACACGCTGCGGTAGATTCCATTAATATATTACCCATGACCACCGACCACGCCTCAACACGCTGCGGTAGATTCCATTAATATATTACCCATGACCACCGCGCGCCTCAACACGCTGCGGTAGATTCCATTAATATATTACCCATGACCACCGACCACGCCTCAACACGCTGCGGTAGATTCCATTAATATATTACCCATGACCACCGGCACGCCAACACGCTGCGGTAGATTCCATTAATATATTACCCATGACCACCGACCACGCCTCAACACGCTGCGGTAGATTCCATTAATATATTACCCATGACCACCGACCACGCCTCAACACGCTGCGGTAGATTCCATTAATATATTACCCATGACCACCGCGCGCCTCAACACGCTGCGGTAGATTCCATTAATATATTACCCATGACCACCGACCACGCCTCAACACGCTGCGGTAGATTCCATTAATATATTACCCATGACCACCGACCACGCCTCAACACGCTGCGGTAGATTCCATTAATATATTACCCATGACCACCGACCACGCCTCAACACGCTGCGGTAGATTCCATTAATATATTACCCATGACCACCGACCACGCCTCAACACGCTGCGGTAGATTCCATTAATATATTACCCATGACCACCGACCACGCCAACACGCTGCGGTAGATTCCATTAATATATTACCCATGACCACCACCACGCCTCAACACGCTGCGGTAGATTCCATTAATATATTACCCATGACCACCACGCCTCAACATGCTGCGGTAGATTCCATTAATATATTACCCATGACCACCGACCACGCCTCAACACGCTGCGGTAGATTCCATTAATATATTACCCATGACCACCGCGCCTCAACACGCTGCGGTAGATTCCATTAATATATTACCCATGACCACCGACCACGCCTCAACACGCTGCGGTAGATTCCATTAATATATTACCCATGACCACCGACCACGCCTCAACATGCTGCGGTAGATTCCATTAATATATTACCCATGACCACCGACCACGCCTCAACATGCTGCGGTAGATTCCATTAATATATTACCCATGACCACCCGCCTCAACACGCTGCGGTAGATTCCATTAATATATTACCCATGACCACCGACCCGCGCCTCAACACGCTGCGGTAGATTCCATTAATATATTACCCATGACCACCACCGCCTCAACACGCTGCGGTAGATTCCATTAATATATTACCCATGACCACCGACCACGCCTCAACATGCTGCGGTAGATTCCATTAATATATTACCCATGACCACCGACCACGCCTCAACATGCTGCGGTAGATTCCATTAATATATTACCCATGACCACCGACCACGCCTCAACATGCTGCGGTAGAATCCATTAATATATTACCCATGACCACCGACCACGCCTCAACACGCTGCGGTAGATTCCATTAATATATTACCCATGACCACCACCACGCCTCAACATGCTGCGGTAGATTCCATTAATATATTACCCATGACCACCGACCACGCCTCAACACGCTGCGGTAGATTCCATTAATATATTACCCGCATGACCACCGACCACGCCTCAACACGCTGCGGTAGATTCCATTAATATATTACCCATGACCACCGCCACGCCTCAACACGCTGCGGTAGATTCCATTAATATATTACCCATGACCGACCGACCACGCCTCAACACGCTGCGGTAGATTCCATTAATATATTACCCATGACCACCGACCACGCCTCAACACGCTGCGGTAGATTCCATTAATATATTACCGCATGACCACCGACCACGCCTCAACACGCTGCGGTAGATTCCATTAATATATTACCCATGACCACCGACCACGCCTCAACACGCTGCGGTAGATTCCATTAATATATTACCCATGACCACCGACCACGCCTCAACATGCTGCGGTAGATTCCATTAATATATTACCCATGACCACCGACCACGCCTCAACACGCTGCGGTAGATTCCATTAATATATTACCCATGACCACCGACCACCTCAACATGCTGCGGTAGATTCCATTAATATATTACCCATGACCACCGACCACGCCTCAACACGCTGCGGTAGATTCCATTAATATATTACCCATGACCACCGACCACGCCTCAACATGCTGCGGTAGATTCCATTAATATATTACCCATGACCACCACCACGCCTCAACATGCTGCGGTAGATTCCATTAATATATTACCCATGACCACCGACCACGCCTCAACACGCTGCGGTAGATTCCATTAATATATTACCCATGACCACCGAGCCTCAACACGCTGCGGTAGATTCCATTAATATATTACCCATGACCACCGACCACGCCTCAACACGCTGCGGTAGATTCCATTAATATATTACCCATGACCACCGACCACGCCTCAACATGCTGCGGTAGATTCCATTAATATATTACCCACGAGAAATTGTAGAAATAGGCTGTCTTTTTGACTTTGTATTTGTGGTAACTAGTGACGAACATTCTCCCCGGTGGACTCGTTCAATCGTGAGCCGGCTGCTCGATCTAAACAGTATAATCTAAATCGGTTCAAAGCAGGTCATTCGGTTTACTGACGTTCAAAAGTGAAACAGGCGTATTGATGCTGTTGTTCAAATGCACCTCTTCTTCTAAAAAAAAAAAAACACTGTTATGATAGTTGGAAAACTTGACAACATATTTCTGTCATGCTGCTTTGTTGACAACACCAACCACCTCGCACCGGGGCTATTCAGCCAATCAGTGGCCGCCGCTGCCTTCAAGAGCAAAAAACACACCCAAACACACACAGGTATATTTAGCTTTAAATAAAATATTCAGATTTGCTCGTACCTCTTTCGACTGAATGTGCCAGTGTAAAGGACGTCACTCTGCTTGCTTAGCGAGTACCACTTCCTCACGATTCGGGCCCCCGTACCTGGCGAGAACTGCGGACCTCTGCATCACAAACACAGGTGAGCGCCCTCTGATCGTGCCACCTCTAAAGCTAGGGTGGTGAGGGTCACAGCACAGGGAGATAAACTGTTCAGGTAGAGGCTGGTGAGGGTCACAGCACAGGGAGAGAAACTGTTCAGGTGGAGGCTGGTGAGGGTCACAGCACAGGGAGAGAAACTGTTCAGGTAAGAGGGTAGTGAGGGTCACAGCACAGGGAGAGAAAGCTGTTCAGTGAGAGGGTGGTGAGGGTCACAGCACAGGAGAGAGGCTTTGTTGTTCAGGTAGAGAGGTAGTGAGGGCCTGGTCACAGCACAGGCAGAGGGTGGTGAGGGTCACAGCACCTGGAGAGAAAACTGTTCAGGTAGAGGATAGTGAGGTCAGTCAGCACAGGAGAGAAACTGTTTCAGGTAGAGGGTGGTGAAGGCCACAGGTTTGTCATGGTTAACCTGAACCGTTTGCAAGAGGAGAGACTTCAGGGTTATCAGTATTATCAGTATTATCAGGGTTATCAGTATTATCACGGTTATCAGTATGATCAGTATTATTACGGTGATCAGTATTATCAGGGTTATCAGTATTATCAGGGTTATCAGTATTATCAGTATTATCAGTATTATTACGGTTATCAGTATTATCAGGGTTAGTCAGTATTATCAAGTATTATCAGGGTTATCATGTATTATCAGGGTTATCAGTATTATCAGGGTTAATCAAAGCTGATGTCAGTATTATCAGTATTATTCATTTATCATTATATTATCAGGGTTATCAGTAGCTTATCAGTATTATCAGGCGTTATCCAGTATTATCAGGTTACTGCAGTACTGAATATCAATGTTAATACGGTTACTGTAAGCACAGTATTATCAGGGTTATCAGTGCATTATCAGGGGTTATCAGTATTATCAGGAGTTATCAGTATTATCCACAAGTTATCCGATATTATCAGGTTAATCAGTGCATTATCAGGGTTATCCAGTATTATCAAGGTTATCAGTATTGTGATCAGGTTATCGAGTACATCAGGCTATCAGCAAGGACTGTATTATCCAGTATTATCAGGGTTATCGTGTGATCAGGGTTATCAGTATTGATCAGGCTATCCAAATGTTCAACCTCCAGGGTTATCAGTATGATCAGTTTATAAGTCCCAACCTTGTATGTTGGCCTAACACATCCTGTATATGCTGGCCTAACATCCTGTGTTGGCCTGACATCCCGTATCCTGTATATTTAGTCTGACATCCTGTATGTTGGCCTGACATCCTGTATGTTGACCTAACAACCTGTATGTTGGCCTAACATCCTGTATGTTGGCCTAACATCCTGTAAGTTGGCCTGACATCCTGTATGTTGGTCTGACATCCTGTATGTTGGCCTGACATCCTGTATGTTGACCTAACTTCCTGTATGTTGGCCTAACATCCTGTAAGTTGACCTAACATCCTGTGTGTTGGCCTAACATCCTGTGTTGACCTACATCCTGTATGTTGACCTAACATCCTGTATGTTGACCTAACATCCTGTATGTTGACCTAACATCCTGTATGTTGAGCCTAACATCCTGTATGTTGACCTAACATCCTGTATGTTGGCCTAACATCCTGTATGTTGACCTAACATCCTGTATGTTGACCCTAACATCACAACATGTTAGCCTGACATCCTGGGTATGAGCCTGACATCCCTGTATGTTGACCTAACATCCTGTATGTTGACCTTAACATCCTGTATGGATGCATCTTTATTCACTCAAGATTGAAATGTAAAAATGTCAACAACTTACTCTGTCCGGCTTAAGTAGTTTAAGATCTGTAGTGGGGGAGGCGATGGCACCGCTGGCACTGAACAGCCTCTCTCTGATGTGCTTACGCTGGTTGCTGGGATGCACAAAAGCTTCCTCTCGGCAACCCTGGCGAGATGATGCAGCTGTGATGCCATGGCCCCTCCCGCCTGGCTGACCAGTGGATCCTCTTCTGCTGGAATGGGTGGCAGAGACAAGGTAGACCTTGATCCTCTTCTTTCCTCCCTGTCTTCTCGGCGGTCGGGAATCTGACCCTCTGCCACCTCTCTGCCGCCTTGTTGAGGTCATCTTTCTCAACCCAGCCTTGTAGGCCTTTCCCCCTCCTGGATGTCGCTGTGGTGGAGATGTGCTGTGTGGTTGCTTTGTGGAAACGTTCTTCCCACGAGCAGCTTTGTGCAGCTGCCAGCTTCAATGCCTCCTGGACACAGCTGCTGCTTCAAGGCCTCCTGGACACAGCTGCAGCTCCCAGGCAGCCTCCTGGACACAGCTGCCAGCTTCAGGGCCCCTGGACACAGCTCCCAGCTTCAAGGCCTCCTGGACAACAGCTGCCAAGGCTTCCAAGGCCTCTCTGGACACAGCTGCCAGCTCCAGGCCTCCCTGGACACAGCTGCCAGCTTCAAGGCTCCCTGGACACAGCTGCCAGCTTCAAGGCCCCCTGGACACAGCTGCCAGCTTCAAGGCCTCCTGGACACAGCTGCCAGCATCAAGGCCTCCTGGACACAGCTGCCAGCTGCCAGCTCCCAGGCCTCCTGGACACAGCTGCCAGCTTCAAGGCCCCCTGGACACAGCTGCCAGCTTCCAAGGCCTCCTGGACACAGCTGCCAGCTTCAAGGCCCCTCCTGGACACAGCTGCCAGCCGTCAAGGCCTCCTGGACACAGCTGCCAGCGTCAAGGCCTCCTGGACACAGCTGCCAGCTTCATGTCCTTTGCAATGTAATGTGAAAGGGCTGCGGTGAGGTCTTGAGCATTGTTTTGATGTGGGTGCATAAGCAGCCTGTCTGTTTTAAATGCTTGCTGGAGTGTCTGTCATAAATGTAGATGAGGGGGGACCAGTAGCATCGCTGGGTTTTTGCCTGCTGCTCGCCCCTCTGTAGACAAGGGGATAACTAATAGATTACTATTGTGTGGGGTTGCATATGTTATATACCCACACACACACACACACACGGATACATGCACGCCGCACTGCCTTTTACACTGCATTAATGCACACACTGACACACACACACACAATGACACACACATTAACGCACACTGACACACACACACACACACACAGACACACACACACACACACACACACAATCACACACACATTAATGCATACAGTCACACACAGACACACACACACACACACAATGACACACACATAAACGCACACTGACACACACACACACACACACAGACACACACAATGACACACACATTAATGCATACAGACACACACAGACACACACACACACACACAATGACACACACATAAACGCACACTGACACACACACACTGACACAGCACACACACACAATGACACACACATAAACGCACACTGACACACACACACACACACAATGACACACACATTAATGCATACAGACACACACAGACACACACACACTTTTTGTGACACGACATAAGCATACACAGACACACACACACACACACACACACAGACACAGACATGCCAATGACACACACATAAACGCACACTGACACACACACACACAATGACACACACATTAATGCATACAGACACACACAGACACACACACACACACACAATGACACACACATAAACGCACACAGACACACACACACACACACACTGAGTTTATCTTTCTAGTTGTTGCATTTGAAAATATATTCAATGACCCCATGCACAATTTACATGAATACGTGTGAGTCTTAAGAAAGACAGTAGATATCAGCTGCCAGCGTCAGGACTTCCTGGACACAGCTGCCAGCGCGTAAGGCCTCCTGGACACAGCTGCCAGCTTCATGTCCTTTGCAAGTGTAATGTGAAAGGGCTGCGGTGAGGTCTTGCCAGGCATTGCTGATGTGGGTTTGCATCTTCTGTCTGTTTTAAATGCTTGCTGGAGTGTCTGTCACTGAATCAGATGAGAGGGGATGATGCATCGCTTGGGTTTTGCCATAACTGCTCCGCCCTCTCTGTAGCTAAGGATAACTAATAGATTACTATTATTATTGGGGTTACATTATAATTATATACCCACACACACATACACACGGACATGCAGCATATGCCTTTACACACACACATTAATGCACACTGACACACACACACACAATTTGACACACAATTAACGCCTTTTACTGACACACACGCACAGACACACACACGGACACGCACACACACACACACACATAAAGCGCAACACTGGATACACACACACACACACACACACACAATCACACGTTACATTAAATGGCTACAGGTCACGCACCTGGACACGCACACACACACACACCTGACACACACATAAACGCACACTTTTTGATACACACACACACACACACACACACGGACACACTGATGACACACGTTGTGCATACTGGACACTGCCTGGACCACACACACACACACCTGATAATGACACACATCATAAACGTACACTGAGTACACACACACACACACAATGAGCACACACATAAACGACACTAAGCGCACACTATTACACACCTGTGAATGACACAATGCGTTAATGCCTTTGGATTTGGACAGACACACACACACACACACAATTGACACACACATAAAACGCACTTACAGACACACACACACACACACACACCTGGACCACACCTGTGACACACACATAAAGCGCACACACTGACACACACACACACAGATGATTTTACACGTTAATGCATACTGGACACTGGACACAGACACACACACACAACCTGTTGACCACACACACATAAACGCTTACACTGGACACACACACACACACCTAGACCACACACATAAACGCCTTACACAGGACACACACACACACTGGACACACTGATGACACACTACATTCATGTACACTGACACACACACACACACACTGATGACACACACATCAACGCTGTACTACTGATTACACTGATGGCCACACAATGATTACTACACATTAACGCATACTGACACACACACACACACACACAATGTTTACACACATTAACTTGATATGCTAGACACACACACACACACACACCAATGACACACACGTTAACTTGTCACTGACACACACACACACACACACACAATGACACACACATTAACGCACACTGACACACACACACACACACACAATGGACACTAACACATTAACGCATAACATGTGACACACACACACGTGTACACTGACACACACACACACACACACACACACAATGACACACACATAAACGCACACACACACACACACACACACACACACTGAGTTTATCTTCTGTGTTGCATTTGAATATATTCAATGACCCCATGCACAATTTACATGAATACAAAAGGAGTCTTAAGAAGACAGTGAATGTCAGCTGCCAGCGTCAAGGACTCCTGGACACAGCTGCCAGCTCCCAGGCCTCCTGGACACAGCTGCCAGCTCCCAGGCCTCCTGGACACAGCTGCCAGCTCCCAGGCCTCCTGGACACAGCTGCCAGCTTCAAGGCCTCCTGGACACAGCTGCCAGCTTCAAGGCCTCCTGGACACAGCTGCCAGCTTCAAGGCCTCCTGGACACAGCTGCCAGCTCCCAGGCCTCCTGGACACAGCTGCCAGCTTCAAGGCCTCCTGGACACAGCTGCCAGCTTCAAGGCCTCCTGGACACAGCTGCCAGCTTCAAGGCCTCCTGGACACAGCTGCCAGCTTCAAGGCCTCCTGGACACAGCTGCCAGCTTCAAGGCCTCCTGGACACAGCTGCCAGCTTCAAGGCCTCCTGGACACAGCTGCCAGCTCCCAGGCCTCCTGGACACAGCTGCCAGCTTCAAGGCCTCCTGGACACAGCTGCCAGCTTCAAGGCCTCCTGGACACAGCTGCCAGCTTCAAGGCCTCCTGGACACAGCTGCCAGCTTCAAGGCCTCCTGGACACAGCTGCCAGCTCCCAGGCCTGGGTGACTAAAGTACAGAACGTGTTATCGTGTGTAATGAGCGAATAGAGTCTGCAGACACACCACGCATACAGTAGCAGAACAACATGTAGTGTGTTTACAAGAGTAGGTAACACTGAAAGCTTCAGTTTACATTATTGACAAGCTATCAGCAAGTTAGTCAGACAAACCATGACATTTTCCCCCATTCCCGAAAGTCCCCACATCATGCACTGAGCTAAAAGTGAACTTACCTTGTATTCACTATAAAAGTAGTGGGTGGCGGTCACGAAGACGACTCAAGAGATTTGAAGTGTTGCCCCCTTTTAAATGTTTTTTGTTGTTGTGACCATCTTCGATTAAGGTTCCCTCGGCACTCTTGTAAAACACAAAATATGACCACACTTCAGATGTAGTCCTCTGTCGCTGCCTTCCGCCATGTTTTCACGCAAAACAAAAGCCCACGTTGCAGACTGTCGCTAACTCTGGTTGATGCTGGACAGTATTTAACCAAACCGCGGTAATCAAACACGGTTTTAATGATAATTAACATTTGAAACGGTAATACTACCCGTTGGGAAACACTAACCTGTTAGGACCTACATAAAGCTGTCCCAACAGCGGAGTCCCAACAGCAGTCCCCACATCTTACCACTGCTACACCTGGCTATCAGCGGAGCCTTGTCTGGAAACGAAACAGTTCATTCAGACTCATTTACTGACTTTTAAAAGAACATAGCTGATATGGCTGACTTGCTTAAACAAATGTGGTTTCTACTGACACTTGAGATGTACAAACTATGGCATAAGGGGACGACGGGCGGATAAGAGGCAATCCGTAATTTTGATTAAGACATTAATGAGCGAGCTAGGACGAACGTAGTCAATATACCTATTTGTTCAGCACTTTGGAAATGTACAGCGTCAGAATTCATAACATGGGCCGTTCTTACAGTGTTCTCCCTGCACACCAAGTCAGAACCGTAACATAAATAAAAGCGGGCATATAAGCAGACAATGAAAGCTCTTACAATATTCGATGACTACATTTATCTAAATCAGGTTACAATATTCGATGAATACAATTTCTCTAAAGAAGGTTATAGGCTACAGTAGAACAGTCGGACAAAATTAAGAGGGATAAATAGACCAAATTATTAGGATGAGAAACAAGGGCTACTAACAGCTTACTACACAACATACATTTAGTATTACTTTATTAGCTACAGTATACAAATCTCCCTGGCATATTACATCATTTAGGAAGCAGCATAGAATACATTTTTGGACTCACCTTGAACAGGAATGTGGCGCGGCGGTCCTCAGAGCAGTTGTTGAAGACGTATCGGCGAATCATGCTTCATTGACAGCATGTTGAATGTGTATCATTTTAAACTAGGAAAAGAGACCCTTTAATCCCAGTCTTGGGACCACACAGCCAGTCACTGATTCCTTCCAAACCACTCGTTGAATTTGCTATTTCCAACTTGTTGTACAATGTTTACTGTATGTCCAATGGCCGATGAGCACCGATACATCACATCTATAATTTCTCTCCATTAGATCACAAGGTTAAAAAGGATTTGCCAGTAGATTGTCGACTTGATTCATGATGGTGACTTCTTATCTCGCTTGCTAGCTAAGATTTTGAAAGTATGACGTTGACGTGATCAGTCCAATCAAAGCTACGGTAGATATAACGTGATTTGACATCATTTTATCTCTGGCCAATGATCTTGAGCCTTCTTGGATGGACACTTCTATGGCAGCAGCCGAAGGGCTAGAATTTTCAATGTCTCCTCTTACACTTGGCAGTGACGTAAAGTCTCCATGAGTGACAGAACACTGAGCCAATCACGGCGCAACGCTCTGTATTTTCCGCTGGCCTGCCCCACCACCACAGAAAGCACTGAGCTAGGCTGAAACACCTGCATTTTGGAGCTGCCTTACTCAAGAAAGCAAAAAAGAGATCATGTTTGTATGCGGCTTTATTAACTCAATGATATATATTATTTTTACATTGATATGTGACACGTATTAATGCCAAAATAACATGCAAAACAGGAAAGCCACCCCCACAAAAAAAAAGAAATTGTGGGTCTCAAACACCTGAATGACGGGTCGCCACTGATAATACGTAAAATAACTTCAAATTCTTTATATTATGACAACCAGATGATGCCATTTTCATGTTTTTTTTTTTATTTATTTACAGAAAGCCAGGGATACACTGAATTACTCCATCATTTACAAATGAGGCATTTGTGTTTAGTGAGTCCGCCAGATCAGAGGCAGTAAGGATTGACCAGGGATGTTCTCTTGATAAGCGTGTGAATTGGACCATTTTCCTGTCAAAATGTAACAAGTACTTCTGGGTGTCAGAGAAAATGTATGGAGTAAAAATGACATAATTTTCTTTAGGAATGTAGTGAAGTAAAAGTAAAAGTTGTCAATTATATAAATAGTATTATAAAATACAGATACCACCCCCAAACAAAACACTTAAGTAGTACTTTAAAGTATTTTTACTTCAGTACTTTACACCACTGAGTGTATGACCACCACAGGGACCTACTTCAGAGAAAAGTATTGAGCAGTAGAAAACTAATTAACTTTAAAAATACATAAATGCATGATCGATGAGATATGGATTAATCAACTTCAGGTCAAGAAAACTGCCATCATTTATCATCAATCAGAAACCCAAATCAGATTGTCATTTGGCACAGGTATATGATACAGAAAAACATAATGGATGGCTTACAATACATAGCAATGTTCAGCAGGGTTGGAGTCAATTCCACCTCAATTCCAGTCAGTTTAGTATAGCGTAGCTGGACCTAGGTTAAGGTGGTATAGTATAGTGCAGCTGTACCTAGGTTAAGGTGTCATACGTCTCCCCAATCTGGCAGTACAGGGTCATGGCGAAGGCCATTCCAAAGATCATCAAGACTGCGATGCCAAATGCAATCCCCAGGGCGATTAATGTACCCTTCACCATGACTGACGTCACCAACTTGATACAAGGCCTCAGGTACACTTCGTGTCGCCCGTCTGCGAGTTTGCACTCCTGAGTGGTGCCGTGGCAGTAACAAGACGCGGGGACTGTTGAGCCCCAGTCTGAAGGTCCGTTGATCAGCCCACAACACTTTCCTTGCTTCTCCACTGTCTGCATGAACGTCTGGAACACAGACGACTGGTTCCTCAGCGGTAGCAGCTTCTCCGCCAACCACTCCTCAATCTTCTTCACTCCGACAGCTCCCAGGATTCCAGAGATCACCAGGAGGATGAAGACGAGGAGCAGCCCGACGAAGAACAGCATGAGCATGA
The DNA here is from genome assembly GCA_030435695.1 of Brachymystax lenok tsinlingensis. Lineage (NCBI taxonomy): Eukaryota > Metazoa > Chordata > Actinopteri > Salmoniformes > Salmonidae > Brachymystax > Brachymystax lenok. The sequence goes on from CM059789.1 coordinate 67,147,729, forward strand.
CACGGCTTTCCCTGATGGCTCCAAAGCAGCCCAGGAAGCCAAGCACCGTGATGATGGTACCGACGGCTATCAGCAGGTTCAGCCCCGGTAACAACCCTCCGAACACAGGGTTCACTTTGAGGTAGATGGAGACACCAAGGAGGACGCATCCACTCATCCAGAACAGTAGGTTGAATATAAAGAGGAGGTACTTGATACAATTGTTCACAGCCATCTTCTACGCTTCCAACAGCCAGGCAAGACGTGCCGTTACAGAGCAACTTGAAGATGTGCCGTGTGTGAGAGTGAGTGTACCAGATCTGTCACCTGGTAAAAAATAACAGCCCGAAGCTGTAGGTGTGGCTACTGACTCCTCATTCCAGAAACCAAGCGTTTTCTACTTATGGTGAAACCCCACGTCAAGAACGTTTTTATCTGAGACTACTTCAACAAAGTCTGAGCAGTGAGCTCTGCTTGAGGCTGTTAGATTAAACGCATGTCTATGCAAAGACTTCAGCAGGATCCTGTATGACATGCAAATATTTTTTAGCATGCCCTGAAGACTCTCCAAACGGTTCAGGTTAACCATGACAAACCAGCCTCCACCTGAACAGTTTCTCTCCCTGTGCTGTGACCCTCATCACCCTCTACCTGAACAGTTTTTCTCCCTGTGCTGTGACCCTCATCACCCTCTACCTGAACAGTTTCTCTCCCTGTGCTGTGACCCTCATCACCCTCTACCTGAACAGTTTCTCTCCCTGTGCTGTGACCCTCACCACCCTCTACCTGAACAGTTTCTCTCCCTGTGCTGTGACCCTCACTACCCTCTACCTGAACAGTTTCTCTCCCTGTGCTGTGACCCTCACTACCCTCCACCTGAACAGTGTCTCTCCCTGTGCTGTGACCCTCACTACCCTCTACCTGAACAGTTTATCTCCCTGTGCTGTGACCCTCACTACCCTCTACCTGAACAGTTTCTCTCCCTGTGCTGTGACCCTCATCACCCTCTACCTGAACAGTTTCTCTCCCTGTGCTGTGACCCTCACCACCCTCTACCTGAACAGTTTCTCTCCCTGTGCTGTGACCCTCACCACCCTCCACCTGAACAGTTTCTCTCCCTGTGCTGTGACCCTCACCAGCCTCCACCTGAACAGTTTCTCTCCCTGTGCTGTGACCCTCACCAGCCTCTACCTGAACAGTTTATCTCCCTGTGCTGTGACCCTCACCAGCCTCCACCTGGTCCACAGAGACTAAAGGACTATGTACTCTATGCTGCGCACTGTATCAAGCCATCTCTGAAGTGCACATATAATAACTGCACTATGGTACAACTGCACTTGGTTCATCTGAACACAACACTGTATTACACACTGTACATGGGCACCTGTCATTGTACCAGGTTACGGGGCATCCCACCCTCTGCATGGGGATATTTATATACTGTTCTGGGGATCACTAGCTGGCACACAAAGTCATTAAATTTGATACCTAACCTTAACCACACTGCTAAACATAATTCCTAACCCTAATCCTTAAATTGAGAAATGTACATGCCAGATGAAGGTGATTCTCTAATTCTGAAAAGATTGCGTACAACATACAAAGTCAAAAAGTTTGGAGGTAATTTCCATGGATTGGTTGAGAAGAGGTCCCTGAATCAATAACAGGTGGTTGTATTCATTCAAGGCATATTGAGTTGAAAATATTGACGTTTTAAGGATTATTCTTTTGACAAAATGAATTCAAATTCATAATAAATAGACAAGGTTTTTAAAAATATTTTTATTGATGTGGATTGGACAGGCGAGATCCCTGAAACAATAACAGTTGGTTGTATTCATGCATGGGTTGGAAGCTACTGAAGGGAAGAGGTCACTGATCAAAGTCAAATTGGTTTGAGATCTCTATGTCATGCAATAATAGGCATTGCAGTTTTAAGACGGTCCCTTAACCCTCTGAGCGGTGGTGAGCAACATTTCAGCTAAATTTGCTGTTTTAAGACGGTCCCTTAACCCTCTGAGCAGTGGTGAGCAACATTTCAGCTACATTTGCAGTTTTAAGACGGTCCCTTAACCCTCTGAGCAGTGGTGAGCTGCATTTCAGCTACATTTGCAGTTTTAAGACGGTCCCTTAACCCTCTGAGCAGTGGTGAGCTGCATTTCAGCTACATTTGCAGTTTTAAGACGGTCCCTTAACCCTCTGAGCAGTGGTGAGCTGCATTTCAGCTACATTTGCAGTTTTAAGACGGTCCCTTAACCCTCTGAGAAGTGGTGAGCAACATTTCAGCTACATTTGCAGTTTTAAGACGGTCCCTTAACCCTCTGAGCGGTGGTGAGCAACATTTCAGCTAAATTTGCTGTTTTAAGACGGTCCCTTAACCCTCTGAGCAGTGGTGAGCAACATTTCAGCTACATAAAGGAAATGTGACACTGAATTGCACAAACAAATGGTATAAGTTGTTCACTATAATAAGCTGATTTAGGATATGTGGTTTCTATCATCCTGGCTCCTTTGAAGAGGTATTGATGGCCAAAGTCTGAATCTTTAATATAAAAGCTAAATATAGCGTAGTCACACTGAGCTTCAAAAACAACTCTGTGTTCTGTGAAGGGCATTATGGTGGAGGGCGGCACCTCAGAACAAAGTTAGAATACCCTCTCACACTCACTCACACACTCACACTCACACACTCACACACACTCACACACACACACTCACACACACTCACACACACACTCACACACTCACACACACTCTCACACACTCACACACACACACACAATTGCCTCTAAAACACTGACTCCAGCCAAACAAAACGTATTAATCAGACTCTTAAAGCTGAGAACCGCGATAGGCAAAACAGAACTACTGGCCGACCCCAGACTAAAACACTGACTCCAGCCAAACAGAACATATCACTACTGGCCGACCCAGACTAAAACACTGACTCCAGCCAGACAGAACATACCACTACTGGCCGCCCCAGACTAAAACACTGACTCCAGCCAGACAGAACATATCAATACCGGCCGACCCAGACTAAAACACTGACTCCAGCCAGACAGAACATATCACTACTGGCCGCCCCCAGACTAAAACACTGACTCCAGCCAGACAGAACATATCACTACTGGCCGCCCCAGACTAAAACACTGACTCCAGCCAGACAGAACATATCACTACTGGCCGACCCCAGACTAAAACACTGACTCCAGCCAGACAGAACATATCACTACCGGCCGACCCAGACTAAAACACTGACTCCAGCCAGACAGAACATACCAGTACTGGCCGCCCCAGACTAAAACACTGACTCCAGCCAGACAGAACATATCACTACTGGCCGACCCAGGTCTGGTATAGGATATATCCAGTTAGAGACAGTGTGGTCTGGTATAGGATATATCCAGTTAGAGACAGTGTGGTCTGGTATAGGATATATCCAGTTAGAGACAGTGTGGTCTGGTATAGGATATATCCAGTTAGAGACAGTGTGGTCTGGTATAGGATATATCCAGTTAGAGACAGTGTGGTCTGGTATAGGATATATCCAGTTAGAGACAGTGTGGTCTGGTATAGGATATATCCAGTTAGAGACAGTGTGGTCTGGTATAGGATACATCCAGTTAGAGACAGTGTGGTCTGGTATAGGATACATCCAGTTAGAGACAGTGTGGTCTGGTATAGGATACATCCAGTTAGAGACAGTGTGGTCTGGTATAGGATATATCCAGTTAGAGACAGTGTGGTCTGGTATAGGATATATCCAGTTAGAGACAGTGTGGTCTGGTATAGGATATATCCAGTTAGAGGCAGTGTGGTCTGGTATAGGATATATCCAGTTAGAGACAGTGTGGTCTGGTATAGGATATATCCAGTTAGAGACAGTGTGGTCTGGTATAGGATATATCCAGTTAGAGACAGTGTGGTCTGGTATAGGATATATCCAGTTAGGACAGTTAGGACAGACTAAGCTATGACACACAGCTGAAGGCAGTGTGGGCTGAGCCGACAGACAGACAGACAGACTGCAGGTCCTATAGAAAACTATGACACACAGCTGAAGGCAGTGTGGGCTGGGCCGACAGACAGACAGACTGCAGGTCCTATAGAAAGCAGCAATATTTAAACGTCTTTAATACCCTGATAAATCTTAGTGACAAGCTTTAAATGGACCTCCAACCTCCACGTAAACTGACATTTATAAACCAGTGGAACACAGGGCCAGCTGCAGAATCTCTCCACTAGTTGAATAGGTCAGGCAGAATGAAGGACTCTCACGGGTCCCAGTGTCTGAATGTTCTTTAAAAGGCTTTACTATACTCACGTGAGTTTCAAAGGCTAGCACGGTACCCCACTAGTGTAAAGTGGACCAATCGAAGGGCCTTGACGTTGGTTAAGGTTATTAGTCATTCATTAAATCTCCATTGTAGGTTTTTCCTCCAATGATATCTCCTGAGTGATTAACTCACTACACGACATGACGCTGTCAAACCACATTTGAACTGAATGTTCAGCACAAACTGACAACTATGTTTGTTGGTCACATTCAGGCCAATTGGCCTGCTAGAAGTATGGGTACAAAAGGAACCTGGATTCTATCTAATGACCTTCCTCCTGCTCAACTCCTCCTCATCATCATCATCTGTCTCGCTCAGAAGACGTCAGAATCCAGGCGGGATAGGATCGCACAGTTGCTGAGGTGTTACTGTAAAGACTGCAGACAGGGTTCTGTGAGAGCTGAGGTGTTACTGTAAAGACTGAAGACAGGTCTCTGTGTGGAGCTGAGTTGTTACTGTAAAGACTGCAGACAGGGCTCTGTGAGAGCTGAGGTGATACTGTAAAGACTGCAGACAGGGCTCTGTGAGAGCTGAGTTGTTACTGTAAAGACTGCAGACAGGGCTCTGTGAGAGCTGAGGTGTTACTGTAAAGACTACAGACAGGGCTCTGTGAGAGCTGAGGTGTTACTGTAAAGACTGCAGACAGGGCTCTGTGAGAGCTGAGGCGTTACTGTAAAGACTGCAGACAGGGCTCTCAGACTAAAACACTGACTCCAGCCAGACAGAACATACCACTACTGGCCGCCCCAGACTAAAACACTGACTCCAGCCAGACAGAACATATCAATACCGGCCGACCCAGACTAAAACACTGACTCCAGCCAGACAGAACATATCACTACTGGCCGCCCCCAGACTAAAACACTGACTCCAGCCAGACAGAACATATCACTACTGGCCGACCCCAGACTAAAACACTGACTCCAGCCAGACAGAACATATCACTACTGGCCGCCCCAGACTAAAACACTGACTCCAGCCAGACAGAACATATCACTACTGGCCGACCCCAGACTAAAACACTGACTCCAGCCAGACAGAACATATCACTACCGGCCGACCCAGACTAAAACACTGACTCCAGCCAGACAGAACATACCAGTACTGGCCGCCCCAGACTAAAACACTGACTCCAGCCAGACAGAACATATCACTACTGGCCGACCCAGACTAAAACACTGACTCCAGCCAGACAGAACATATTAAACAGCCCTACAGCCTGATGTCTGAGGGAAAAACACAGTGTTGATTGAACTAATGTCTTTGTCGTTGTAATATCGCTAACGGACGTGGCAGTTTCACCGCTATGGATTCACGTTATACAATGCCACTCTAAATAATGCCACTTTAATCATGTTTACGTATCTTATTTTACTCATATCACATGTATATACTGTATTTTATACCATCAATTGCACGGTGCCTATGTCGCTCGGCCATCACTCATCCATATATTTATATGGACATATTCTCATTCACCCCTTTAGATTTGTGTGTACTAGGTAGTTGTTGGGGAATTGTTAGATTACTTGTTAGATATTACTGCACTGTCGGAACTAGAAGCACAAGCATTTCTCTACACTCGCATTAACATCTGCTAACCATGTGTATGTGACAAATAAAATGTGATTTGATTTGAAGTTTACTTGGGTTTAATCCATCACTGTGACACTGTGGTTGGGGGGTGACAGTATAATTGATCAAATTACGAAAGACAAGCATTGTAATATTGAATTCCGTGAGTTTGGAAGAGGTGAAAAAACTATTGTTGTCTATCAACAATGACAAGCCACTTGGATGGAAAATTACTGAGGATAATAGCGAACGACACTGCCATCTCTTCAATCTAAGCCTACTAGAAAGTGTGTGCACTCAGGCCTGGACGGAAGAAAAAGTCATTCCGCTACCCAAGAATAGTAACTTTACTGGCTCAAATAGCCGACAAATCAGTCTGTTACAAACCCTTAGAAAACGTTTGGAAAAAATTGTGTTTGACAAGATACAATACTATTTTACTGTAAACAAATTGACAACAAACTTTCAGCACACTTATAGAGAAGGACATTCAACAAGCACGGCACTTACGCAAATGAGTGATGATTGGCTGAGAGAAATTGATGATAAAAAGATTGTCGGAGCTGTTTTGTTAGACTTGAGGCTTTTGACATTATCGATCATAGTCTGCTGCTGAAAAAACATTTGTGTTATGGCTTTACACACCCTGCTATATTGTAGATAAATAGTTACCTGTCTAACATAACACAGAGTGTGTTCTTGGAAGCCTCTCCAACAATATCCAGGTAGAATCAGGAATTCCCCAGGGCAGCTGTCTAGGCCCCTTACTTTTTTAAATCTTTACTAACGACATGCCACTGGCCTTGAGTAAAGCCAGTGTGTCTATGTATGCGGATGACAACACTATACATGTCAACTACTACAGCAAGTGAAATCACTGCAACACTCAACAAAGAGTTGCAGTTAGTTTCAGAATGGGTGGCAAGGAATACAGTGAGGGAAAAAAGTATTTGATCCCCTGTTGATTTTGTACGTTTGCCCACTGACAAAGAAATGATCAGTCTATAATTTTAATGGTAGGTTTATTTGAATAGTGAGAGACAGAATAACAACAAAAAAATCCAGAAAAACGCATGTGAAAAATGTTATAAATGGAATTGCATTTTAATGAGGGAAATAAGTATTTGACCCCTCTGCAAAACATGACTTAGTACTTGGTGGCAAAACCCTTGTTGGTAATCACAGAGGTCAGACGTTTCTTGTAGTAAACTGTCATGGTAAAAACATGTTGATACAACAGTAGCTAAGATGTGGAGAAGTCTGTCCATAAAAAAGCATTGGACTACTGTTCAGTCACGTGGTCAGGTGCCACAAAGAGGGATTACAATTGTCTCAGAACAAGGCAGCACGGCTGGCCCTTAACATGTACACAGAGAGCTAACATGAATAATATGCATGTACGTCTCTCATGGCTCAAAGTGGAGGAGAGATTGACTTCATCACTACTTGTTTTGTAAGAAGTGTTGATAAGCAGAATGCACTGAGGGGTCTGTTTAAACAACTACAACACAGCTCCGACACCCATCCATACCCCCACAAGACATGCCACCAGAGGTTTCTTCACAGTCCCCAAGTCCAGAACAGACTATGGGAGGCGCACGGTACTACATAGAGCCATGACTACATGGAACTCTATTCCACATCAGGTAACTGATGCAAGCAGTAAAATTAGATTACAAAAATGGATAAAAATACACCTTATGGAACAGCGGGGACTGTGAAGAGACACACACACACATGATAAGACACACACTCTACACACATGTACACACATGGATGTTGTATTGTAAATACGTGATAGTGGAGTATACACTACATGTATTGGGTAAAGTGTTATGAAATGTTATGTCATGTTATACATTTTTTTAACTGTATATAACTGCCTTATTAACACTGGTTTTCTGGCTAAATTCCCAATCTGGCTCTCGTACCATCATGACCACCTAATCATCCCCTGTTTCTGACCCCTCCTCTCCACTTTAACTATTCCCCAGGTTGATGATGTCAATTAGAATGTGATCTTCAGTCAATTTACCTTGTAAAATATATATAGACATGCAGTACTTACAGCTACAGTATAAGCACATATGTTAAAGGGTTATCCTCTTTAAAATGCGTTCAAATGAGTCTCGCCAGCAGGGTTTGTCTACTATGAGCTAGTTTAGTATTCCATGGAATTCTCTCTCCAATTCATCTCTATCTGAGAGATTCAAATTAACCTAATTGGCAGTAAATTAGCATGCCAAGGGAATTTCCAATGCTGTGTGTGATAGAGAGAGAGAGAGAGAGAGAGCAGTTATCCAATCACAATGTTGATCATCCTGATTCAGCTGGCACTGGGTGGAGGGGGCAGAGAGGGGGGAAGGGAGAGATGTGGGAAGGGAACAGAGAGGGGATAAGTGGCAGACATGGTAACGGGGGAGACGGAGGAGACCCATACATATTTGTGTATTTATTAAGGATCCCCATTAGTTCCTGTCAAGGCAGCAGCTGTCGTGGTTTAGTCCGTTTTTTTCAATTTTCGCCTAAAATGACAAACCCAAATCTAACTGCCTGTAGCTCAGGCCCTGAAGCAAGGATATGCATATTCTTGGTACCATTTGAAAGGAAACACTTTGAAGTTTATGGAAATGTGAAAGGAATGTAGTAGAATATAACACAATAGATCTGGTAAAAGATAATGCAAAGAAGACACCAACCGTTCTTTTGCACTTGCATCAGTGTAAGTGCAAAGCTTTAGACTGATCGAATGAACAATTGCATTTCTGTTCAAAATGTTGTGTCAAGACTGCCGCATTAGCCTAAGTTAGCTCAACCGTCCCGTGGAAGGGACACCGATCCCGAAGAAGTTTTAACACCCCTACTCTTACGATAAGTGCCATGGAATCTTTTAGTCAGGACACCCATTTAACATCCCATCTGAAAGATGGCACCCTACACAGGGCAATGTCCCCAATCACTGCCGTGGGGCATTGGGATATGTTTTAGTCCAGAGAAAAGAGTGCCTCCTAGTGGCCTGGTCCTCCAACACCACCTCCAGCAGCTTCTGGCCTCCATCCAGGGACTGACCAGGACTGACACTGCTTAGCGCAGCATCTGGTCTCCCATCCAGGGACTCTGCTGAACCTGTCTCGGCTGTGTCCTCTAACAGCTCAATAGAGGAGTCAAAACTCTCCTGTGTCTCTCTTCATGTGAACTCTGCTGAACCTGTCTCCACTGTGTCCTCTAACAGCTCAATAGAGGAGTCAAAACTCTCCTGTGTCTCTCTTCATGTGAACTCTGCTGAACCTGTCTCGGCTGTGTCCTCTAAAAGCTCAATAGAGGAGTCAGAACTCTCCTGGGTCTCGTTTCCTCTATTCATCTCATCCGTCTCCTGGCAACGGACCATAAAACACACTAAAGGAAGCATATTAGCAGAGACAGAATTGAATCAGGCTCACAGGAGCAGACTTAAGACATGTTGTTGGATGTTCAATTCAATTAGGCTATTGAAGCCAGTCGAATAGAAAGGTAGCAGCTACATCAGGCTGAGGAGAACAAGGGGAACAGCTTGATGAGGACAAATACTATCTGATGGTAGGTGCATGACGCCTTGGGTTGCAAAAATCCAAGTTGAAAGATTCCTGGAATCTGGAGAGAATAAGCAGGAAATACAGTAATCGAGATATCCTGGGAATTCTGGGAAAGTTACTGAAATGTTGCAGCCGTAAAAAACACCTCTGCAAATCAGTATAGTCGATTACCTATAGTATATCTTGTATGTGCCATGTGTGATTTTATTCCCTGTATAGTGCACCACTTTAGACCAGAGCCCTATTCTCTGTATAGTGCACTACTTTTGAACCAGGACCCTAAAGTGCACTACTTTAGACCATGGCCCTATTCCCTGTATAGTGCACTACTTCCGACTAGGGGCCCTATAGCCTGCATAGTGCACTACTTTTGACCAGGGCCAGTAGGGAATAGGGGTGCCATTTGGGACACAGACACAGTGTTGCTGGACAGACTAAACCCCCCGGGGGCCTCATAGCATCACACACATTTCACATTCCAACTACCATAAAGGTGGTCTCTGACAGTGTTTGGCTTCCCTCTACCATCAGGGGCCTGAACCCTTCACACCTCCTCAGTCTACTGACGCACCACAGCACCTCTCTCCCTCTCTCTCTCTCTGTGATCCACTGGGACTGGGGGTGTGTCTCTTATGAAATGCCAGTCACACAGAGGATGTCCACCGTTCATTCTCCATGTTACTCCAGTCCTATAACACATACCGTTCATTCTCCATGTTACTCCAGTCCTATAACACATACCGTTCATTCTCCATGTTACTCCAGTCCTATAACACATACCGTTCATTCTCCATGTTACTCCAGTCCTATAACACATACCGTTCATTCTCTATGTTACTCCAGTCCTATAACACATACCGTTCATTCTCCATGTTATTCCAGTCCTATAACACATACCGTTCATTCTCCATGTTACTCCAGTCCTATAACACATACCGTTCATTCTCCATGTTACTCCAGTCCTATAACACATACCGTTCATTCTCCATGTTACTCCAGTCCTATAACACATACCGTTCATTCTCCATGTTACTCCAGTCCAATAACACATACCGTTCATTCTCCATGTTACTCCAGTCCTATAACACATACCGTTCATTCTCCATGTTACTCCAGTCCTATAACACATACCGTTCATTCTCCATGTTACTCCAGTCCTATAACACATACCGTTCATTCTCCATGTTACTCCAGTCCTATAACACATACCGTTCATTCTCCATGTTACTCCAGTCCTATAACACATACCGTTCATTCTCCATGTTACTCCAGTCCAATAACACATACCGTTCATTCTCCATGTTATTCCAGTCCTATAACACATACCGTTCATTCTCCATGTTACTCCAGTCCTATAACACATACCGTTCATTCTCCATGTTACTCCAGTCCAATAACACATACCGTTCATTCTCCATGTTATTCCAGTCCTATAACACATACCGTTCATTCTCTATGTCACTCCAGTCCTATAACACATACCGTTCATTCTCCATGTTACTCCAGTCCTATAACACATACCGTTCATTCTACATGTTACTCCAGTCCTATAACACATACCGTTCATTCTCTATGTTACTCCAGTCCTATAACACATACCGTTCATTCTACATGTTACTCCAGTCCTATAACACATACCGTTCATTCTCCATGTTACTCCAGTCCTATAACACATACCGTTCATTCTCCATGTTTCTCCAGTCCTATAACACATACCGTTCATTCTCCATGTTACTCCAGTCCTATAACACATACCGTTCATTCTACATGTTACTCCAGTCCTATAACACATACCGTTCATTCTCCATGTTACTCCAGTCCTATAACACATACCGTTCATTCTCCATGTTTCTCCAGTCCTATAACACATACCGTTCATTCTCCATGTTACTCCAGTCCTATAACACATACCGTTCATTCTCCATGTTACTCCAGTCCTATAACACATACCGTTCATTCTCCATGTTACTCCAGTCCTATAACACATACCGTTCATTCTCCATGTTACTCCAGTCCTATAACACATACCGTTCATTCTCCATGTTACTCCAGTCCTATAACACATACCGTTCATTCTCCATGTTACTCCAGTCCTATAACACATACCGTTCATTCTCTATGTTACTCCAGTCCTATAACACATACCGTTCATTCTCCATGTTATTCCAGTCCTATAACACATACCGTTCATTCTCCATGTTACTCCAGTCCTATAACACATACCGTTCATTCTCCATGTTACTCCAGTCCTATAACACATACCGTTCATTCTCCATGTTACTCCAGTCCTATAACACATACCGTTCATTCTCCATGTTACTCCAGTCCAATAACACATACCGTTCATTCTCCATGTTACTCCAGTCCTATAACACATACCGTTCATTCTCCATGTTACTCCAGTCCTATAACACATACCGTTTATTCTCCATGTTACTCCAGTCCTATAACACATACCGTTCATTCTCCATGTTATTCCAGTCCTATAACACATACCGTTCATTCTCCACGCTACTCCAGTCCTATAACACATACCGTTCATTCTCCATGTTACTCCAGTCCTATAACACATACCGTTCATTCTCCATGTTACTCCAGTCCTATAAAACATACCGTTCATTCTCCATGTTACTCCAGTCCTATAACACATACCGTTCATTCTCTATGTTACTCCAGTCCTATAACACATACCGTTCATTCTCCATGTTATTCCAGTCCTATAACACATACCGTTCATTCTCCATGTTACTCCAGTCCTATAACACATACCGTTCATTCTCCATGTTACTCCAGTCCTATAACACATACCGTTCATTCTCCATGTTACTCCAGTCCTATAACACATACCGTTCATTCTCCATGTTACTCCAGTCCTATAACACATACCGTTCATTCTCCATGTTACTCCAGTCCTATAACACATACCGTTCATTCTCCATGTTACTCCAGTCCTATAACACATACCGTTCATTCTCCATGTTACTCCAGTCCTATAACACATACCAGTTAGAGACAGTGTGGTCTGGTATAGGATATATCCAGTTAGAGACAGTGTGGTCTGGTATAGGATACATCCAGTTAGAGACAGTGTGGTCTGGTATAGGATATATCCAGTTAGAGACAGTGTGGTCTGGTATAGGATATATCCAGTTAGGACAGTTAGGACAGACTAAGCTATGACACACAGCTGAAGGCAGTGTGGGCTGGGCCGACAGACAGACAGACAGACTGCAGGTCCTATAGAAAACTATGACACACAGCTGAAGGCAGTGTGGGCTGGGCCGACAGACAGACAGACTGCAGGTCCTATAGAAAGCAGCAATATTTAAACGTCTTTAATACCCTGATAAATCTTAGTGACAGGTTTTAAATGGACCTCCACCCTCCACGTAAACTGACATTTATAAACCAGTGGAACACAGGGCCAGCTGCAGAATCTCTCCACTAGTTGAATAGGTCAGGCAGAATGAAGGACTCTCACGGGTCCCAGTGTCTGAATGTTCTTTAAAAGGCTTTACTATACTCACGTGAGTTTCAAAGGCTAGCACGGTACCCCACTAGTGTAAAGTGGACCAATCGAAGGGCCTTGGTTAAGGTCATTAGTCATTCATTAAATCTACATTGTAGGTTTTTCCTCCAATGATATGAACACATCTCCTGAGTGATTAACTCACTACACGACATGACGCTGTCAAACCACATTTGAACTGAATGTTCAGCACAAACTGACAACTATGTTTGTTGGTCACATTCAGGCCAATTGGCCTGCTAGAAGTATGGGTACAAAAGGAACCTGGATTCTATCTAATGACCTTCCTCCTGCTCAACAACTCATCATCATCATCATCATCTGTCTCGCTCAGAAGACGTCAGACTCCAGGCGGGATAGGATCGCACAGTTGCTGAGGTGTTACTGTAAAGACTGCAGACAGGGTTCTGTGAGAGCTGAGGTGTTACTGTAAAGACTGCAGACAGGGTTCTGTGAGAGCTGAGGTGTTACTGTAAAGACTGCAGACAGGGCTCTGTGAGAGCTGAGGTGTTACTGTAAAGACTGCAGACAGGGCTCTGTGAGAGCTGAGGTGATACTGTAAAGACTGCAGACAGGGCTCTGTGAGAGCTGAGGTGTTACTGTAAAGACTGCAGACAGGGCTCTGTGAGAGCTGAGGCGTTACTGTAAAGACTGAAGACAGGTCTCTGTGTGGAGCTGAGGTGTTACTGTAAAGACTGAAGACAGGTCTCTGTGAGAGCTGAGGCGTTACTGTAAAGACTGCAGACAGGGCTCTGTGAGAGCTGAGGCGTTACTGTAAAGACTGCAGACAGGGCTCTGTGAGAGCTGAGGCGTTACTGTAAAGACTGCAGACAGGGCTCTGTGAGAGCTGAGGTGTTACTGTAAAGACTGCAGACAGGGCTCTGTGAGAGCTGAGGTGTTACTGTAAAGACTGCAGACAGGGCTCTGTGAGAGCTGAGGTGTTACTGTAAAGACTGCAGACAGGGCTCTGTGAGAGCTGAGGTGTTACTGTAAAGACTGCAGACAAGGCTCTGTGAGAGCTGAGGCGTTACTGTAAAGACTGCAGACAGGGCTCTGTGAGAGCTGAGGCGTTACTGTAAAGACTGCAGACAGGGCTCTGTGAGAGCTGACTTGTTACTGTAAAGACTGCAGACAGGTCTCTGTGTGGAGCTGACTTGTTACTGTAAAGACTGCAGACAGGGCTCTGTGAGAGCTAAGGTGTTACTGTAAAGACTGCAGACAGGGCTCTGTGAGAGCTGAGGTGATACTGTAAAGACTGCAGACAGGGCTCTGTGAGAGCTGAGGTGTTACTGTAAAGACTGAAGACAGGTCTCTGTGAGAGCTGAGGTGTTACTGTAAAGACTGCAGACAGGGCTCTGTGAGAGCTGAGGTGATACTGTAAAGACTGCAGACAGGGCTCTGTGAGAGCTGAGGTGATACTGTAAAGACTGCAGACAGGGCTCTGTGAGAGCTGAGGCGTTACTGTAAAGACTGCAGACAGGGCTCTGTGAGAGCTGAGGTGATACTGTAAAGACTGCAGACAGGTCTCTGTGAGAGCTGAGGTGTTACTGTAAAGACTGCAGACAGGGTTATTATGTCTCTGTAAGAGAATACACTAAATGTTTTACTTTTAAAAGGTGCAATATGCAGAAATCGCTCAGCCATTTCCTGGCTGCTAAAATTCTAATAGTTTGCCTAATTTTCAGTTGATGTGACAAAACAAGCAGGTCCAGTGTAGAGAATCATTGTACCGTCTAAACCGCTGTGAAACATATTTACAAGAACCAGAAATATTGTGTTTTCAGCTGTTTGAAGCTGGTTGAACAAAACAGGAAGTAAAAGATGCAAAAAAAAACGAATCTTAAGCACGGGAAACATAGAAATGGCACACATAGAACGCTTCTTAGAATTGCTTTCAACGCGAATGACAGATCTATAACTCACATTTCTATGTGTATTTGGTCATGTTGCCACCCCCCCCAAAAAAAGAAGTCACATCTTGTAGCTTTTTAACGATAGAGAAGCTCTTTCATCAACGTCCACTGTTCTCCTAGAGTTCTGCTGAATGTCCTCTTCCCGTCAGAGAATACACAGCATCCTGTTATCTTCACACCCGTTCTGTTCAGTAATTACAATCAGGACATCAAAAGGCAAGCAAACCAACATGAAGGGTTAGAGATGGCTATATTTAACAACAACGAGGAGACCATAAAGACTTCCCAGACAAAGTATGTGTCCCAAATGGCACACTATGCCCTATAGTCCCCTATGGGCCCTGGCCAAAAAGTAGTGCACTATACAGTGAGGGAAAAAAGTATTTGATCCCCTGCTGATTTTGTACGTTTGCCCACTGACAAAGAAATGACCAGTCTATAATTTTAATGGTAGGTTTATTTGAACAGTGAGAGACAGAATAACAACAAAAAAATCCAGAAAAACGCATGTGAAAAATGTTATAAATTGATTTGCATTTTAATGAGGGAAATAAGTATTTGATCCCTCTGCAAAACATGACTTAGTACTTGGTGGAAAAACCCTTGTTGGCAATCACAGAGGTCAGACGTTTCTTGTAGTTGGCCACCAGGTTTGCACACATCTCAGGAGGGATTTTGTCCCACTCCTCTTTGCAGATCTTCTCCAAGTCATTAAGGTTTCGAGGCTGACGTTTGGCAACTCGAACCTTAAGCTCCCTCCACAGATTTTCTATGGGATTAAGGTCTGGAGACTGGCTAGGCCACTCCAGGACCTTAATGTGCTTCTTCTTGAGCCACTCCTTTGTTGCCTTGGCGGTGTGTTTTGGGTCATTGTCATGCTGGAATACTCATCCAGGTTCTCACCCAAGATTTGATGGTACATGGCCTCGTCCATCGTCCCTTTGATGCGGTGAAGTTGTCCTGTCCCCTTAGTAGAAAAACACCCCCAAAGCATAATGTTTCCACCTCCATGTTTGACCGTGGGGATGGTGTTCTTGAGGTCATAGGCAGCATTCCTCCTCCTCCAAACACGGCGAGTTGAGTTGATGCCAATTTTGGTCTCATCTGACCACAACACTTTCACCCAGTTGTCCTCTGAATCATTCAGATGTTCATTGGCAAACTTCAGACGGGCATGTATATGTGCTTTCTTGAGCAGGGGGACCTTGCGGGCGCTGCAGGATTTCAGTCCTTCACGGCGTAGTGTTTTACCAATTGTTTTCTTGGTCACTATGGTCCCAGCTGCATTGAGATCATTGACAAGATCCTCCTGTGTAGTTCTGGGCTGATTCCTCACCGTTATCATGATCATTGCAACTCCACGAGGTGAGATCTTGCATGGAGCCCCAGGCCGAGGGAGATTGACAGTTATTTTGTGTTTCTTCCATTTGCGAATAATCGCACCAACTGTTGTCACCTTCTCACCAAGCTGCTTGGCGATGGTCTTGTAGCCCATTCCAGCCTTGTGTAGGTCTACAATCTTGTCCCTGACATCCTTGGAGAGCTCTTTGGTCTTGGCCATGGTGGAGAGTTTGGAATCTGATTGATTGATTGCTTCTGTGGACAGGTGTCTTTTATACAGGTAACAAACTGAGATTAGGAGCACTCCCTTTAAGAGTGTGCTCCTAATCTCAGATCGTTACCTGTATAAAAGACACCTGGGAGCCAGAAATGTTTCTGATTGAGAGGGGTTCAAGTACTTATTTCCCTCATTAAAATGCAAATCAATTTATAACATTTTTTTTCACATGCGTTTTTCTGGATTTTTTTGTTGTTATTCTGTCTCTCACTGTTCAAATAAACCTACCATTAAAATTATAGACTGATCATTTCTTTGTCAGTGGGCAAACGTACAAAATCAGCAAGGGATCAAATACTTTTTTCCCCTCACTTGAATAGGAAATAGTGTGGCACTTGGAATTCAGGCGGAATGCTTTCTGTGTAATTATATCCAGTGTCTTAGTGATGGTGAAATGTGGGGCGGTCTGTAATTTGTCTCAATTAGAAAGCAACCAAGGTAAAACGACTTCTTTAGCTGACGGTCACACACCACAAAGAAGTGGGTAATTTTCTTTTGTTTGTGATCAATGGGGTTTCTTTGAATATGAAAACATCTTTGTCATGTAAAACAGTGCTGGGTTAGATTGAAAGGGTCCAAGGACTGTTCAGGGAGGGTCTGAGCACTTCAGAACAGCGTATGTGTTTTCATTAGCCACGCGGTGCTGTTTGTAGTAATGGCCCAGTTATCAGCAGCGCTGCTAAACACACTTCTTCTGTCTGGAGGAGGGAGGGAGGGACAGTTTAGATATAGGAGTGTTCAGGTATTCAACTTCCGCCACCCTCCCCGAACCTCACTCATCCATTCCTTTCCTCCCTCCCCCATTCTCACCCAGTCACCCCTAGCCTCCCCCATTCTCACCCAGTCACCCCTAGCCTCCCCCATTCTCACCCAGTCACCCCTAGCCTCCCCCATTCTCACCCAGTCACCCCTAACCTCCCCCATTCTCACCCAGTCACCCCTAGCCTCCCCCATTCTCACCCAGTCACCCCTAGCCTCCCCCATTCTCACTCAGTCACCCCTAGCCTCCCCCATTCTCACCCAGTCACCCCTTAACGTCAACAGTGAAGAGGTGACTCCGGGATGCTGGCCTTCTAGGCAGAGTTCCTCTGTCCAGTGTCTGTGTTCTTTTGCCCATCTTAATCTTTTATTTTTATTGGCCAGTCTGAGAGATGGCTTTTTCTTTGCAACTCTACCTAGAAGGCCAGCATCCCGGAGTCGCCTCTTCACTGCTGACGTTGAGACTGGTGTTTTCCGGGTAATATTTAATGAAGCTGCCAATTGAGGACTTGTGAGGCGTCTGTTTCTCAAGCTAGGCACTCTAATGTACTTGTCTTCTTGCTCAGTTGTGCACCGGGGCCTCCCACTCCTCTTTCTATTCTTGTTAGAGCCCGTTTGCGCTGTTCTGTGAAGGCAGCAGAACACAGCACTGTACGAGATCTTCAGTTTCTTGGCAATTTCTGAAATGGAATATCCTTCATTTCTCAGAACAGGAATAGACTGACAAGTTTCAGCAGAAAGGTCTTTGTTTCTGGCCATTTTGAGCCTGTAATCGAACCCACAAATGCTGATGCTCCAGATACTCAACTAGTCAAAAGGCCAGTGTTATTGCTTCTTTAATCAGAACAACAGTTTTCAGCTGTGCTAACATAATTGCAAAAGGGTTTTCTAATGATCAATTAGCCTTTTAAAATGATAAACTTGGATTAGCTAACACAACGTGCCATTGGAACACAGGAGTGATGGTTGCTGATAAATGGGCCTCTGTACGCCTACATAGATATTCCATAAAAAATCTGCCGTTTCCAGCTACAATAGTCATTTACAACATTAACAATGTCTACACTGTATTTCTAATCAATTTGATGTTATTTTAATGGACAAAAAAAAAATTGGCTTTTCTTTCAAAAACACACATTTTTTTGTGTATTTCAGAGCCTTTTCTCTGTAACAAAGCCAAAACACCAAGAACAATAAACGTGTTCATAAATATCACAGAGGAAATTGTGTGCCCAGTCATTGGTATTATTCAGGCTATGCCGTAGTGTCCACGATCCAGAGAAACAATATTCAAGGTGTTTAATTCAACGGGCTTTGCACAGAACACATTACAGTTCTCTCTCTGAGAAAATGAGGCTTTCCTCTAATAAAAGCCAAAAGGCGCATGACGAAATAAGCAACAGCAAAAGAACAAGGTATGATTCAAATTCAGAGAATCAGTTAATAGGTATTCCTTGAAAGCATTGAAGGTCGGACCAAGGCTGAAACGTCGAGGATTTGGAGGAGGAGGAAGAGGAGGAGGAGGAGGAAGATGAGAGCTACCCAGAAACACTCACATCTCTAATAAGTCCTTTACAATGAGTCATCATGGAATCATTACTCTAAACCACACACACACACACACACAATATTCACAACATCAAATCAAAAACACACTCCTACACACACACACACTCACACAATATTCACAACATCAAATCAAAAACACACTCCTACACACTGAATTAATATCCCAGAGCACAAGCCAAGGCCACATGAACTATTTATTCTAGATGTAAACATGCTACAAACTACTCTATTCATCACCAGGGTTGGTCTGTACATGTTCTGTAGTACCTCTACTCTACATCACACAGATGTAGACCAGAAAACACACACACGCACGCACACAGTCCTAATGAGAGGTGTGTGACTGGTTGAAGTGTTCAACAATTAGGTCTATTCTGGGCTCTCGCACTGTTGGACAGCGCAACCCTGAGGTCATGCTCGGCATGGAGTCTGTTTTTGTACTTGTGTGTTTTTTTTTATGTATGTATGTGAGAGTTGAGAACCCTGACTCACATTGGTATCAGTGGCAGTTCTAAACCATTTCACAGGGGCACTGGCCCCCCCGCCGGACCCCCCAGAACCGCTAGTGATTGGTATGTGGCGCCAAACTGGACCAGAACATCTCCTGCTTTCTCAGTCAGGCAGGAGACCTCTTCCCGCTGTAGATGAGCAAACCCAGAACTGTGTGAGTGGGTTTGCCTCAACAAAAAAAAAAAAAAAGCATCTTGCTTCAATCAGTTCAGAATAATAAAAAGGATTACTTGTATTTTAACAGGAACATTTCCAAACCTAGACTTGTTTTCAACAATCATGTGCACAGTAAGATGTACAGTAGATCATGCTTCATCGCCATATGTACTGTTACTTATGGTCGCACTAACTAGCTCGCTTTGCCTAACGTTAACTAGCTGCGGTAGCTGTGTACAAGGGGATTGTTTTTAAAGAGGAACTCACATCGACCACTACGAGAGTTAGTCCTCCCTTATTTTGCGCTTTATTATCACCTGTTATAAAATGACAACAATGCCTCGCTAGCGGACTTACTGGTCCACTGTGGAAGCAGCGTTTCCCGCAGCATTCTGCCCGGTTCTGAAACAACTGCCTGGGTTTACCGTCATGTCTGTGGATGTTCGGTTTGGGACGCGTCGTTTTCATTTGTTTTCATTTTGAGAGACTCATTACTAAGCACCTCTCCCGCATAAAAACACACTGTGGTGGTGGGTGGGGGGGCTACTCGTTATTTCTCAAAGTGTGTATTAAACCAAGAGAGAGAGAGAGAGAGAGAGAGAGAGAGAGAAACTCATCGCTGTATTTGCGTGTCATGACAATTGCGCTCAGTGCAGAACTTGTGGGTTATCTTGAGTCCATTCGATGACCGGTGAGTGATGGCGAGTGGGGAGGACAAGTCAGTTGCCGCATTGAGAACAACGGGCCACTCGGAAATCTCCAACTTACGACTTACGAAAAAAAAAATAAGAAAACAAGCTCCGGTAGTGTAAAATCGATTTGAACGGCCATCCAACTCGGCCTCTTTCTATGACTCCGACTTTTCCGACCTGAAGATCACCTGACGTCATGATTTGCCCTTTTTTGTATTTTTCCCGAGTTTCCAAGTTGTCTTGAACACGGCAAGTGATTGACATCGCGTCATCTGCTGCTGCTGCTGCTGGTGCACGACAGTACTGCAGCAGCGTCTGGGTCGCAGAGGGACCTTAAAGAGAAAACTGTTAATACGAAAAAAAGCTCTGAGAAAAGCGCAAAGCACACAGGCGTCTCTCCATCCAACTCACGCAGCTGCCAGACTGACCCAGAGACTCCGCTGCAAAGCGCACGGCGCACTGAACACAAGCGTTTTGGCCAAATCAATTAAAATCAGTCATTCATTAAATAATTAGACATTTTACTCTGACACGTCGCCGACCCAACATTAACAGAGATCGCCGTACTTTAAGAAATGCCGCCTTGAGAGAGCTTGTCAGAAACGTCCAGAGCAACTAGCTGCTGTCAGCTGCCGTTGTTTATCTGTGGTGTTTTCAGCCCGTTCATTTTGTTGTGATGTCAATCAAACCAGATATCACATCAACAAACATAAGAAATGTTCAGAAATTGCCTGAAATTAGCTTTTAAAAACGTCAAACTTTTTTCTCCCCATCCAACAAGAGGGGTGTGAACAGTTTGTGACGTGGTCAGGGCTTGTGCCCTATAAAAATAGACCCTGGTGTCGGAGGACCGTTTGGGAACCATGAACTCTTCAGCTCAGAAGCCTCGTTTTTTTGCAGTGGCGGATTTCGGTATAGGCGATGCATTTTGCCGCAAGCGGCACAGGGATGGTGACATTTGCGCCGTCGTTTTTTCTATCGCTCATTTGCACGTCACGTCAATGATATCATGTCACCGTGTGGGACTGTGGGTCATTAACCTTGTCGGAGTGGGCGCCCTGATTCTAGTTTGTGAGCTAGGCAGGCTACTGCCTGGGAAGGTCTCCTACTCAAAAGTACGAGGGGGTAGGTTGACCTCAGGTCTCCCCACTGGAAGTCGGAGGGAGGGAGAGAGGGGGAATCTATCAAATAGCGCACCTCTAACGATGTACAGTACTAATGCAATTAGTAAAATCAGTCACACTACGAAATGCTACCAAATAAACCACAATTCATTCATAATACTGTGAATATACAGTTTCACAGACATATTGTGGCATTTTTTTCTGGTTTGTGCGAAATCGTTAAGAATAATATAAAACCAGTCTGCACCCCACCAAGGTGAATTGGTTTAGTCTTGACTCTTGGTTGACAGTAGTGGGGGACGGGTATAATAGTGATGCTCGAGGGCCAAATCAACACAAATTAGTTTCTATTTGTCTTAGTTTCTTCTTTTTTTGATATTTATCAGTCTTTTTTTGTATTTATTTGTATAGTTATATAGTTTTAAATATTAGGATTGTCTGAATAAAAATTAAAGTTAGTTTGTTTTTTGAAGGATGGGTTCGCCCAGGGAGCCATACAAGCTAGAACCGCCACTGCATCACTGTATTGTGTGGGGGAACTACAAGCTAGAACCGCCACTGCATCACTGTATTGTGTGGGGGAACTACAAGCTAGAACCGCCACTGCATCACTGTATTGTGTGGGGAACTACAAGCTAGAACCGCCACTGCATCACTGTATTGTGTGGGGAACTACAAGCTAGAACCGCCACTGCATCACTGTATTGTGTGGGGGAACTACAAGCTAGAACCGCCACTGCATCACTGTATTGTGTGGGGAACTACAAGATAGAACCGCCACTGCATCACTGTATTGTGTGGGGAACTACAAGCTAGAACCGCCACTGCATCACTGTATTGTGTGGGGAACTACAAGCTAGAACCGCCACTGCATCACTGTATTGTGTGAGGGAACTACAAGCTAGAACCGCCACTGCATCACTGTATTGTGTGGGGGAACTACAAGCTAGAACCGCCACTGCATCACTGTATTGTGTGGGGAACTACAAGCTAGAACCGCCACTGCATCACTGTATTGTGTGGGGAACTACAAGCTAGAACCGCCACTGCATCACTGTATTGTGTGGGGAACTACAAGCTAGAACCGCCACTGCATCACTGTATTGTGTGGGGAACTACAAGCTAGAACCGCCACTGCATCACTGTATTGTGTGGGGAACTACAAGCTAGAACCGCCACTGCATCACTGTATTGTGTGGGAACTACAAGCTAGAACCGCCACTGCATCACTGTATTGTGTGGGAACTACAAGCTAGAACCGCCACTGCATCACTGTATTGTGTGGGGAACTACAAGCTAGAACCGCCACTGCATCACTGTATTGTGTGGGAACTACAAGCTAGAACCGCCACTGCATCACTGTATTGTGTGGGGAACTACAAGCTAGAACCGCCACTGCATCACTGTATTGTGTGGGGAACTACAAGCTAGAACCGCCACTGCATCACTGTATTGTGTGGGGAACTACAAGCTAGAACCGCCACTGCATCACTGTATTGTGTGGGAACTACAAGCTAGAACCGCCACTGCATCACTGTATTGTGTGGGGAACTACAAGCTAGAACCGCCACTGCATCACTGTATTGTGTGGGGAACTACAAGCTAGAACCGCCACTGCATCACTGTATTGTGTGGGGAACTACAAGCTAGAACCGCCACTGCATCACTGTATTGTGTGGGGAACTACAAGCTAGAACCGCCACTGCATCACTGTATTGTGTGGGGAACTACAAGCTAGAACCGCCACTGCATCACTGTATTGTGTGGGGAACTACAAGCTAGAACCGCCACTGCATCACTGTATTGTGGGGAACTACAAGCTAGAACCGCCACTGCATCACTGTATTGTGTGGGGAACTACAAGCTAGAACCGCCACTGCATCACTGTATTGTGTGGGGAACTACAAGCTAGAACCGCCACTGCATCACTGTATTGTGTGGGGAACTACAAGCTAGAACCGCCACTGCATCACTGTATTGTGTGGGGAACTACAAGCTAGAACCGCCACTGCATCACTGTATTGTGTGGGGAACTACAAGCTAGAACCGCCACTGCATCACTGTATTGTGTGGGGAACTACAAGCTAGAACCGCCACTGCATCACTGTATTGTGTGGGGAACTACAAGCTAGAACCGCCACTGCATCACTGTATTGTGTGGGGAACTACAAGCCAGAACCGCCACTGCATCACTGTATTGTGTGGGGAACTACAAGCTAGAACCGCCACTGCATCACTGTATTGTGTGGGGAACTACAAGCTAGAACCGCCACTGCATCACTGTATTGTGTGGGGAACTACAAGCTAGAACCGCCACTGCATCACTGTATTGTGTGGGGAACTACAAGCTAGAACCGCCACTGCATCACTGTATTGTGTGGGGAACTACAAGCTAGAACCGCCACTGCATCACTGTATTGTGTGGGGAACTACAAGCTAGAACCGCCACTGCATCACTGTATTGTGTGGGGAACTACAAGCTAGAACCGCCACTGCATCACTGTATTGTGTGGGGAACTACAAGCTAGAACCGCCACTGCATCACTGTATTGTGTGGGGAACTACAAGCTAGAACCGCCACTGCATCACTGTATTGTGTGGGAACTACAAGCTAGAACCGCCACTGCATCACTGTATTGTGTGGGGAACTACAAGCTAGAACCGCCACTGCATCACTGTATTGTGTGGGGAACTACAAGCTAGAACCGCCACTGCATCACTGTATTGTGTGGGGAACTACAAGCTAGAACCGCCACTGCATCACTGTATTGTGTGGGGAACTACAAGCTAGAACCGCCACTGCATCACTGTATTGTGTGGGGAACTACAAGCTAAAACCGCCACTGCATCACTGTATTGTGTGAGGGAACTACAAGCTAGAACCGCCACTGCATCACTGTATTGTGTGGGGAACTACAAGCTAGAACCGCCACTGCATCACTGTATTGTGTGGGGGAACTACAAGCTAGAACCGCCACTGCATCACTGTATTGTGTGAGGGAACTACAAGCTAGAACCTCCACTGCATCACTGTATTGTGTGGGGAACTACAAGCTAGAACCGCCACTGCATCACTGTATTGTGTGAGGAACTACAAGCTAGAACCGCCACTGCATCACTGTACTGTGTGGGGGAACTACAAGCTAGAACCGCCACTGCATCACTGTATTGTGTGGGGAACTACAAGCTAGAACCGCCACTGCATCACTGTATTGTGTGGGGAACTACAAGCTAGAACCGCCACTGCATCACTGTATTGTGTGGGGAACTACAAGCTAGAACCGCCACTGCATCACTGTATTGTGTGGGGGAACTACAAGCTAAAACCGCCACTGCATCACTGTATTGTGTGGGGAACTACAAGCTAGAACCGCCACTGCATCACTGTATTGTGTGAGGAACTACAAGCTAGAACCGCCACTGCATCACTGTATTGTGTGGGGAACTACAAGCTAGAACCGCCACTGCATCACTGTATTGTGTGAGGAACTACAAGCTAGAACCGCCACTGCATCACTGTATTGTGTGGGGAACTACAAGCTAGAACCGCCACTGCATCACTGTATTGTGTGGGGAACTACAAGCTAGAACCGCCACTGCATCACTGTATTGTGTGAGGAACTACAAGCTAGAACCGCCACTGCATCACTGTATTGTGTGGGAACTACAAGCTAGAACCGCCACTGCATCACTGTATTGTGTGAGGAACTACAAGCTAGAACCGCCACTGCATCACTGTACTGTGTGGGGGAACTACAAGCTAGAACCGCCACTGCATCACTGTATTGTGTGGGGAACTACAAGCTAGAACCGCCACTGCATCACTGTATTGTGTGGGGAACTACAAGCTAGAACCGCCACTGCATCACTGTATTGTGTGGGGAACTACAAGCTAGAACCGCCACTGCATCACTGTATTGTGTGGGGAACTACAAGCTAAAACCGCCACTGCATCACTGTATTGTGTGGGAACTACAAGCTAGAACCGCCACTGCATCACTGTATTGTGTGAGGGAACTACAAGCTAGAACCGCCACTGCATCACTGTATTGTGTGGGAACTACAAGCTAGAACCGCCACTGCATCACTGTATTGTGTGGGGAACTACAAGCTAGAACCGCCACTGCATCACTGTATTGTGTGGGGAACTACAAGCTAGAACCGCCACTGCATCACTGTATTGTGTGGGGAACTACAAGCTAGAACCGCCACTGCATCACTGTATTGTGTGGGAACTACAAGCTAGAACCGCCACTGCATCACTGTATTGTGTGGGGAACTACAAGCTAGAACCGCCACTGCATCACTGTATTGTGTGGGGAACTACAAGCTAGAACCGCCACTGCATCACTGTATTGTGTGGGGAACTACAAGCTAGAACCGCCACTGCATCACTGTATTGTGTGAGGGAACTACAAGCTAGAACCGCCACTGCATCACTGTATTGTGTGGGGAACTACAAGCTAGAACCGCCACTGCATCACTGTATTGTGTGGGGAACTACAAGCTAAAACCGCCACTGCATCACTGTATTGTGTGGGGAACTACAAGCTAGAACCGCCACTGCATCACTGTATTGTGTGGGAACTACAAGCTAGAACCGCCACTGCATAACTGTATTGTGTGGGGGAACTACAAGCTAGAACCGCCACTGCATCACTGTATTGTGTGGGGAACTACAAGCTAGAACCGCCACTGCATCACTGTATTGTGTGGGGAACTACAAGCTAGAACCGCCACTGCATCACTGTATTGTGTGGGGAACTACAAGCTAAAACCGCCACTGCATCACTGTATTGTGTGGGGAACTACAAGCTAGAACCGCCACTGCATCACTGTATTGTGTGGGGAACTACAAGCTAAAACCGCCACTGCATCACTGTATTGTGTGGGGAACTACAAGCTAGAACCGCCACTGCATCACTGTATTGTGTGGGGAACTACAAGCTAGAACCGCCACTGCATCACTGTATTGTGTGGGGAACTACAAGCTAGAACCGCCACTGCATCACTGTATTGTGTGGGAACTACAAGCTAGAACCGCCACTGCATCACTGTATTGTGTGGGAACTACAAGCTAAAACCGCCACTGCATCACTGTATTGTGTGGGAACTACAAGCTAGAACCGCCACTGCATCACTGTATTGTGTGGGAACTACAAGCTAGAACCGCCACTGCATCACTGTATTGTGTGGGGGAACTACAAGCTAGAACCGCCACTGCATCACTGTATTGTGTGAGGGAACTACAAGCTAGAACCTCCACTGCATCACTGTATTGTGTGGGGAACTACAAGCTAGAACCGCCACTGCATCACTGTATTGTGTGAGGAACTACAAGCTAGAACCGCCACTGCATCACTGTACTGTGTGGGGGAACTACAAGCTAGAACCGCCACTGCATCACTGTATTGTGTGGGGAACTACAAGCTAGAACCGCCACTGCATCACTGTATTGTGTGGGGAACTACAAGCTAGAACCGCCACTGCATCACTGTATTGTGTGGGGAACTACAAGCTAGAACCGCCACTGCATCACTGTATTGTGTGGGGAACTACAAGCTAGAACCGCCACTGCATCACTGTATTGTGTGGGGAACTACAAGCTAAAACCGCCACTGCATCACTGTATTGTGTGGGAACTACAAGCTAGAACCGCCACTGCATCACTGTATTGTGTGAGGGAACTACAAGCTAGAACCGCCACTGCATCACTGTATTGTGTGGGGAACTACAAGCTAGAACCGCCACTGCATCACTGTATTGTGTGGGGAACTACAAGCTAGAACCGCCACTGCATCACTGTATTGTGTGGGGAACTACAAGCTAGAACCGCCACTGCATCACTGTATTGTGTGGGGAACTACAAGCTAGAACCGCCACTGCATCACTGTATTGTGTGGGGAACTACAAGCTAGAACCGCCACTGCATCACTGTATTGTGTGGGGGAACTACAAGCTAGAACCGCCACTGCATCACTGTATTGTGTCAGGGAACTACAAGCTAGAACCGCCACTGCATCACTGTATTGTGTGGGGAACTACAAGCTAGAACCGCCACTGCATCACTGTATTGTGTGGGGAACTACAAGCTAGAACCGCCACTGCATCACTGTATTGTGTGGGGAACTACAAGCTATAACCGCCACTGCATCACTGTATTGTGTGGGGAACTACAAGCTAGAACCGCCACTGCATCACTGTATTGTGTGGGGGAACTACAAGCTAGAACCGCCACTGCATCACTGTATTGTGTGGGGGATCTACAAGCTAGAACTGCCACTGCATAACTGTATTGTGTGGGGAACTACAAGCTAGAACCGCCACTGCATCACTGTATTGTGTGGGGAACTACAAGCTAGAACCGCCACTGCATCACTGTATTGTGTGGGGGAACTACAAGCTAGAACCGCCACTGCATCACTGTATTGTGTGGTGAACTACAAGCTAGAACCGCCACTGCATCACTGTATTGTGTGGGGAACTACAAGCTAGAACCGCCACTGCATCACTGTATTGTGTGGGGGAACTACAAGCTAGAACCGCCACTGCATCACTGTATTGTGTGGGGGAACACACACTTTGCCCCCCCCCTTCTTCTCCACATGTTGTCATAAGCACAGAGCTGAACTCGCCTCTCTGACGTGACATTATCCTCCAGAACCAGCTCTGTGATGTGCTTCCTCTTCATCACTCTGCTATGGTCCATTGGCTTTGGTTTTTTTGTTGTCAAAGGTTTTTTCTTCCCCACAAACTGGATGTGAAATAAAGAATTATTTGCCGGTGAAGCTAACCGTAAACATCAATATTATGTCAAGCACATCACATATTTATTAGGATGTGTTTCATTTGACTGACTTTCACTGGAAGCCGGCTGCATATTTGTCAAATGTCACCTGGCTTTGCTGTTCAATAGCTCCTCAAAATGGATGGGAAGAGTTCTACCATGTAAGTAGTGAGGATGGCTTATCTCTGATGGACTGTGTGTGTGTGTGTTTGTGTGTGTCTGTGTGTGTGTGTGTCTGTGTGTGTGTGTGTGTGTGTGTGTTCTTTCTCAGTCTGTAAGACCTGACATTTACAGACTAGAATAGGAGGGGAGAAAGATTCCCCGGAAAAAGCTCCTGAAAGACACAACAGTCACCGATCCCGACCTGCTGGAGATGAAATCACAATGGACGACGACACTGCCCTGTCATAGAGAGAGCTCTCTGTTGGAATGAGATACAGGGATAGAAAGGAAGGTGAAGAGAGAGACAGAGAGAGGGGAGATGGTAATGGAAGGAGAGGGAGAGAGACAGAGAGAGGGGAGAGAGGGAGAGCAGAAGGTTGGGAGAGGTAGAGAGGAAGGTAGGGAGAGAGGAAGGTGAGGAGAGAGGAAGGTGAGGAGAGAGACAGAGAGAGGAAGATGAGGAGAGAGACAGGGAGAGGAAGATGAGGAGAGAGACAGGGAGAGGAAGATGAGGAGAGAGACAGGGAGAGGAAGATGAGGAGAGAGACAGGGAGAGGAAGGTAGGAAGGGAGGGAGAGAGAGAGGAAGGTGAGGAGAGAAACAGAGAGAGGAAGGTTAGGAGAGATACAGGGAGAGGAAGGTTAGGAGAGATACAGGGAGAGGAAGGTTAGGAGAGATACAGGGAGAGGCAGGTATGGAGAGAGACGGAGGGAGAGAGGAAGGTAGGGAGAGCGACAGAGAAAGGGGGAGAGGGAGAAAGGAAGGTTGGGAGAGAGAGAGGAAGGTGAGGAGAGAGAGAGGAAGGTGAGGAGCGAGCGAGAGAGAGGAGGGAGAGATGAGGGGGCATTTCTCACAGGCCAACTCACTCCAAGAGCTGACCCCAATACCTTTTGGATGGATTGCTCAATGAGATAAATCTCAAATGGTAGGAAGACTTCTATTTGTTCTCTGGATGACTAAAAACTAATTTACAATGGTAAAACAACACAACACAATGTACTTTACATGACCAAAAGTATGTGGACACCTGCTCGTCCAACATCTCATTCCAAAATCATGGACATTAATATGGAGTTGGTCCCCCCTTTGCTGCTATAACGGCCTCCACTCTTCTGGGAAGGCTTTCCACTAGATGTTGGAACATGCGGGGACTTGCTTCCATTCAGCCACAAGAGCATTAGTGAGGTCGGGCACTGATGTTGGGCGATTAGGCCTGGCTCACTGTCGGCGTTCAAATTCATCCAAAAGGTGTTTGACGGGGTTGAGGTCAGGGCGCCAGTCAAGTTCTTCCACACCAATCTCGACAAACCATTTCTGTATGGACCTCGCTTTGTGAACGGGGGCATTGGCATGCTGAAACAGGAAAGGGCTTTCCCCAAACTGTTTCCACAAAGTTTGAAGCACAGAATCCTCTAGAATGTGATTGTATGCTGTAGCGTTAAGATTTCCCTTCACTGGAACTAAGGGGCCTAGCCCGAACCATAAAAAACAGCCCCAGACCATTATTCCTCCTCCACCAAACTTTACAGTTGGCACTATGCATTGGGGCACGTAGCGTTCTGCTGGTTATCCGCCAAACCCAGATTCGTCGGTCGGACTGCCAGATGGTGAAGGAGAGGAGAGGAGGAAGAGAGGAGAGGGGGGGAGGAAAACAAAGTGGAAGTTATGGCTGAGGAAAGAAGAGAGAGAGAGAGAGAGAGAGAACCAACATCCCCGGGCTCTGCATCAGGACTATGTTTTCACAGAGATTACACCAATCTATGTTGTTCCCTGTGGTTAGAAAGATACAAGATATCTGAGACGCCGTGACGAGATCCCGAGGCCCATTGTCGTGCCATTCATCCGCCGCCATCACCTCATGGCTCAGCATGATAATGCACGGCCCCGTGCCGTGCATGAATCTGTACACAATTCCTAGAAGCTGAAAATGTCCCCGTTTTTTCCCATGGCCTGTATACTCACCGGACATGACACCCATTGAGCATGTTTAGGATTCTCTGTGTAGACGCGTACGACAGCGTGTTTGAGGTCCCGCCAAAATCCAGCAACTTCGCACAGTTCCATTGAAGAGGAGTGGGGCAACATTCCACAGGGCCACAATCAACAGCCCTATGTCAAGGAGATGTGTTGCGCTGGATGAGGCAAATGGTGGTCATACCAGATACTGACTGGTTTTCTGATCCACGCCCCCCAATTGGTTTAAAAAAAAAAAAAGGTTTCTGTGACCAACAGATGCGTATATCTGTATTCCCAGTCATGCGAAATATATAGATTAGGGCCTAATAAATGTATTTAAAATTGAATGATTTCCTTATATGAACTGTAACTCAGTAAAGTCTTTTTAAATTGTTGTATGTTGCGTTTATGTTTTTGTTAAGTATAAATAGCCAAGAAACACAAGAACAAAGTTTCACTTCAGTCAACTTTCAATTCAAGTAAATTAGACAAAATGTTATGCCTGTGCGCAGTGTTTTAAAAAAATATATATGTTTCACTCAGCTCTTCTGGTGCGCACAGCCCCCAGCCAGCCAGTGTTGCAAGCATGAGGTAGGATGGACTATAGGATTCCTAGTTCTTTGACTTTGTGAGATTTAATTTACCAGCTATGAAACAAAATGGCCAAAAAACATAAAAAAAACAGCTATTGTAGCATTTGATTTACTATATGTGTGATCATTATTGACTATAAGTGTGATCATTATTGACTATAAGTGTGATCATTATTGACTATATGTGTGATCATTATTGACTATAAGTGTGATCATTATTTACTATTTCTATTCACAAATGCGAGTGAAACGCTGGCACTGTGGAGCCGTGATCATCTGCCAACGTGGCTGGTGAAGATAACATCTTACCAGACAATGTCAAAATCGACCTGTATTTGTCAGGTGGCTGGTGTTCATTTTGGTTTAGTAGTGTCATGATGACATGGGACAAGGCCAGCTGCATGGGGCTTCATGGTTTAGTAATGTCATGATGACATGGGACAAGGCCAGCTGCATGGGGCTTCATGGTTTAGTAATGTCATGATGACATGGGACAAGGCCAGCTGCATGGGGCTTCATGGTTTAGTAATGTCATGATGACATGGGACAAGGCCAGCTGCATGGGGCTTCATGGTTTAGTAATGTCATGATGACTGGGACAAGGCCAGCTGCATGGGGCTTCATGGTTTAGTAATGTCATGATGACTGGGACAAGGCCATCTGCATGGGGCTTCATGGTTTAGTAGTGTCATGATGACATGGGACAAGGCCAGCTGCATGGGGCTTCATGGTTTAGTAGTGTCATGATGACATGGGACAAGGCCATCTGCATGGGGCTTCATGGTTTAGTAATGTCATGATGACATGGGACAAGGCCATCTGCATGGGGCTTCATGGTTTAGTAGTGTCATGATGACATGGGACAAGGCCAGCTGCATGGGGCTTCATGGTTTAGTAGTGTCATGATGACATGGGACAAGGCCAGCTGCATAGGGCTTCATGGTTTAGTAGTGTCATGATGACATGGGACGGGCCATCTGCATGGGGCTTCATGGTTTTAGTGTGAAGAGGGATGCTGAGTTATCTTTTGTCCGCAGCCGGCTCGCTCTGTCTCTATCTAACCTGTCTATATGAGCCTGGGGGACGAAATGAGACGCAAACTGCACTCAGTGTTTAATGCAATCCATCACCATGACGACTATCAAAGGTCCTGCCAAAGGTTAACCGCTCACTTTGAGAATTTAAACTGAAAAACAAATCCAGTCCAACTGTAGGTCTGTGCAACGAATCCAGTTCACTCACCATTACTGTCCTACTTAGGACATGGGTTGTGTTGGCTGATCACTGCTGCAGAGATCTTCTACCACCATGGCTATGGGAGAATCTACAGAGATCATCAACCACCATGGTTATTGGAGAATCTACAGAGATCATCAATCACCATGGTTATGGGAGAATCTACAGAGATCATCAATCACCATGGTTATGGGAGAATCTACAGAGATAATCAACCACCATGGTTATGGGAGAATCTACAGAGATCATCTACCACCATGACTATGGGAGAATCTACAGAGATCATCAATCACCATGGTTATGGGAGAATCTACAGAGATCATCAACCACCATGGTTATGGGAGAATCTACAGAGATCATCTACCACCATGACTATGGGAGAATCTACAGAGATCATCAACCACCATGGTTATGGGAGAATCTACAGAGATCATCAACCACCATGGTTATGGGAGAATCTACAGAGATCTTCTACCACCATGGTTATGGGAGAATCTACAGAGATCATCAACCACCATGGTTATGGGAGAATCTACAGAGATCATCAACCACCATGGTTATGGGAGAATCTACAGAGATAATCAACCACCATGGCTATGGGAGAATCTAATTTGCATACTCCTCGCCTCCTTGTCAAAACCCATTGGATGAGAAAGCCAGAGGTCCTTCGAGTGTACACTTCAGTGTTGTAGTGAACGAGTGTACGCTTCAGGGAAGTAGTGAACGAGTGTACACTTCAGGTGAAAGGAGATAATATTAGGACGCACCTTTATGCTGTGTTGCTCTTATGAGGTATATGAAGTCATTTTGTTAAGACAATGAGTCTCTCTCTCTCTCTATGTTGTGTTCAGACAATGAGTCTCTTTCTCTGTTGTGTTCAGACATTGAGTCTCTCTCTCCCTCTCTGTCTCTCTGTGTTTGTTAGACCAGATGGCTGAGGGAGATGACACGTCTAGAGCATTAGGTAACCTGGAGGGTAATTTCACTGACACACACACACACACACACACACACACACACACACACACACACACACACACACACACACACACACACACACACACACACACAGCACGCACACGCAAAGAAAAAAACACACACACCCTTACATGTAGAAGGGAATTTCCACTGCAGTAAAAGCCCTTTCCTCACAACACCAGAGAAGGTATCATACCACTATCCAGCTATGTAGTTCTACTGCCTACAGGATACAAGTACAGTCTATCAACATCAACACTGGTATTTCCTACAGCTAGTCAGTCATAAAGGGTTCTTCTGTCATTAAAATCTACACCCTGACCAAGTCTTTCATTCATATTCTAGATCAGGTTACTTCTTCTGTCTCTTATCCTTATTATGGTCTAGGCTTTAGGTATGTCTCAGCAGCGTACCGCTGCAGCAAATCAAGCTAGTCGTATTTGTCATTTAGCAGATGCTCTTATCCAGAGCGACTTACGCCCTATATCCCATGTTAACATGCAACAGTTTCCTGTATGGATAGGAAACATTTCCAGCCGGTCAAACGGTAAGGAAAAGATAATGAATCCCTCTGGAGTTTAAGGACAGAGAGGAGAGAAAAACTGAGAACAAGAAAGAGAGTAGAAAACCTGTTCCCCGAGCAGTGTCTGAACTCACACACACACACACTAATGTACACACACTAATGTACACACAAGAATGTACACAGACTAACGCACACACACTAACGCACACACACTAACGCACACACAATAACGCACACACATTAATGTACACACAATAATGTACACACACGAATGTACACACACGAATGTACACACACTAATGTACATACACTAATGTACACACACGAATGTACACACACTAATGTACATACACTAATGTACACACACTAACGTGCACACACACTAAAGCACACACACTAACGCACACACACTAAAGCACACACACTAACACAAACACACTAACGCACACACACGAATGTACATACAGGTTTTTTTTTTTTTTTCGTCTAGATACTCACTGAAGGACTTTCCACCACTTTATTACGCCCTATTGATCATTCGTACACGAACAGACACTCGGCCCCTCTTGTCTTTTTGTAACAGGGTAACAAACGGTGGGACACTTATTTGGCCATCCTTAAGAAAACAGTACGTGTTGCACTGATTGAAGACTCCCTGAGTCAGTTCTGTTTCACTGTTATGGGGTGTCTGTCGACCTACTTTACCGTTTTGTGAACGCCTTTTCAAATGTATTTCACGACTGGTGCTATGGAGCGAGTCTCCGCGTTAGGATAGGAAGGTTTTCTGTTTATATGCTATGGAGCGAGTCTCCGCGTTAGGATAGGAAGATTTTCTGTTTATATGCTATGGAGCCTCTCCGCGTTAGGATAGGAAGGTTTTCTGTTCATATGCTATGGAGCCTCTCCGCGTTAGAATAGGAAGGTTTTCTGTTTATATGCTATGGAGCCTCTCCGCGTTTAGGATAGGAAGGTTTTCTGTTTATATGCTATGGAGCCTCTCCGCGTTAGGATAGGAAGGTTTTCTATTTATATGCTATGGAGCCTCTCCGCGTTAGAATAGGAAGGTTTTCTGTTTATATGCTATGGAGCCTCTCCGCGTTAGGATAGGAAGGTTTTCTATTTATATGCTATGGAGCCTCTCCGCGTTAGAATAGGAAGGTTTTCTGTTTATATGCTATGGAGCCTCTCCGCGTTTAGGATAGGAAGGTTTTCTGTTTATATGCTATGGAGCCTCTCCGCGTTAGGATAGGAAGGTTTTCTGTTCATATGCTATGGAGCCTCTCCGCGTTAGGATAGGAAGGTTTTCTGTTTATATGCTATGGAGCCTCTCCGCGTTAGGATAGGAAGGTTTTCTGTTTATATGCTATGGAGCCTCTCCGCGTTAGGATAGGAAGGTTTTCTGTTTATATGCTATGGAGCCTCTCCGCGTTAGAATAGGAAGGTTTTCTGTTTATATGCTATGGAGCCTCTCCGCGTTAGAATAGGAAGGTTTTCTGTTTATATGCTATGGAGCCTCTCCGCTTTAGGATAGGAAGGTTTTCTGTTTATATGCTATGGAGCCTCTCCGCGTTAGAATAGGAAGGTTTTCTGTTTATATGCTATGGAGCCTCTCCGCGTTAGGATAGGAAGGTTTTCTGTTTATATGCTATGGAGCCTCTCCGCGTTTAGGATAGGAAGGTTTTCTGTTTATATGCTATGGAGCCTCTCCGTGTTAGGATAGGAAGGTTTTCTGTTATCTTTGCAAATGCTTGGTCTGTTTTCACACCTTTTTCATTTCAACATTTTATACGGCTAATAATATATTATATATTAATAGATCATGCCTAATCCTATTCAGTTCTTAATCTTGGAATACTGAGGCAATGACCAATACTGTCAAGAGGTCTAGAATCTTCTCTCATTTAAAAAAAAAACAACTAAAAGCCGATGTGGTATTTTTACAAGAGACTCATTAACACATTTAAAGATCACTCAAGGCTACAAAACTCCAGGTTTAATCAGGTTTTCCATTTCAGACTTTAACTCCAATGCCAGAGGGGTTGCAATTTTGGTTAGTAAAAATAATTCATTTTCTCTATTACTAATGTTATTTCAGACAGTAATGGGAGATGTTTAATCATAACTGGCACCATTTGGCACACATCTGCAGTATTGGTCAATGTATACGCTCCCAATGTGGATAATGTTGAATTTGCCAATGTGTTGCTGGGGGAAAATCCCTTCTCTGAACACCCTTCTTTTGATATTTGGCGGGGAACTGAATTGTGTTACTGGCCCGGCTTCAGACCACTCCAACCCCAGAACTATGTCTCCTTCTGCTATGTCAAAGTCCTTCTCTGTCACGCCCTGGCCATAGAGAGCCCTCTAGGTTTCTCTATGGTACGTTGGGTCAGGGGCGTGTCTTTAGTTTTCTAGGGAACTCTATGTTAGTTTTGAGTTGGTTCCCAATTAGGGGCAGCTGGTTGTCGTTGCCTCTAATTGGGAATCCTATTTAAGTTGGTTCCCTTTTCCCCACCTTGTTTTGTGGGTTAATGAATGTTTGTATTTGTGTCTGCGGTGAGCCACACCTGCGTTACGGTCGGTCGTTGTTTTTTTTTGCCAGTTGCACTACCTAATAAAAAGACGTATACTAGAACCCTCGCCAAAGATCGTGACATTCTCAGATTCTATGGTTCAGAATGGGTGGCCAGATCCCTGGAGATTTCAGAATCCCCCGGGCAAGAGATTATTCTTTCTTTTCACACGTACACCATTCTTTTTCTCGTATTGACTATTTCTTTATTGATCGTAAGTTGCTTCCAAAATGTCACCTCTTCTGAAATATTTAGGTCAGAAATTACATTACAATGGCTATCAGGACAAACTCGTACTCTTCTCTGGAGATTCAATTCTCTTCTCCTGTCTGATGCAGACTTCTGTAACGTTATCTCCACTTCTATTGATCATTTTTCTTGTTTCAAATCAGACCAGCTCAAACTCTCGTTCTCTGTTATGGGAATCACTTAAGGCTCTATCTTAGAGGAGAACGTATTTCTTATTTCTTACTCCATTTAAACAGAACTCGGAGAGCTAAACTAGAAGAACTCACTAAAGCCGTCCTTGACCCATCAATATGCCTTGACGCCGTCTCCAGAGCTATATAAGCAACGCTTGAGCTTACAATCTGAATTCAATCTCTTGTCCACTACAGATGCAGAACAGTTACTATTGCATTCCCGTGGTATCTACTATGAACATGACGACAGGGCAAGTCGTCTGCTCGCTCACCAATTAAAACGCAGCGCTGCTACCCGTCTGATTCCCCAAATTAAAGATTCCTCTCATAGCTTGATTTCTGACCCTACGGGGGGGGGGATCAATGACACCTTCAAATCTTTCTATTCCTCCCTGTATACGTTTGAATTTCCATCAGATACTGCCGATATGGCTACATTTCTGGGTGAACTGGAGACTCCCACAGTCGAGGCTGAAACCGTAGATGACCTTGATTCTCCTCTCAGCCTTGAAGAAGTTACTCAGTCTATCAAGTCAATGCAGAGCACCAAGGCAGGTCAGAGTACATGCAGTACCTGCAGTGTTGGTGGTAGTCAGGTCAGAGTACACGCAGTATCTGCAGTGTTGGTGGTAGTCAGGTCAGAGTACATGCAGTTTCTGCAGTGTTGGTGGTAGTCAGGTCAGAGTACATGCAGTATCTGCAGTGTTGGTGGTAGTCAGGTCAGAGTACATGCAGTATCTGCAGTGTTGGTGGTAGTCAGGTCAGAGTACATGCAGTATCTGCAGTGTTGGTGGTAGTCAGGTCAGAGTACATGCAGTTTCTGCAGTGTTGGTGGTAGTCAGGTCAGAGTACATGCAGTATCTGCAGTGTTGGTGGTAGTCAGGTCAGAGTACATGCAGTATCTGCAGTGTTGGTAGTAGTCAGGTCAGAGTACATGCAGTATCTGCAGTGTTGGTAGTAGTCAGGTCAGAGTACATGCAGTATCTGCAGTGTTGGTAGTAGTCAGGTCAGAGTACACGCAGTATCTGCAGTGTTGGTAGTAGTCAGGTCAGAGTACATGCAGTATCTGCAGTGTTGGTAGTAGTCAGGTCAGAGTACATGCAGTATCTGCAGTGTTGGTAGTAGTCAGGTCAGAGTACATGCAGTATCTGCAGTGTTGGTAGTAGTCAGGTCAGAGTACACGCAGTGCTGATGGTCTGGTCAGCGTGGATGAGGAAGACTAGAGCTCAGGTCACGTCCAGACAGACGGGACCCAGTAGAGAGCTGCAGCACCGTGAAGACATGTGGTTCAATGAGACGTCCTCCATAATAAATGGTACCAGACGGTAGAGCAGGCTGTCCCTCACAGCAAGGAGCCCAGGTACCATCCAACTAAAGTTTATCCATCTAACTTTATTTGAGTCTCACACTCTATACCAGCAGGTAGGAGACCTATCTAACTATATATCACTCTCTATACCAGCAGGTAGGAGACCTATCTAACTATATATCACCCTCTATACCAGCAGGTAGGAGACCTATCTAACTATATATCACTCTCTATACCAGCAGGTAGGAGACCTATCTAACTATATATCACCCTCTATACCAGCAGGTATGAGACCTATCTAACTATATATCACTCTCTATACCAGCAGGTAGGAGACGAATCTAACTATATATCACTCTCTATACCAGCAGGTAGGAGACGTATCTAACTATATATCACTCTCTATACCAGCAGGTAGGAGACGTATCTAACTATATATCACTCTCTATACCAGCAGGTAGGAGACGACTCTAACTATATATCACTCTCTATACCAGCAGGTAGGAGACATATCTAACTATATATCACTCTCTATACCAGCAGGTAGGAGACGAATC
Source organism: Brachymystax lenok tsinlingensis (assembly GCA_030435695.1). Taxonomy (NCBI): domain Eukaryota; kingdom Metazoa; phylum Chordata; class Actinopteri; order Salmoniformes; family Salmonidae; genus Brachymystax; species Brachymystax lenok. The sequence goes on from CM059789.1 coordinate 67,186,164, forward strand.
TAACTATATATCACTCTCTATACCAGCAGGTAGAAGACATATCTAACTATATATCACTCTCTATACCAGCAGGTAGGAGACATATCTAACTATATATCACTCTCTATACCAGCAGGTAGGAGACATATCTAACTATATATCACTCTCTATAACAGCAGGTAGGAGACGTGTCTAACTATATATCACTCTCTATACCAGCAGGTAGGAGACGTATCTAACTATATATCACTCTCTATACCAGCAGGTAGGAGACCTATCTAACTATATATCACTCTCTATACCAGCAGGTAGGAGACATATCTAACTATATATCACTCTCTATACCAGCAGGTAGGAGACAAATCTAACTATATATCACTCTCTATACCAGCAGGTAGGAGACCTATCTAACTATATATCACTCTCTATACCAGCAGGTAGGAGGCGTATCTAACTATATATCACTCTCTATACCAGCAGGTAGGAGGCAGATCTAACTATATATCACTCTCTATACCAGCAGGTAGAAGACATATCTAACTATATATCACTCTCTATACCAGCAGGTAGGAGACATATCTAACTATATATCACTCTCTATACCAGCAGGTAGGAGACATATCTAACTATATATCACTCTCTATAACAGCAGGTAGGAGACGTGTCTAACTATATATCACTCTCTATACCAGCAGGTAGGAGACGTATCTAACTATATATCACTCTCTATACCAGCAGGTAGGAGACCTATCTAACTATATATCACTCTCTATACCAGCAGGTAGGAGACATATCTAACTATATATCACTCTCTATACCAGCAGGTAGGAGACGAATCTAACTATATATCACTCTCTATACCAGCAGGTAGGAGACCTATCTAACTATATATCACTCTCTATACCAGCAGGTAGGAGACGTATCTAACTATATATCACTCTCTATACCAGCAGGTAGGAGACGAATCTAACTATATATCACTCTCTATACCAGCAGGTAGGAGACCTATCTAACTATATATCACTCTCTATACCAGCAGGTAGGAGACCTATCTAACTATATATCACTCTCTATACCAGCAGGTAGGAGACCTATCTAACTATATATCACTCTCTATACCAGCAGGTAGGAGACCTATCTAACTATATATCACTCTCTATACCAGCAGGTAGGAGACGTATCTAACTATATATCACTCTCTATACCAGCAGGTAGGAGACCTATCTAACTATATATCACCCTCTATAACAGCAGGAAGTGGAGGTGACCTCTGAAGAACTAGTTTGAGTTTCAATGGTTGTGTGTGTGTGTGTGTACACGTGTGTGTGTGTCTAATTTAAGATTCTAGTTAATGCTAAGATTATCACTGAGCTCTGCTGATCATTCAGACTGCATGAACACATCCTACACTGATTGGGTCTGTAAGGATTCAACTCACAGACAGACACGTTGGGGATCTGAACAGGGCTACATTGTCCTCTCTCTCCTAACAGATGTTCTCTCACTCACTAATTGGCCAAGCAGCAAAAAACGTAGGGTGTTTCTCAATATGCATACTACCATGCGCCACACTCTCATGCTCCGAGTGCATTCTCCCCCGACCACGTTCTCTTGAGTACGTTCTTACATTTGAGAAGCACTCCCCCTACTGTATAACCTCACGCTGCACCTCCCCATTCACTAACCCAGTGGTTCTCAATCCTGGTCCTGGGGACCCCCAAAGGGGGTGCACATTTGTTTTTGCCCCCATTCACTACACAGCTGATTCAAATGATCAACTCATCAAAAGGCTTTGGTGATTTGAATCAGGTGTGTAGTGACCAGGACCAGGGTTGAGAACCACTGCCTAACCCTTCTTCCAGTCAGGAAAATGGCAACAACAGAGACCAAACAAGATATACACAAAGCAAACGTTTTCACTTCATAACTATCAGCTAGCTATATTGTGATACATAATAATGTAGCTAACCCAGCTAGTTAAACGGGCAAAAATGACCTAAAACTAATGTTATGCAAGGTAGATGTCAATTATCCGTGGCTATCTGGCTAGCTAACAGTACTAGTAGTTAGCCAGTTTAAAAAAAAAAGAATATATATTTTAACTAGGCAAGTCAGTTAAGAACAAATTCTTATTTACAATGACGGCCTTACCGGGGAACAGTGGGTGCCTTGTTCAGGGACAGATTTTCACCTTGTCAGATCTGGGATTTAATCCAGCAACCTTTCGGGTTACTGGTCCAACGCTCTAACCACTAGGCTACCTGCTGGTTACTGGCCCAACGCTCTAACCACTAGGCTACCTGCTGGTTACTGGCCCAGCGCTCTAACCACTAGGCTACCTGCTGGTTACTGGCCCAACGCTCTAAGCACTAGGCTACCTGCTGGTGACTGGCCCAACGATCTAACCACTAGGCTACCTGCTGGTTACTGGCCCAACGCTCTAACCACTAGGCTACTTGCCCAGCGCTCTAACCACTAGGCTACCTGCTGGTTACTGGCCCAACGCTCTAACCACTAGGCTACCTGCTGGTGACTGGCCCAACGCTCTAACCACTAGGCTACCTGCTGGTTACTGGCCTAACGCTCTAACCACTAGGCTACCTGCTGGTTACTGGCCCAACGCTCTAACCACTAGGCTACCTGCTGGTTACTGGCCCAACGCTCTAACCACTAGGCTACCTGCTGGTTACTAGTCCAACGCTCTAACACACTAGGCTACCTGCCGGCCCAAAATCTAGTTAGCCCTAACAATACTAGTAGCTAGCCGGTTAGCCCTATTGACTTATTATGGGCTTGTGATATACGGTCCATAGGCAGGTAAACATGCTGAAAATCGACACAGCGTGTATTTATTAACATATCAAGATAAAATATTGTAGTCAGCCAACATATGAGATGTGAAAAGGCAAGTGTAATTTCTCTCTCGCTTCGGCTCAGATAATTGATTTCAAGAAATGTTGCGTATTTTTTTGGTGGTTGAGTCATATTTCTTTGCATACTTTCCATTGCATCGACGCTCTAAAAAAATGTACCAGCGGAGTACGCGTTGGAGACGTGCCCTCCCGTGCTCTAATTTGCATGCTGGAAGCACGGTAGTATGCATTTTGAGAAACACACAAAGAATCTCACTGGCAAAAAAAAAACTGATATAAATAGATCATGCCTAATCCTATTCAGTTCTTATCTTGGAATACTGAGGCAATGAACAATACTGTCAAGAGGTCTAGAATCTTCTCTCATTTAAAAAAAAAACAACTAAAAGCCGATGTGGTATTTTTACAAGAGACTCATTAACACATTTAAAGATCACTCAAGGCTACAAAACTCCAGGTTTAATCAGGTTTTCCATTTCAGACTTTAACTCCAATGCCAGAGGGGTTGCAATTTTGGTTAGTAAAAATAATTCATTTTCTCTATTACTAATGTTATTTCAGACAGTAATGGGAGATGTTTAATCATAACTGGCACCATTTGGCACACATCTGCAGTATTGGTCAATGCATACGCTCCCAATGTGGATAATGTTGAATTTGCCAATGTGTTGCTGGGGGAAAATCCCTTCTCTGAACACCCTTCTTTTGATATTTGGCGGGAACTGAATTGTGTTACTGGCCCGGCTTCAGACCACTCCAACCCCAGAACTATGTCTCCTTCTGCTATGTCAAAGTCCTTCTCTGTCACGCCCTGGCCATAGAGAGCCCTCTAGGTTTCTCTATGGTACGTTGGGTCAGGGCGTGTCTTTAGTTTTCTAGGGAACTCTATGTTAGTTTTGAGTTGGTTCCCAATTAGAGGCAGCTGGTTGTCGTTGCCTCTAATTGGGAATCCTATTTAAGTTGGTTCCCTTTTTCCCCACCTTGTTTTGTGGGTTAATGAATGTTTGTATTTGTGTCTGCGGTGAGCCACACCTGCGTTCTGATCGTTCGTTGTTTTTGCCAGTTGCACTACCTAATAAAAAGATGTATACTGGAACCCTCGCCAAAGATCGTGACATTCTCAGATTCTATGGTTCAGAATGGGTGGACAGATGCCTGGGGATTCTGTAATCTCCAGGGAAGAGATTATTCTTTCTTTTCACACGTACACCATTCTTTTTCTCGTATTGACTATTTCTTTATTGATCGTAAGTTGCTTCCAAAATGTCACCTCTTCTGAAATATTTAGGTCAGAAATTACATTACAATGGCTATCAGGACAAACTCGTACTCTTCTCTGGAGATTCAATTCTCTTCTCCTGTCTGATGCAGACTTCTGTAACGTTATCTCCACTTCTATTGATCATTTTTCTTGTTTCAAATCAGACAAGCTCAAACTCTCGTTCTCTGTTATGGGAATCACTTAAGGCTCTATCTTAGAGGAGAACGTATTTCTTATTTCTTACTCCATTTAAACAGAACTCGGAGAGCTAAACTAGAAGAACTCACTAAAGCCGTCCTTGACCCATCAATATGCCTTGACGCCGTCTCCAGAGCTATATAAGCAACGCTTGAGCTTACAATCTGAATTCAATCTCTTGGCCACTACAGATGCAGAACGGTTACTGTTGCATTCCCGTGCTATCTACTATGAACATGACGACAGGGCAAGTCGTCTGCTCGCTCACCAATTAAAACGCAGCGCTGCTACCCGTCTGATTCCCCAAATTAAAGATTCCTCTCATAGCTTGATTTCTGACCCTACGGGGGGGGGGATCAATGACACCTTCAAATCTTTCTATTCCTCCCTGTATACGTTTGAATTTCCATCAGATACTGCCGATATGGCTACATTTCTGGGTGAACTGGAGACTCCCACAGTCGAGGCTGAAACCGTAGATGACCTTGATTCTCCTCTCAGCCTTGAAGAAGTTACTCAGTCTATCAAGTCAATGCAGAGCAGCAAGGCAGGTCAGAGTACATGCAGTATATGCAGTGTTGGTGGTAGTCAGGTCAGAGTACACGCAGTATCTGCAGTGCTGGTGGTAGTCAGGTCAGAGTACATGCAGTATTTGCAGTGTTGGTGGTAGTCAGGTCAGAGTACAGGCAGTATCTGCAGTGTTGGTGGTAGTCAGGTCAGAGTACATGCAGTATCTGCAGTGCTGGTGGTAGTCAGGTCAGAGTACAGGCAGTATCTGCAGTGCTGGTGGTAGTCAGGTCAGAGTACACGCAGTATCTGCAGTGTTGGTGGTAGTCAGGTCAGAGTACATGCAGTATTTGCAGTGCTGGTGGTAGTCAGGTCAGAGTACACGCAGTATCTGCAGTGTTGGTGGTAGTCAGGTCAGAGTACACGCAGTATCTGCAGTGTTGGTGGTAGTCAGGTCAGAGTACAGGCAGTATCTGCAGTGTTGGTAGTAGTCAGGTCAGAGTACATGCAGTATCTGCAGTGTTGGTAGTAGTCAGGTCAGAGTACACGCAGTATCTGCAGTGTTGGTAGTAGTCAGGTCAGAGTACACGCAGTATCTGCAGTGTTGGTAGTAGTCAGGTCAGAGTACACGCAGTATCTGCAGTGTTGGTAGTAGTCAGGTCAGAGTACACGCAGTGCTGATGGTCTGGTCAGCGTGGATGAGGAAGACTAGAGGTCAGGTCACGTCCAGACAGACGGGACCCAGTGGAGAGCTGCAGCACTGTGAAGACACGTGGTTCAATGAGACGTCCTCCATAATAAATGGTACCAGACGGTAGAGCAGGCTGTCCCTCACAGCAAGGAGCCCAGGTACCATCCAACTAAAGTTTATCCATCTAACTTTATTTGACTCTCACTCTCTATACCAGCAGGTAGGAGACGAATCTAACTATATATCACTCTCTATACCAGCAGGTAGGAGACGTATCTAACTATATATCACTCTCTATACCAGCAGGTAGGAGGCGTATCTAACTATATATCACTCTCTATACCAGCAGGTAGGAGGCGTATCTAACTATATATCACTCTCTATACCAGCAGGTAGGAGACGAATCTAACTATATATCACTCTCTATACCAGCAGGTAGGAGACGTATCTAACTATATATCACTCTCTATACCAGCAGGTAGGAGAGGCAGATCTAACTATGTATCACTCTCTATACCAGCAGGTAGTGGAGGTGACCTCTGAAAGAACTAGTTTGAGTTTCAATGGTTGTGTGTGTGTGTACACGTGTGTGTGTGTGTGTTATACGTGTGTGTGTGTAATTTAAGATTCTAGTTAATGCTAAGATTATCACTGAGCTCTGCTGATCATTCAGACTGCATGAACACATCCTACACTTATTGGGTCTGTAAGGATTCAACTCACAGACAGACAGACAGACACGTTGGGGATCTGAACAGGGCTACATTGTCCTCTCTCTCCTAACAGATGTTCTCTCACTCACTAATTGACCAAGCAGCAAAAAACGTAGGGTGTTTCTCAGTATGCATACTACCATGCGCCACACTCTCATGCTCCGAGTGCATTCTCCCCCGACCACGTTCTCTTGAGTACGTTCTTACATTTGAGAAGCACTCCCCCTACTGTATAACCTCACGCTGCACCTCCCCATTCACTAACCCAGTGGTTCTCAATCCTGGTCCTGGGGACCCCCAAAGGGGTGCACATTTTAGTTTTGCCCCATTCACTACACAGCTGGTTCAAATGATCAACTCATCAAAAGGCTTTGGTGATTTGAATCAGGTGTGTAGTGACCAGGACCAGGGTTGACAACCACTGCCTAACCCTTCTTCCAGACAGGACAATGGCAACAACAGAGACCAAACAAGATATACACAAAGCAAACGTTTTTCACTTCATAACTATCAGCTAGCTATATTGTGATACATAATAATGTAGCTAACCCAGCTAGTTAAACGGGCAAAAATGACCTAAAACTAATGTTATGCAAGGTAGATAGCCACGGATAATTGACATCTGGCTAGCTAACAGTACTAGTAGTTAGCCAGTTTAAAAAAAATAATATATATTTTAACTAGGCAAGTCAGTTAAGAACAAATTCTTATTTACAATGGCGGCCTTACCGGGGAACAGTGGGTGCCTTGTTCAGGGACAGATTTTCACCTTGTCAGATCTGGGATTTAATCCAGCAACCTTTCGGGTTACTGGTCCAACGCTCTAACCACTAGGCTACCTGCTGGTTACTGGCCCAACACTCTAACCACTAGGCTACCTGCTGGTTACTGGCCCAGCGCTCTAACCACTAGGCTACCTGCTGGTTACTGGCCCAACGCTCTAAGCACTAGGCTACCTGCTGGTGACTGGCCCAGCGATCTAACCACTAGGCTACCTGCTGGTTACTGGCCCAACGCTCTAACCACTAGGCTACCTGCTGGTTACTGGCCCAGCGCTCTAACCACTAGGCTACCTGCTGGTTACTGGCCCAGCGCTCTAACCACTAGGCTACCTGCTGGTGACTGGCCCAACGCTCTAACCACTAGGCTACCTGCTGGTTACTGGCCCTAACGCTCTAACCACTAGGCTACCTGCTGGTTACTGGCCCAACGCTCTAACCACTAGGCTACCTGCTGGTTACTGGCCCAACGCTCTAACCACTAGGCTACCTGCTGGTTACTAGTCCAACGCTCTAACACACTAGGCTACCTGCCGGCCCAAAATCTAGTTAGCCCTAACAATACTAGTAGCTAGCCGGTTAGCCCTATTGACTTATTATGGGCTTGTGATATACGGTCCATAGGCAGGTAAACATGCTGAAAATCGACACAGCGTGTATTTATTAACATATCAAGATAAAATATTGTAGTCAGCCAACATATGAGATGTGAAAAGGCAAGTGTAATTTCTCTCTCGCTTCGGCTCAGATAATTGATTTCAAGAAATGTTGCGTATTTTTTTGGTGGTTGAGTCATATTTCTTTGCATACTTTCCATTGCATCGACGCTCTAAAAAAATGTACCAGCGGAGTACGCGTTGGAGACGTGCCCTCCCGCGCTCTAATTTGCATGCTGGAAGCACGGTAGTATGCATTTTGAGAAACACACAAAGAATCTCACTGGCAAAAAAAAAACTGATATAAATAGATCATGCCTAATCCTATTCAGTTCTTATCTTGGAATACTGAGGCAATGAACAATACTGTCAAGAGGTCTAGAATCTTCTCTCATTTAAAAAAAAAACAACTAAAAGCCGATGTGGTATTTTTACAAGAGACTCATTAACACATTTAAAGATCACTCAAGGCTACAAAACTCCAGGTTTAATCAGGTTTTCCATTTCAGACTTTAACTCCAATGCCAGAGGGGTTGCAATTTTGGTTAGTAAAAATAATTCATTTTCTCTATTACTAATGTTATTTCAGACAGTAATGGGAGATGTTTAATCATAACTGGCACCATTTGGCACACATCTGCAGTATTGGTCAATGCATACGCTCCCAATGTGGATAATGTTGAATTTGCCAATGTGTTGCTGGGGGGAAAATCCCTTCTCTGAACACCCTTCTTTTGATATTTGGCGGGGAACTGAATTGTGTTACTGGCCCGGCTTCAGACCACTCCAACCCCAGAACTATGTCTCCTTCTGCTATGTCAAAGTCCTTCTCTGTCACGCCCTGGCCATAGAGAGCCCTCTAGGTTTCTCTATGGTACGTTGGGTCAGGGCGTGTCTTTAGTTTTCTAGGGAACTCTATGTTAGTTTTGAGTTGGTTCCCAATTAGAGGCAGCTGGTTGTCGTTGCCTCTAATTGGGAATCCTATTTAAGTTGGTTCCCTTTTTCCCCACCTTGTTTTGTGGGTTAATGAATGTTTGTATTTGTGTCTGCGGTGAGCCACACCTGCGTTACGGTCGTTCGTTGTTTTTTGCCAGTTGCACTACCTAATAAAAAGATGTATACTGGAACCCTCGCCAAAGATCGTGACATTCTCAGATTCTATGGTTCAGAATGGGTGGACAGATGCCTGGGGATTCTGTAATCTCCAGGGAAGAGATTATTCTTTCTTTTCACACGTACACCATTCTTTTTCTCGTATTGACTATTTCTTTATTGATCGTAAGTTGCTTCCAAAATGTCACCTCTTCTGAAATATTTAGGTCAGAAATTACATTACAATGGCTATCAGGACAAACTCGTACTCTTCTCTGGAGATTCAATTCTCTTCTCCTGTCTGATGCAGACTTCTGTAACGTTATCTCCACTTCTATTGATCATTTTTCTTGTTTCAAATCAGACAAGCTCAAACTCTCGTTCTCTGTTATGGGAATCACTTAAGGCTCTATCTTAGAGGAGAACGTATTTCTTATTTCTTACTCCATTTAAACAGAACTCGGAGAGCTAAACTAGAAGAACTCACTAAAGCCGTCCTTGACCCATCAATATGCCTTGACGCCGTCTCCAGAGCTATATAAGCAACGCTTGAGCTTACAATCTGAATTCAATCTCTTGGCCACTACAGATGCAGAACGGTTACTGTTGCATTCCCGTGCTATCTACTATGAACATGACGACAGGGCAAGTCGTCTGCTCGCTCACCAATTAAAGCATGGCGCTGCTACCCGTCTGATTCCCCAAATTAAAGATTCCTCTCATAGCTTGATTTCTGACCCTACGGGATCAATGACACCTTCAAATCTTTCTATTCCTCCCTGTATACGTTTGAATTTCCATCAGATACTGCCGATATGGCTACATTTCTGGGTGAACTGGAGACTCCCACAGTCGAGGCTGAAACCGTAGATGACCTTGATTCTCCTCTCAGCCTTGAAGAAGTTACTCAGTCTATCAAGTCAATGCAGAGCAGCAAGGCAGGTCAGAGTACATGCAGTATATGCAGTGTTGGTGGTAGTCAGGTCAGAGTACATGCAGTATCTGCAGTGCTGGTGGTAGTCAGGTCAGAGTACATGCAGTATTTGCAGTGTTGGTGGTAGTCAGGTCAGAGTACAGGCAGTATCTGCAGTGTTGGTGGTAGTCAGGTCAGAGTACATGCAGTATCTGCAGTGCTGGTGGTAGTCAGGTCAGAGTACAGGCAGTATCTGCAGTGCTGGTGGTAGTCAGGTCAGAGTACGCGGTATCTGCAGTGTTGGTGGTAGTCAGGTCAGAGTACATGCAGTATTTGCAGTGCTGGTGGTAGTCAGGTCAGAGTACACGCAGTATCTGCAGTGTTGGTGGTAGTCAGGTCAGAGTACACGCAGTATCTGCAGTGTTGGTGGTAGTCAGGTCAGAGTACAGGCAGTATCTGCAGTGTTGGTAGTAGTCAGGTCAGAGTACATGCAGTATCTGCAGTGTTGGTAGTAGTCAGGTCAGAGTACACGCAGTATCTGCAGTGTTGGTAGTAGTCAGGTCAGAGTACACGCAGTATCTGCAGTGTTGGTAGTAGTCAGGTCAGAGTACACGCAGTATCTGCAGTGTTGGTAGTAGTCAGGTCAGAGTACACGCAGTGCTGATGGTCTGGTCAGCGTGGATGAGGAAGACTAGAGGTCAGGTCACGTCCAGACAGACGGGACCCAGTGGAGAGCTGCAGCACTGTGAAGACACGTGGTTCAATGAGACGTCCTCCATAATAAATGGTACCAGACGGTAGAGCAGGCTGTCCCTCACAGCAAGGAGCCCAGGTACCATCCAACTAAAGTTTATCCATCTAACTTTATTTGACTCTCACTCTCTATACCAGCAGGTAGGAGACGAATCTAACTATATATCACTCTCTATACCAGCAGGTAGGAGGCGTATCTAACTATATATCACTCTCTATACCAGCAGGTAGGAGGCGTATCTAACTATATATCACTCTCTATACCAGCAGGTAGGAGGCGTATCTAACTATATATCACTCTCTATACCAGCAGGTAGGAGACGAATCTAACTATATATCACTCTCTATACCAGCAGGTAGGAGACGTATCTAACTATATATCACTCTCTATACCCAGCAGGTAGGAGACGAATCTAACTATGTATCACTCTCTATACCAGCAGGTAGTGGAGGTGACCTCTGAAGAACTAGTTTGAGTTTCAATGGTTGTGTGTGTGTGTACACGTGTGTGTGTGTGTGTTATACGTGTGTGTGTGTAATTTAAGATTCTAGTTAATGCTAAGATTATCACTGAGCTCTGCTGATCATTCAGACTGCATGAACACATCCTACACTTATTGGGTCTGTAAGGATTCAACTCACAGACAGACAGACAGACACGTTGGGGATCTGAACAGGGCTACATTGTCCTCTCTCTCCTAACAGATGTTCTCTCACTCACTAATTGACCAAGCAGCAAAAACGTAGGGTGTTTCTCAGTATGCATACTACCATGCGCCACACTCTCATGCTCCGAGTGCATTCTCCCCGACCACGTTCTCTTGAGTACGTTCTTACATTTGAGAAGCACTCCCCCTACTGTATAACCTCACGCTGCACCTCCCCATTCACTAACCCAGTGGTTCTCAATCCTGGTCCTGGGGACCCCCAAAGGGAGTGCACATTTTAGTTTTGCCCCCATTCACTACACAGCTGGTTCAAATGATCAACTCATCAAAAGGCTTTGGTGATTTGAATCAGGTGTGTAGTGACCAGGACCAGGGTTGACAACCACTGCCTAACCCTTCTTCCAGACAGGACAATGGCAACAACAGAGACCAAACAAGATATACACAAAGCAAACGTTTTTACTTCATAACTATCAGCTAGCTATATTGTGATACATAATAATGTAGCTAACCCAGCTAGTTAAGCGGGCAAAAATGACCTAAAACTAATGTTATGCAAGGTAGATGTCAATTATCCGTGGCTATCTGGCTAGCTAACAGTACTAGTAGTTAGCCAGTTTAAAAAAAAAAGAATATATATTTTAACTAGGCAAGTCAGTTAAGAACAAATTCTTATTTACAATGACGGCCTTACCGGGGAACAGTGGGTGCCTTGTTCAGGGACAGATTTTCACCTTGTCAGATCTGGGATTTAATCCAGCAACCTTTAGTTACTGGTCCAACGCTCTAACCACTAGGCTACCTGCTGGTTACTGGCCCAACGCTCTAACCACTAGGCTACCTGCTGGTTACTGGCCCAGCGCTCTAACCACTAGGCTACCTGCTGGTTACTGGCCCAACGCTCTAAGCACTAGGCTACCTGCTGGTGACTGGCCCAGCGATCTAACCACTAGGCTACCTGCTGGTTACTGGCCCAACGCTCTAACCACTAGGCTACTTGCCCAGCGCTCTAACCACTAGGCTACCTGCTGGTTACTGGCCCAACGCTCTAACCACTAGGCTACCTGCTGGTGACTGGCCCAGCGCTCTAACCACTAGGCTACCTGCTGGTTGCTGGCCCTAACGCTCTAACCACTAGGCTACCTGCTGGTTACTGGCCCAGCGCTCTAACCACTAGGCTACCTGCTGGTTACTGGTCCAACGCTCTAACCACTAGGCTACCTGCTGGTTACTAGTCCAACGCTCTAACACACTAGGCTACCTGCCGGCCCAAAATCTAGTTAGCCCTAACAATACTAGTAGCTAGCCGGTTAGCCCTATTGACTTATTATGGGCTTGTGATATACGGTCCATAGGCAGGTAAACATGCTGAAAATCGACACAGCGTGTATTTATTAACATATCAAGATAAAATATTGTAGTCAGCCAACATATGAGATGTGAAAAGGCAAGTGTAATTTCTCTCTCGCTTGGCTCAGATAATTGATTTCAAGAAATGTTGCGTATTTTTTGGTGGTTGAGTCATATTTCTTTGCATACTTTCCATTGCATCGACGCTCTAAAAATGTACCAGCGGAGTACGCGTTGGAGACGTGCCCTCCTGCTCTAATTTGCATGCTGGAAGCACGGTAGTATGCATTTTGAGAAACACACAAAGAATCTCACTGGCAAAAAAACTGATATAAATAGATCATGCCTAATCCTATTCAGTTCTTATCTTGGAATACTGAGGCAATGAACAATACTGTCAAGAGGTCTAGAATCTTCTCTCATTTAAAAAAAAAACAACTAAAAGCCGATGTGGTATTTTTACAAGAGACTCATTAACACATTTAAAGATCACTCAAGGCTACAAAACTCCAGGTTTAATCAGGTTTTCCATTTCAGACTTTAACTCCAATGCCAGAGGGGTTGCAATTTTGGTTAGTAAAAATAATTCATTTTCTCTATTACTAATGTTATTTCAGACAGTAATGGGAGATGTTTAATCATAACTGGCACCATTTGGCACACATCTGCAGTATTGGTCAATGCATACGCTCCCAATGTGGATAATGTTGAATTTGCCAATGTGTTGCTGGGGGAAAATCCCTTCTCTGAACACCCTTCTTTTGATATTTGGCGGGAACTGAATTGTGTTACTGGCCCGGCTTCAGACCACTCCAACCCCAGAACTATGTCTCCTTCTGCTATGTCAAAGTCCTTCTCTGTCACGCCCTGGCCATAGAGAGCCCTCTAGGTTTCTCTATGGTGCGTTGGAGTCAGGCGTGTCTTTAGTTTTCTAGGGAACTCTATGTTAGTTTTGAGTTGGTTCCCAATTAGAGGCAGCTGGTTGTCGTTGCCTCTAATTGGGAATCCTATTTAAGTTGGTTCCTTTTTCCCCACCTTGTTTTGTGGGTTAATGAATGTTTGTATTTGTGTCTGCGGTGAGCCACACCTGCGTTCTGATCGTTCGTTGTTTTTGCCAGTTGCACTACCTAATAAAAAGATGTATACTGGAACCCTCGCCAAAGATCGTGACATTCTCAGATTCTATGGTTCAGAATGGGTGGACAGATGCCTGGGGATTCTGTAATCTCCAGGAAGAGATTATTCTTTCTTTTCACACGTACACCATTCTTTTTCTCGTATTGACTATTTCTTTATTGATCGTAAGTTGCTTCCAAAATGTCACCTCTTCTGAAATATTTAGGTCAGAAATTACATTACAATGGCTATCAGGACAAACTCGTACTCTTCTCTGGAGATTCAATTCTCTTCTCCTGTCTGATGCAGACTTCTGTAACGTTATCTCCACTTCTATTGATCATTTTTCTTGTTTCAAATCAGACAAGCTCAAACTCTCGTTCTCTGTTATGGGAATCACTTAAGGCTCTATCTTAGAGGAGAACGTATTTCTTATTTCTTACTCCATTTAAACAGAACTCGGAGAGCTAAACTAGAAGAACTCACTAAAGCCGTCCTTGACCCATCAATATGCCTTGACGCCGTCTCCAGAGCTATATAAGCAACGCTTGAGCTTACAATCTGAATTCAATCTCTTGGCCACTACAGATGCAGAACGGTTACTGTTGCATTCCCGTGCTATCTACTATGAACATGACGACAGGGCAAGTCGTCTGCTCGCTCACCAATTAAAACGCAGCGCTGCTACCCGTCTGATTCCCCAAATTAAAGATTCCTCTCATAGCTTGATTTCTGACCCTACGAGGGGATCAATGACACCTTCAAATCTTTCTATTCCTCCCTGTATACGTTTGAATTTCCATCAGATACTGCCGATATGGCTACATTTCTGGGTGAACTGGAGACTCCCACAGTCGAGGCTGAAACCGTAGATGACCTTGATTCTCCTCTCAGCCTTGAAGAAGTTACTCAGTCTATCAAGTCAATGCAGAGCAGCAAGGCAGGTCAGAGTACATGCAGTATATGCAGTGTTGGTGGTAGTCAGGTCAGAGTACACGCAGTATCTGCAGTGCTGGTGGTAGTCAGGTCAGAGTACATGCAGTATTTGCAGTGTTGGTGGTAGTCAGGTCAGAGTACAGGCAGTATCTGCAGTGTTGGTGGTAGTCAGGTCAGAGTACATGCAGTATCTGCAGTGCTGGTGGTAGTCAGGTCAGAGTACAGGCAGTATCTGCAGTGCTGGTGGTAGTCAGGTCAGAGTACACGCGGTATCTGCAGTGTTGGTGGTAGTCAGGTCAGAGTACATGCAGTATTTGCAGTGCTGGTGGTAGTCAGGTCAGAGTACACGCGGTATCTGCAGTGTTGGTGGTAGTCAGGTCAGAGTACCGCGCGGTATCTGCAGTGTTGGTGGTAGTCAGGTCAGAGTACAGGCGGTATCTGCAGTGTTGGTAGTAGTCAGGTCAGAGTACATGCAGTATCTGCAGTGTTGGTAGTAGTCAGGTCAGAGTACACGCGGTATCTGCAGTGTTGGTAGTAGTCAGGTCAGAGTACACGCGGTATCTGCAGTGTTGGTAGTAGTCAGGTCAGAGTACCGCGGTATCTGCAGTGTTGGTAGTAGTCAGGTCAGAGTACACGCGGTGCTGATGGTCTGGTCAGCGTGGATGAGGAAGACTAGAGGTCAGGTCACGTCCAGACAGACGGGACCCAGTGGAGAACTGCAGCACTGTGAAGACACGTGGTTCAATGAGACGTCCTCCATAATAAATGGTACCAGACGGTAGAGCAGGCTGTCCCTCACAGCAAGGAGCCCAGGTACCATCCAACTAAAGTTTATCCATCTAACTTTATTTGACTCTCACTCTCTATACCAGCAGGTAGGAGACGAATCTAACTATATATCACTCTCTATACCAGCAGGTAGGAGACGTATCTAACTATATATCACTCTCTATACCAGCAGGTAGGAGGCGTATCTAACTATATATCACTCTCTATACCAGCAGGTAGGAGGCGTATCTAACTATATATCACTCTCTATACCAGCAGGTAGGAGACGAATCTAACTATATATCACTCTCTATACCAGCAGGTAGGAGACGTATCTAACTATATATCACTCTCTATACCAGCAGGTAGGAGACGAATCTAACTATGTATCACTCTCTATACCAGCAGGTAGTGGAGGTGACCTCTGAAGAACTAGTTTGAGTTTCAATGGTTGTGTGTGTGTGTACACGTGTGTGTGTGTGTGTTATACGTGTGTGTGTGTAATTTAAGATTCTAGTTAATGCTAAGATTATCACTGAGCTCTGCTGATCATTCAGACTGCATGAACACATCCTACACTTATTGGGTCTGTAAGGATTCAACTCACAGACAGACAGACAGACACGTTGGGGATCTGAACAGGGCTACATTGTCCTCTCTCTCCTAACAGATGTTCTCTCACTCACTAATTGACCAAGCAGCAAAAAAACGTAGGGTGTTTCTCAGTATGCATACTACCATGCGCCACACTCTCATGCTCCGAGTGCATTCTCCCCCGACCACGTTCTCTTGAGTACGTTCTTACATTTGAGAAGCACTCCCCCTACTGTATAACCTCACGCTGCACCTCCCCATTCACTAACCCAGTGGTTCTCAATCCTGGTCCTGGGGACCCCCAAAGGGGGTGCACATTTTAGTTTTTTGCCCCCATTCACTACACAGCTGGTTCAAATGATCAACTCATCAAAAGGCTTTGGTGATTTGAATCAGGTGTGTAGTGACCAGGACCAGGGTTGACAACCACTGCCTAACCCTTCTTCCAGACAGGACAATGGCAACAACAGAGACCAAACAAGATATACACAAAGCAAACGTTTTTCACTTCATAACTATCAGCTAGCTATATTGTGATACATAATAATGTAGCTAACCCAGCTAGTTAAACGGGCAAAAATGACCTAAAACTAATGTTATGCAAGGTAGATGTCAATTATCCGTGGCTATCTGGCTAGCTAACAGTACTAGTAGTTAGCCAGTTTTAAAAAAAAAGAATATATATTTTAACTAGGCAAGTCAGTTAAGAACAAATTCTTATTTACAATGACGGCCTTACCGGGGAACAGTGGGTGCCTTGTTCAGGGACAGATTTTCACCTTGTCAGATCTGGGATTTAATCCAGCAACCTTTCGGGTTACTGGTCCAACGCTCTAACCACTAGGCTACCTGCTGGTTACTGGCCCAACACTCTAACCACTAGGCTACCTGCTGGTTACTGGCCCAGCGCTCTAACCACTAGGCTACCTGCTGGTTACTGGCCCAACGCTCTAAGCACTAGGCTACCTGCTGGTGACTGGCCCAACGATCTAACCACTAGGCTACCTGCTGGTTACTGGCCCAACGCTCTAACCACTAGGCTACTTGCCCAGCGCTCTAACCACTAGGCTACCTGCTGGTTACTGGCCCAACGCTCTAACCACTAGGCTACCTGCTGGTGACTGGCCCAACGCTCTAACCACTAGGCTACCTGCTGGTTACTGGCCTAACGCTCTAACCACTAGGCTACCTGCTGGTTACTGGCCCAACGCTCTAACCACTAGGCTACCTGCTGGTTACTGGCCCAACGCTCTAACCACTAGGCTACCTGCTGGTTACTAGTCCAACGCTCTAACACACTAGGCTACCTGCCGGCCCAAAATCTAGTTAGCCCTAACAATACTAGTAGCTAGCCGGTTAGCCCTATTGACTTATTATGGGCTTGTGATATACGGTCCATAGGCAGGTAAACATGCTGAAAATCGACACAGCGTGTATTTATTAACATATCAAGATAAAATATTGTAGTCAGCCAACATATGAGATGTGAAAAGGCAAGTGTAATTTCTCTCTCGCTTGGCTCAGATAATTGATTTCAAGAAATGTTGCGTATTTTTTGGTGGTTGAGTCATATTTCTTTGCATACTTTCCATTGCATCGACGCTCTAAAAAAATGTACCAGCGGAGTACGCGTTGGAGACGTGCCCTCCCGCGCTCTAATTTGCATGCTGGAAGCACGGTAGTATGCATTTTGAGAAACACACAAAGAATCTCACTGGCAAAAAAAACTGATATAAATAGATCATGCCTAATCCTATTCAGTTCTTATCTTGGAATACTGAGGCAATGAACAATACTGTCAAGAGGTCTAGAATCTTCTCTCATTTAAAAAAAAAACAACTAAAAGCCGATGTGGTATTTTTACAAGAGACTCATTAACACATTTAAAGATCACTCAAGGCTACAAAACTCCAGGTTTAATCAGGTTTTCCATTTCAGACTTTAACTCCAATGCCAGAGGGGTTGCAATTTTGGTTAGTAAAAATAATTCATTTTCTCTATTACTAATGTTATTTCAGACAGTAATGGGAGATGTTTAATCATAACTGGCACCATTTGGCACACATCTGCAGTATTGGTCAATGCATACGCTCCCAATGTGGATAATGTTGAATTTGCCAATGTGTTGCTGGGGGAAAATCCCTTCTCTGAACACCCTTCTTTTGATATTTGGCGGGAACTGAATTGTGTTACTGGCCCGGCTTCAGACCACTCCAACCCCAGAACTATGTCTCCTTCTGCTATGTCAAAGTCCTTCTCTGTCACGCCCTGGCCATAGAGAGCCCTCTAGGTTTCTCTATGGTACGTTGGGTCAGGGCGTGTCTTTAGTTTTCTAGGGAACTCTATGTTAGTTTTGAGTTGGTTCCCAATTAGAGGCAGCTGGTTGTCGTTGCCTCTAATTGGGAATCCTATTTAAGTTGGTTCCCTTTTTCCCCACCTTGTTTTGTGGGTTAATGAATGTTTGTATTTGTGTCTGCGGTGAGCCACACCTGCGTTACGGTCGTTCGTTGTTTTTTGCCAGTTGCACTACCTAATAAAAAGATGTATACTGGAACCCTCGCCAAAGATCGTGACATTCTCAGATTCTATGGTTCAGAATGGGTGGACAGATGCCTGGGGATTCTGTAATCTCCAGGGAAGAGATTATTCTTTCTTTTCACACGTACACCATTCTTTTTCTCGTATTGACTATTTCTTTATTGATCGTAAGTTGCTTCCAAAATGTCACCTCTTCTGAAATATTTAGGTCAGAAATTACATTACAATGGCTATCAGGACAAACTCGTACTCTTCTCTGGAGATTCAATTCTCTTCTCCTGTCTGATGCAGACTTCTGTAACGTTATCTCCACTTCTATTGATCATTTTTCTTGTTTCAAATCAGACAAGCTCAAACTCTCGTTCTCTGTTATGGGAATCACTTAAGGCTCTATCTTAGAGGAGAACGTATTTCTTATTTCTTACTCCATTTAAACAGAACTCGGAGAGCTAAACTAGAAGAACTCACTAAAGCCGTCCTTGACCCATCAATATGCCTTGGCCTTGCGTCTCCCAGAGCTATATAAGCAACGCTTGAGCTTACAATCTGAATTCAATCTCTTGGCCACTACAGATGCAGAACGGTTACTGTTGCATTCCCGTGCTATCTACTATGAACATGACGACAGGGCAAGTCGTCTGCTCGCTCACCAATTAAAGCATGGCGCTGCTACCCGTCTGATTCCCCAAATTAAAGATTCCTCTCATAGCTTGATTTCTGACCCTCACGGGGGATCAATGACACCTTCAAATCTTTCTATTCCTCCCTGTATACGTTTGAATTTCCATCAGATACTGCCGATATGGCTACATTTCTGGGTGAACTGGAGACTCCCACAGTCGAGGCTGAAACCGTAGATGACCTTGATTCTCCTCTCAGCCTTGAAGAAGTTACTCAGTCTATCAAGTCAATGCAGAGCAGCAAGGCAGGTCAGAGTACATGCAGTATATGCAGTGTTGGTGGTAGTCAGGTCAGAGTACACGCAGTATCTGCAGTGCTGGTGGTAGTCAGGTCAGAGTACATGCAGTATTTGCAGTGTTGGTGGTAGTCAGGTCAGAGTACAGGCAGTATCTGCAGTGTTGGTGGTAGTCAGGTCAGAGTACATGCAGTATCTGCAGTGCTGGTGGTAGTCAGGTCAGAGTACAGGCAGTATCTGCAGTGCTGGTGGTAGTCAGGTCAGAGTACGCGGTATCTGCAGTGTTGGTGGTAGTCAGGTCAGAGTACATGCAGTATTTGCAGTGCTGGTGGTAGTCAGGTCAGAGTACCGCGGTATCTGCAGTGTTGGTGGTAGTCAGGTCAGAGTACGCGGTATCTGCAGTGTTGGTGGTAGTCAGGTCAGAGTACAGGCAGTATCTGCAGTGTTGGTAGTAGTCAGGTCAGAGTACATGCAGTATCTGCAGTGTTGGTAGTAGTCAGGTCAGAGTACACGCAGTATCTGCAGTGTTGGTAGTAGTCAGGTCAGAGTACGCGGTATCTGCAGTGTTGGTAGTAGTCAGGTCAGAGTACGCGCAGTATCTGCAGTGTTGGTAGTAGTCAGGTCAGAGTACGCGGTGCTGATGGTCTGGTCAGCGTGGATGAGGAAGACTAGAGGTCAGGTCACGTCCAGACAGACGGGACCCAGTGGAGAGCTGCAGCACTGTGAAGACACGTGGTTCAATGAGACGTCCTCCATAATAAATGGTACCAGACGGTAGAGCAGGCTGTCCCTCACAGCAAGGAGCCCAGGTACCATCCAACTAAAGTTTATCCATCTAACTTTATTTGACTCTCACTCTCTATACCAGCAGGTAGGAGACGAATCTAACTATATATCACTCTCTATACCAGCAGGTAGGAGACGTATCTAACTATATATCACTCTCTATACCAGCAGGTAGGAGACGTATCTAACTATATATCACTCTCTATACCAGCAGGTAGGAGACGTATCTAACTATATATCACTCTCTATACCAGCAGGTAGGAGACGAATCTAACTATATATCACTCTCTATACCAGCAGGTAGGAGACGTATCTAACTATATATCACTCTCTATACCAGCAGGTAGGAGACGAATCTAACTATGTATCACTCTCTATACCAGCAGGTAGTGGAGGTGACCTCTGAAGAACTAGTTTGAGTTTCAATGGTTGTGTGTGTGTGTACACGTGTGTGTGTGTGTGTTATACGTGTGTGTGTGTAATTTAAGATTCTAGTTAATGCTAAGATTATCACTGAGCTCTGCTGATCATTCAGACTGCATGAACACATCCTACACTTATTGGGTCTGTAAGGATTCAACTCACAGACAGACAGACAGACACGTTGGGGATCTGAACAGGGCTACATTGTCCTCTCTCTCCTAACAGATGTTCTCTCACTCACTAATTGACCAAGCAGCAAAAAACGTAGGGTGTTTCTCAGTATGCATACTACCATGCGCCACACTCTCATGCTCCGAGTGCATTCTCCCCCGACCACGTTCTCTTGAGTACGTTCTTACATTTGAGAAGCACTCCCCCTACTGTATAACCTCACGCTGCACCTCCCCATTCACTAACCCAGTGGTTCTCAATCCTGGTCCTGGGGACCCCCAAAGGGGGTGCACATTTTAGTTTTTGCCCCCATTCACTACACAGCTGGTTCAAATGATCAACTCATCAAAAGGCTTTGGTGATTTGAATCAGGTGTGTAGTGACCAGGACCAGGGTTGACAACCACTGCCTAACCCTTCTTCCAGACAGGACAATGGCAACAACAGAGACCAAACAAGATATACACAAAGCAAACGTTTTACTTCATAACTATCAGCTAGCTATATTGTGATACATAATAATGTAGCTAACCCAGCTAGTTAAACGGGCAAAAATGACCTAAAACTAATGTTATGCAAGGTAGATGTCAATTATCCGTGGCTATCTGGCTAGCTAACAGTACTAGTAGTTAGCCAGTTTTAAAAAAAAAAAGAATATATATTTTAACTAGGCAAGTCAGTTAAGAACAAATTCTTATTTACAATGACGGCCTTACCGGGGAACAGTGGGTGCCTTGTTCAGGGACAGATTTTCACCTTGTCAGATCTGGGATTTAATCCAGCAACCTTTCGGGTTACTGGTCCAACGCTCTAACCACTAGGCTACCTGCTGGTTACTGGCCCAACACTCTAACCACTAGGCTACCTGCTGGTTACTGGCCCAGCGCTCTAACCACTAGGCTACCTGCTGGTTACTGGCCCAACGCTCTAACCACTAGGCTACCTGCTGGTGACTGGCCCAACGCTCTAACCACTAGGCTACCTGCTGGTTACTGGCCCAACGCTCTAACCACTAGGCTACCTGCTGGTGACTGGCCCAGTGCTCTAACCACTAGGCTACCTGCTGGTTACTGGCCCAGCGCTCTAACCACTAGGCTACCTGCTGGTGACTGGCCCAGCGCTCTAACCACTAGGCTACCTGCTGGTTACTGGCCCAGTGCTCTAACCACTAGGCTACCTGCTGGTTACTGGCCCAGCGCTCTAACCACTAGGCTACCTGCTGGTGACTGGCCCAGCTCTAACCACTAGGCTACCTGCTGGTTACTGGCCCAGCGCTCTAACCACTAGGCTACCTGCTGGTGACTGGCCCAGCGCTCTAACCACTAGGCTACCTGCTGGTTACTGGCCCAGTGCTCTAACCACTAGGCTACCTGCTGGTTACTGGCCCAGCGCTCTAACCACTAGGCTACCTGCTGGTGACTGGCCCAGCGCTCTAACCACTAGGCTACCTGCTGGTTACTGGCCCAACGCTCTAACCACTAGGCTACCTGCCGCCCCAAAATCTAGTTAGCCCTAACAATACTAGTAGCTAGCCGGTTAGCCCTATTGACTTATTATGGGCTTGTGATATACGGTCCATAGGCAGGTAAACATGCTGAAAATCGACACAGCGTGTATTTATTAACATATCAAGATAAAATATTGTAGTCAGCCAACATATGAGATGTGAAAAGGCAAGTGTAATTTCTCTCTCGCTTCGGCTCAGATAATTGATTTCAAGAAATGTTGCGTATTTTTTTGGTGGTTGAGTCATATTTCTTTGCATACTTTCCATTGCATCGACGCTCTAAAAAAATGTACCAGCGGAGTACGCGTTGGAGACGTGCCCTCCCGCGCTCTAATTTGCATGCTGGAAGCACGGTAGTATGCATTTTGAGAAACACACAAAGAATCTCACAGGCCAAAAAAAAAACTGCCAGAGCCAGAGCGCTGCTGTTCCCTCAGCCAAGCCGAGTTAAGGAAAGGGCTGGTGAGCCTGGATCCCTGGCTGATGTCCTTTACCTTCTCTAACTCCCAGCTAACACACAGAGACGGGTCTGAGACGGGGACAGAGCTGGGATAGCACCGTGACCACGTCACTGGCATCTCTGATGCCACGCCAGCTTACTCACTAGCAGTGGACACACACACCACTGTAACGCTCACCACTGTCTGCTCACCACAGAAGCCCAGTCATAGGCAGCCCTGAAGAGGGTCAATCTCTTGGCTGACTGGGGGGCTGTGGTACTCTACTATATCCATGGGGTTTCTGAGATATTAAACAACACCTCAAGGCATTGTGAGATTTGATAAACTGCGCAGCACCAGCACCAATGACAGACTAACAGAGCTGGCAGACATCACACTATCATCACTTGTTCTGTGGAACAGCCCAAGCTCGAGTGTGTGTTTTAGTAACCATTAGCGTAATGTTTCAACAGTGTTCTGTGGAGAAGGAGCTGTCAAGACCGTTAAGACACTGTTGGAGAAACGGAAGCCAGCGGCGTCGCAAAGTACACACTCCTGACCAACACTAAATCACTATTAATACATTCACCCACCAACATCCTTCCTCCTGTTAGGTACTCTGGTTATTTCAGCTCATTCCCCTTCAGGGTTATAAAGCACTGCAGGTACTCTGGTTATTTCAGCTCATTCCCCTTCAGGGGTATAAAGCACTGCACTTACTCTGGTTATTTCAGCTCATTCCCCTTCAGGGGTATAAAGCACTGCAGGTACTCTGGTTATTTCAGCTCATTCCCCTTCAGGGGTATAAAGCACTGCAGGTACTCTGGTTATTTCAGCTCATTCCCCTTCAGGGGTATAAAGCACTGCAGGTACTCTGGTTATTTCAGCTCATTCCCCTTCAGGGTATAAAGCACTGCAGGTACTCTGGTTATTTCAGCTCATTCCCCTTCAGGGTATAAAGCACTGCAGGTACTCTGGTTATTTCAGCTCATTCCCCTTCAGGGGTATAAAGCACTGCAGGTAGTCTGGTTATTTCAGCTCATTCCCCTTCAGGGGTATAAAGCACTGCAGGTACTCTGGTTATTTCAGCTCATTCCCCTTCAGGGGTATAAAGCACTGCAGGTACTCTGGTTATTTCAGCTCATTCCCCTTCAGGGGTATAAAGCACTGCAGGTACTCTGGTTATTTCAGCTCATTCCCCTTCAGGGGTATAAAGCACTGCAGGTAGTCTGGTTATTTCAGCTCATTCCCCTTCAGGGGTATAAAGCACTGCAGGTACTCTGGTTATTTCAGCTCATTCCCCTTCAGGGGTATAAAGCACTGCAGGTACTCTGGTTATTTCAGCTCATTCCCCTTCAGGGGTATAAAGCACTGCAGGTAGTCTGATTATTTCAGCTCATTCCCCTTCAGGGATATAAAGCACTGCAGGTACTCTGGTTATTTCAGCTCATTCCCCTTCAGGGGTATAAAGCACTGCAGGTAGTCTGGTTATTTCAGCTCATTCCCCTTCAGGGTTATAAAGCACTGCAGGTACTCTGGTTATTTCAGCTCATTCCCCTTCAGGGGTATAAAGCACTGCAGGTACTCTGGTTATTTCAGCTCATTCCCCTTCAGGGGTATAAAGCACTGCAGGTAGTCTGGTTATTTCAGCTCATTCCCCTTCAGGGGTATAAAGCACTGCAGGTACTCTGGTTATTTCAGCTCATTCCCCTTCAGGGGTATAAAGCACTGCAGGTACTCTGGTTATTTCAGCTCCTTCCCCTTCAGGGGTATAAAGCACTGCAGGTACTCTGGTTATTTCAGCTCATTCCCCTTCAGGGGTATAAAGCACTGCAGGTACTCTGGTTATTTCAGCTCATTCCCTTCAGGGTATAAAGCACTGCAGGTACTCTGGTTATTTCAGCTCATTCCCCTTCAGGGATATAAAGCACTGCAGGTACTCTGGTTATTTCAGCTCATTCCCTTCAGGGGTATAAAGCACTGCAGGTACTCTGGTTATTTCAGCTCATTCCCCTTCAGGGGTATAAAGCACTGCAGGTACTCTGGTTATTTCAGCTCATTCCCCTTCAGGGGTATAAAGCACTGCAGGTACTCTGGTTATTTCAGCTCATTCCCCTTCAGGGTATAAAGCACTGCAGGTACTCTGGTTATTTCAGCTCATTCCCCTTCAGGGGTATAAAGCACTGCAGGTAGTCTGGTTATTTCAGCTCATTCCCCTTCAGGGGTATAAAGCACTGCAGGTACTCTGGTTATTTCAGCTCATTCCCCTTCAGGGGTATAAAGCACTGCAGGTACTCTGGTTATTTCAGCTCATTCCTCTTCAGGGGTATAAAGCACTGCAGGTAGTCTGGTTATTTCAGCTCATTCCCCTTCAGGGGTATAAAGCACTGCAGGTAGTCTGGTTATTTCAGCTCATTCCCCTTCAGGGGTATAAAGCACTGCAGGTACTCTGGTTATTTCAGCTCATTCCCCTTCAGGAAGCCAGTCTCATGATAAATAGGCAACAACTCAACGTTAATATGATCTTTCAGAGGAAGTGTGGGGATTTCTTTAAAAGCAGTACCGCATCACAGAGCACGTCCTTCATCAGACAGTGGGTTGGAGGGTGATTCTGCTATTCAATTAGCTGTTTTCCTATTCAACATCAGCAGTGTCGTTTCACTACGCACAGCGTGGGACAAACTCACAATACACTTTTATGACCGAAACGGGCAATGTCGTGCAGTACCACAGCAACTATCAAGATGTAGGGTGCAGTGCACGCACACACAAGCACGCACACACACACACACACACCTCGCTGAGCGCTCAGTAGCAGCTCTGCAGTGTAATTAAAAGGAAAGCCATGGCTGCAGCATCACATTCCCCTGCTGTCTGTCTGTCTGTCACTCTGAGGTCAGCCTACCAAGGACAGGTGGCCTTGATTAAAGCATTCTGGAACCTTCCAAACCAGCCTACTGTGTACAAGAGAGAATTCCACAGTCTAAAGATTCACAAAGCCTACTTTTTACCAGAGGCCATAGGGCTGTACACTACTCTCTCCCCACCCTGTTATATGGGGTATTGGCTTGGTCCCTCCCCACCCTGTCTGTTATATGGGGTATTGGCTTGGTCCCTCCCCACCCTGTCTGTTATATGGGGTATTGGCTTGGTCCCTCCCCACCCTGTCTGTTATATGGGGTATTGGCTTGGTCCCTCCCCACCCTGTCTGTTATATGGGGTATTGGCTTGGTCCCTCCCCACCCTGTCTGTTATATGGGGTATTGGCTTGGTCCCTCCCCACCCTGTCTGTTATATGGGGTATTGGCTTGGTCCCTTCCCACCCTGTCTGTTATATGGGGTATTGGCTTGGTCCCTTCCCACCCTGTCTGTTATATGGGGTATTGGCTTGGTCCCTTCCCACCCTGTCTGTTATGATACGGAGTATGTCCTGGTATTTGGTAAAGTTCATGATGCCGTTGACCTTAACAAAGATCCCAGGACCAGTGGAAGCTAAATAGCCCCATAACATCACAAATCCACCACCGTATTTTTCAGTAGGTATGAGGTTATTTCTGGGGGCGGCAGGTAGCCTAGTGGTTAGAGTGTTAGACTTGTAACCGGAGGGTTGCAAGTTCGAATCCCCGAGCTGACAAGGGAAAAAAATCTGTCATTCTGCCCCTGAACAAGGCAGTTAACCCACTGTTCCCCGGGCGCCGAAGACGTGGATGTCGATTAAGGCAGCCCCCCCGCACCTCTCTGATTCAGAGGGGTTGGGTTAAATGCGGAAGACACATTTCAGTTGAAGGCATTCGGTTGTACAACTGACTAATAATGGTGACTTTAACTTTAACTATGTTCTGCATAATTCATCCATCTTCTTTCGACGCCAAACCACCGGGTTCGTGTGGCCAAAGAGCTCTAGAGAGTCACACATTACTAACCACCTCCACTACACTGTGATGAATGAACCAGAAACGGATGAAGATCCTCGCAGACTCTGTGTTTTATAACAATAAACCAGGAGTCAAATAACCTGAACAGCTGCTGACCAGCTAAGAGCAGAAAACATCAAGTAGCCAGAAACTCTCTGCCACTGTGAAGCTGTTTAGACTCGTAGGCTGTAGGTAGAATGCAGTGGAGTGTCATGCTTCATGGCCAAATCCAAGCATATACTGCAATATACAGTACATTATCCTGAAGCACACTACTATATACAGTACATTATCCTGCATCATACTGCTATATACAGTACATTATCCTGCATCATACTGCTATATATGGTACATTATCCTGCTCCACACTGCTATATACAGTACATTATCCTGCACCATACTGCTATAGACAGTACATTATCCTGAACCATACTGCTATATACAGTACATTATCTTGCTCCATACTGTTATATACAGTACATTATCCTGCTCCATACTGCTATATACAGTACATTATCCTGCACCATACTGCTATATACAGTACATTATCCTGCTCCATACTGCTATATACAGTACATTATCCTGAACCATACTGCTATAAACGGTACATTATCCTGCTCCATACTGCTATATACAGTACATTATCCTGAACCATATTGCTATAAACAGTACGTTATCCTGCTCCATACTGCTATATACAGTACATTATCCTGCTCCATACTGCTATACACAGTACATTATCCTGAACCATACTGCTATATACAGTACATTATCCTGAACCATACTGCTATATACAGTACATTATCCTGCTCCATACTGCTATATACAGTACATTATCCTGAACCATACTGCTATATACAGTACATTATCCTGAACCATACTGCTATATACAGTACATTATCCTGCACCATACTGCTATATACAGTACATTATCCTGAACCATACTGCTATATACAGTACATTATCCTGAACCATACTGCTATATACAGTACATTATCCTGCTCCATACTGCTATATACAGTACATTATCCTGATCCATACTGCTATATACAGTACATTATCCTGCTCCATACTGATATATAGTACATTATCCTGCTCCATACTGCTATATACAGTACATTATCCTAAACCATACTGCTATATACAGTACATTATCCTGCATCATACTGCTATATACAGTACATTATCCTGCTCCATACTGCTATATACAGTACATTATCCTAAACCATACTGCTATATACAGTACATTATCCTGCATCATACTGCTATATACAGTACATTATCCTGCTCCATACTGCTATATACAGTACATTATCCTGCACCATACTGCAATATACAGTACATTATCCTGCTCCATACTGCTATATACAGTACATTATCCTAAACCATACTGCTATATACAGTACATTATCCTGCATCATACTGCTATATACAGTACATTATCCTGCTCCATACTGCTATATACAGTACATTATCCTAAACCATACTGCTATATACAGTACATTATCCTGCATCATACTGCTATATACAGTACATTATCCTGCTCCATACTGCTATATACAGTACATTATCCTAAACCATACTGCTATATACAGTACATTATCCTGCATCATACTGCTATATACAGTACATTATCCTGCTCCATACTGCTATATACAGTACATTATCCTAAACCATACTGCTATATACAGTACATTATCCTGCATCATACTGCTATATACAGTACATTATCCTGCATCATACTGCTATATACAGTACATTATCCTGCTCCATACTGCTATATACAGTACATTATCCTGCTCCATACTGCTATATACAGTACATTATCCTGCTCCATACTGCTATATACAGTACATTATCCTGCTCCATACTGCTATATACAGTACATTATCCTGCTCCATACTGCTATATACAGTACATTATCCTGCTCCATACTGCTATATACAGTACATTATCCTGCTCCATACTGCTATATACAGTACATTATCCTGCTCCATACTGCTATAGACAGTACATTATCCTGCTCCATACTGCTATATACAGTACATTATCCTGAGGCAATTAAGAAGTGATTGTTGACGCACCTCCATGGTTTCGTTGTCTGGTACCAATGTTTATTTCTTACATTCTCTGAACATTAAACAACAGGAGGAATACAACATGCAGCCGTATTGCACTGGAATAACAATATGGCAATAACATAAAATTACAACTAGAGAATAAATGAACACAGTGAGAGAATTAACAAACAGGCCAAACAGAAACTTCTGTAGTGAGGTTGAAGGCTTCTTTATACTGCCAGTCACCACAATGTATATTTTCTTCAACAATGACGGCACTAACAAATATTTTAGAAAAATATTAAAATTACAAATAAATATCATAAATATAAAGCACTTTTAAGGGGAAAGGATGAACATGTCTTTTAGAAAAAACTCTCTGGAAATATCTTGTTAAAAATCTCTTGTTAAAATCGGTTATTTCTTGGTTCCTGCAGTTATCAGGTCCTCCAGACAGGTAGCACTGTCAAACCGGAAGCCTTCTATGATCAGTGTGTCTCCATCCTCCTCGATGCTGGCATCCCACGTCCTAATCATCTGGTCCCGCTGTCGCAAGATCAACACACACATGACATGTAGCAAAATACAACACGGCGGCGTCGTTTATCTCACTGAAAATAGTCAAATCGTCGGTGTGTGTACAGTGTCACATATATGTTTGTTGTCTGCCCGAAACATCCTAACAGCAGTGGATACTGGATACCCAGGAGATGGTTAGTAAGATACAGAAGTTACTAGAAGCCAAATGTCTCTACCTTGGCCTGGTTGTCCTGCTGGTTGGAGTATTGTCTGAGCATCCTCTCAATAGCGTGCATTAACCTCTGAGCCTGACTCAACACTGCACTGGCACACAGTCACGTCACGCAGCACAGAATCAATACATTAGCATCACAGAACCATTTGGACAATAGCCTGGCACCATCTCCATATATCAGAATTTATATTTTCTTTGCCTATTTCAAATATGAAACCTATTTCAAATATGAAACCTATTTAAAATATGAAACTTACTTCAAATATGAAACCTATTTAAAATATGAAACTTACTTCAAATATGAAACCTATTTAAAATATGAAACTTACTTCAAATATGAAACCTATTTAAAATATGTAACTTACTTCAAATATGAAACCTATTTTAAATATGAAACTTACTTCAAATATGAAACCTATTTAAAATATGAAACTTACTTCAAATGTGAAACATTGTAACCCAATTCTGTGACAATTCTGAATGCCATTAAAAAAAACAAATGCAACATCTTCAAAAGAAAGACAGTGGTCAGGTGACAGTCCACTCACATTCCTGAGGCTGGAAGTGGCTGATCTGCAGTCTCTCGTCACATCCCATCTCACTGACCTTAGCCGCCTCCTCCATCGCCACCTCATACGACATCCTCATAGCACCTCGCAGGTTCCTGTATTTGGGCTATTCCCCCCCCAAAAAAAACTTTTATTTTGTTTCTCAGACAGTTTTGGAATAAAAAAAAATACTTTTCATTAGAGATTCTCCATTGAGAGTTTTTTTTTTTCTAGTTTTAGGACCAGGCTAAATCTGCGTCTGGGAAAAAAAACCAGCGCAAAATGTTTCAAATGTTTTTAATTCCCTCCAAGATGTCTCGTCATATCAATGAATCTTTCATCTCTATTCGCCTTCACTAACTAACATTTAAGCTGGCACACAAAGAAAAAAAGAGACATACTATAGTGAATGAGGTGTGGTAGGGTTGTACATGCTTGGCAGCAGCCCAGTATCTGCTGTGAGGTTTCCCCAGGAACTCAACATGGTAGTGCTCCACATAACCCTCGCTGTCCAGCCTCACATACTCCTCCACGTTGGGGTCTGGACTTAAAATGGCTGGCCACCTGGAGAGAACAACAATGATTAGTTAACGCTTTATCTGACGCTGGTCATGGATGAATTCAATAGAACTAACTGTAGTAGCTAAGGGACGGTTTTCATGGAACTTGATTAAACCTATTTCTGGACTAAAAAGCCCTTTTCAGGCCTTGATGTGAGTCCGGGAAACCGGCACATAAGCACCAAAAGCCAACCAGCCCGTACCATGGCCATCTGCATGCTTTCACCAGCACCAGGCTCCCGACAGGCAGCAGGGAGTGCACAACCTCCAGGTCATGTTCCTTGAACTGGGAGTTGTTGGGGAAAGGGCCCTGAGGGATACTGCAGTGGCTGAAGACAGGGTCTGGGTTCATATGACAGTGCCAGGACTTGCCATGGTCCAGCTCAGCCGCCGCTTCATCACCCTTCGGTACCAGTCTCCACTTCAGGCATCTGGGAGACTCGCACTGGACCCAGGTCTTGTCTGCATAGTAGGATGTTTCATCCTCATTGGCATTCAGGTGTGGAAGAAGACTCATTTTTTTTTACAGCTGAACTGAGGGATCTTGGCTGACCTAATCAAGCAAACACAAACATATTGGCTAGATAGCCCATCTGATATTGTCGTAGAGAAAACAAATCATTAGTGTCAGCGGGTCTATAATGTATTTGCTAAGACTACTTTTAGTAGTATATATTTTTGAATATACTGAGCTACTAGCTAGACAACTGAATGAATGGCCTTTTGATAACGATCCACACATTTAGATCGTCGTGATTCTAGCTAAAGTTAGCCAGCTGGCTAACAACATTCTAGCTTTGGATAAAAAATAAAAATCATTCTTATTATTTATATTTAACCTTTATTTAACTAGGCAAGTCAGTTAAGAACAAATACTTATTTCCAATGACGGCCTACCGGGGAACAGTGGGTTTAACTGCGTTGTTCAGGGGGCAGAACGACGGATTTGTACCTTGTCAGCTGGGGGGGATTGAACTTGCAACCTTTCGGTTACTAATAGTAACCCTGTAGCGCCTAGCTAACGTCCCTCTTCGTTCAAGTCGTTTCAAACAAAGATATCGATAGGTACTTACTGGCTGGCTAGCTATCCCCGAATAAATGTATTTCACCTTGCACGGTGTACATCACTACTACTAGGGAATGTATCCAGATACCCGGCCACAAATACTCTTCATGTCATTACAATTATTATTATCAATACACACATACTATTGTTTCTATCATCTCTAAACCATCGTTTGGAAGCTTTTCAAATATTATAGTATTCATCCGAGTAATATATTTAGCTACAACCAGATTAATAGTTATTTTTTATTTATTTTTTTAAATCGAGGATGACGTCAGGGGGCTTTTATTTTGAAAACCCGCATCAAAACCCCGGAAGTTTTTTTGAAAGTGCCATTTTCACAAAACGGTGGATGTTTCCTGGTTTCATGTTTTAATTACAATTGTATTTGTTTTTATATCGAAAAAAATATTTAAAAATAAAAATAAAAATAACGAGAGTTATATATATATTTTGGACATCACAGTCGTCCCCGTGAATCGGTACCGAACCATGCTGGATTAGATACACAACGTGATCCATCCACTCGATAACAACAGCAACACGGTAACGGAGGCTAAACGGGGGGCTAGACTAGTATCAATCGGAGCCCCGGCTGGCTGCTATAACCCTGTCGTCGTCGTGGCGGACTGGCTCCCAGTTGTAAAGGTCTATGTGACCCGTTTTATCACGCCAGACAGCGCACACATCAAGTCTTTTAGTTCGGCTTGATCCCGTGCTGAATAGTGGCCTTGCTGGCTATAGCTAACGTCCTTCGAAATGCTCGTTGTTTTTGATATTGTTGTTGCCTTGTGTGATGGAAAAGGGACGTGTTTTTATTTAATATTTAATGACAACCTGTTTTATGTTTACTAATTGTTTTTAGCTGATCATCGTTGATGGTGGTTTTAACTCGTCGTTTCAGTAATAGATAGATAGATGGATAGATAGATTGATTGATTTCAGCAAGTGTCATGACATGACAACATTGGTTTTGGTTTCTCTTCTCACGTCCCGTTGTCGTGTAACATTGGGAATCCGAACCAATACACACAGACGCCCGATGTTGTGTCCCAAAGCAGGTTATCGTGGTGTCTTGCACACACAGCCAAGACCAATTTTTATTTTTTATTTAACCTTTATTTAGCTAAGCAAGTCAGTTAAGAACAAATGTGTATTTACAATGACGGCCTAACCTAATCCGGACAATTGTGCTCCGCCCTATGGGACTCACGATCACGGGTCTACCTCTGTTCTCTACTAGCTAGGTCTGGCATGGAGCTTGACATTATTGTCTTAGTTGTGTATAACTGACTCCTGGGGTCTACCTCTGTTCTCTACTAGCTAGGTCTGGCATGGAGCTTGACATTATTGTCTTAGTTGTGTATAACTGACTCCTGGGGTCTACCTCTGTTCTCTACTAGCCAGGTCTGGCATGGAGCTGGACATTATTGTCTTAGTTGTGTATAACTGACTCCTGGGGTCTACCTCTGTTCTCTACTAGCTAGGTCTGGCATGGAGCTTGACATTATTGTCTTAGTTGTGTATAACTGACTCCTGGGGTCTACCTCTGTTCTCTACTAGCTAGGTCTGGCATGGAGCTGGACATTATTGTCTTAGTTGTGTATAACTGACTCCTGGGGTCTACCTCTGTTCTCTACTAGCTAGGTCTGGCATGGAGCTGGACATTATTGTCTTAGTTGTGTATAACTGACTCCTGGGGTCTACCTCTGTTCTCTACTAGCTAGGTCTGGCATGGAGCTTGACATTATTGTCTTAGTTGTGTATAACTGACTCCTGGGGTCTACCTCTGTTCTCTACTAGCCAGGTCTGGCATGGAGCTTGACATTATTGTCTTAGTTGTGTATAACTGACTCCTGGGGTCTTCCTCTGTTCTCTCTACTAGCTAGGTCTGGCATGGAGCTGGACATTATTGTCTTAGTTGTGTATAACTGACTCCTGGGGTCTACCTCTGTTCTCTACTAGCTAGGTCTGGCATGGAGCTGGACATTATTGTCTTAGTTGTGTATAACTGACTCCTGGGGTCTACCTCTGTTCTCTACTAGCTAGGTCTGGCATGGAGCTTGACATTATTGTCTTAGTTGTGTATAACTGACTCCTGGGGTCTACCTCTGTTCTCTACTAGCTAGGTCTGGCATGGAGCTTGACATTATTGTCTTAGTTGTGTATAACTGACTCCTGGGGTCTACCTCTGTTCTCTACTAGCTAGGTCTGGCATGGAGCTTGACATTATTGTCTTAGTTGTGTATAACTGACTCCTGGGGTCTACCTCTGTTCTCTACTAGCTAGGTCTGGCATGGAGCTGGACATTATTGTCTTAGTTGTGTATAACTGACTCCTGGGGTCTACCTCTGTTCTCTACTAGCTAGGTCTGGCATGGAGCTTGACATTATTGTCTTAGTTGTGTATAACTGACTCCTGGGGTCTACCTCTGTTCTCTACTAGCTAGGTCTGGCATGGAGCTGGACATTATTGTCTTAGTTGTGTATAACTGACTCCTGGGGTCTACCTCTGTTCTCTACTAGCTAGGTCTGGCATGGAGCTGGACATTATTGTCTTAGTTGTGTATAACTGACTCCTGGGGTCTTCCTCTGTTCTCTACTAGCTAGGTCTGGCATGGAGCTTGGCATGGAGGCAATGGAGGATGATATCTGCATTCTGAAGGATGAGACGGCGTACGGTGGAGCAGGGGAGAGCCCCGTGTCCGTGTGTGCCGGGGATGAGTCTGTAGCCTCCCACTTTGCCCTGGTCACAGCATACGAGGACATCAAGAAGAGGCTGAGAGACACGGAGAGAGAGAACACACTGCTGAGGAAGAGAGTCAAGCAACTGGAAGATAAGGTACAGGATGAGAGGGGGCGGGGGGGTGGTCAAGTACATCTAGCTCTATTCAGATGGTCGAAGTACATCTAGCTCTATTGTCATGGGTTCTTTTCACAGTAAAACATTGTCACTATCAATGTGTTGAGTTAATCCTATTCTTTGGAGAGGCTTGCAATCATGAGATTCAACAGCTGTGTGTTGTAACCTGTAGCTGTTCAGGCCTGAAGCCCCTTCCCCTGAAGGACCCCAGTATGTCAACAAGGCCTTCAGTGCCTACCGTGGCATCTACATGGAGAAGGAGGACCTGCAACTGGAGCTTAATAAACTGGTACGTACAGTCCACTAGGTCCAGCTGGTATGTACAGTCCAGCTGGTATGTACAGTCCACTAGGTCCAGCTGGTATGTACAGTCCAGCTGGTATGTACAGTCCACTAGGTCCAGCTGGTATGTACAGTCCAGCTGGTATGTACAGTCCACTAGGTCCAGCTGGTATGTACAGTCCACTAGGTCCAGCTGGTATGTACAGTCCACTAGGTCCAGCTGGTATGTACAGTCCAGCTGGTATGTACAGTCCACTAGGTCCAGCTGGTATGTACAGTCCAGCTGGTATGTACAGTCCACTAGGTCCAGCTGGTATGTACAGTCCACTAGGTCCAGCTGGTATGTACAGTCCAGCTGGTATGTACAGTCCACTAGGTCCAGCTGGTACGTACAGTCCACTAGGTCCAGCTGGTACGTACAGTCCACTAGGTCCAGCTGGTACGTACAGTCCACTAGGTCCAGCTGGTACGTACAGTCCACTAGGTCCAGCTGGTACGCATAGTCCACTAGGTCCAGCTGGTACGCACAGTCCACTAGGTCCAGCTGGTACGTACAGTCCACTAGGTCCAGCTGGTACGTACAGTCCACTAGGTCCAGCTGGTACGTACAGTCCACTAGGTCCAGCTGGTATGTACAGTCCACTAGGTCCAGCTGGTATGTACAGTCCACTAGGTCCAGCTGGTCAGAAGCAGTATCTCCTACTGCTTCAACAACTATTTCTCTTTTACTCTTTCTCATATCTCTCTTTCTTTAACTCTGTTTCTCTAGAAGAGGGAGAAGAGTGAGTCTGAGAGGCTCCTGAATGAGCAGCTGCAGGCCAAAGAGATGGAGCTGCTGCAGTTAAAGACTGAGATGGAGACCAGCCAAGGTACTTTAATGACCAGGGACTTAACCTCAGCCAAGGTACTTTAATGACCAGGGACTTAACCTCAGCCAAGGTACTTTAATGACCAGGGACTTAACCTCAGCCAAGGTACTTTAATGACCAGGGACTTAACCTCAGCCAAGGTACTTTAATGACCAGGGACTTAACCTCAGCCAAGGTACTTTAATGACCAGGGACTTAACCTCAGCCAAGGTACTTTAATGACCAGGGACTTAACCTCAGCCAAGGTACTTTAATGACCAGGACTTAACCTCAGCCAAGGTACTTTAATGACCAGGGACTTAACCTCAGCCAAGGTACTTTAATGACCAGGGACTTACCCTCAGCCAAGGTACTTTAATGACCAGGGACTTACCCTCAGCCAAGGTACTTTAATGACCAGGGACTTAACCTCAGCCAAGGTACTTTAATGACCAGGGACTTAACCTCAGCCAAGGTACTTTAATGACCAGGGACTTAACCTCAGCCAAGGTACTTTAATGACCAGGGACTTACCCTCAGCCAAGGTACTTTAATGACCAGGGACTTAACATCAGCCAAGGTACTTTAATGACCAGGGACTTAACCTTAACCAAGGTACTTTAAGGACCAGGGACTTTACCTCAGACAAGGTACTTTAATGACCAGGGACTTAACCTCAGCCAAGGTACTTTAATGACCAGGGACTTACCCTCAGCCAAGGTACTTTAATGACCAGGGACTTAACCTCAGCCAAGGTACTTTAATGACCAGGGACTTAACCTCAGCCAAGGTACTTTAATGACCAGGGACTTAACCTCAGCCAAGGTACTTTAATGACCAGGGACTTACCCTCAGCCAAGGTACTTTAATGACCAGGGACTTAACATCAGCCAAGGTACTTTAATGACCAGGGACTTAACCTTAACCAAGGTACTTTAAGGACCAGGGACTTTACCTCAGACAAGGTACTTTAAGGACCAGGGACTTAACCTCAGCCAAGGTACTTTAATGACCAGGGACTTAACCTCAGCCAAGGTACTTTAATGACCAGGGACTTAACCTCAGCCAAGGTACTTTGATGACCAGGGACTTAACCTCAGCCAAGGTACTTTAATGACCAGGGAAATAACCTCAGCCAAGGTACTTTAATGACCAGGGAAATAACCTCAGCCAAGGTACTTTAATGACCAGGGACTTTACCTCAGACAAGGTACTTTAAGGGCCAGGGACTTTACCTCAGACAAGGTACTTTAAGGGCCAGGGACTTTACCTCAGACAAGGTACTTTAAGGACCAGGGACTTTACCTCAGACAAGGTACTTTGATGACCAGGGACTTTACCTCAGACAAGGTACTTTAAGGACCAGGGACTTTACCTCAGACAAGGTACTTTGATGACCAGGGACTTTACCTCAGACAAGGTACTTTAAGGACCAGGGACTTTACCTCAGACAAGGTACTTTAATGACCAGGGACTTTACCTCAGACAAGGTACTTTAATGACCAGGGAAATAACCTCAGCCAAGGTACTTTAATGACCAGGGATTTAACCTCAGCCATGGGAAAGTATCATTACCAGGTTTTCCCCTTAGTCTCACCAACAGACTGACAAGCAGTGTCATCTTGACCAGGCAGGGACTTTCCTTTACGGTCAGCCAAGGTGTTATGACCAGGATTGTCCCTAATGTCTAGCTAAGGGACAGTTAATGCCCATGACTTTTCACTGAGCCTAGAAGCTCAACTTCCAATGTGCCCATTATCCCACAGACAAGCTGGTGTTCATTGTTCAACCTCTCTACCCCGATGTTCAATGTTTCTCCCAGACAAGCTGGTGTTACAGAAGTAGAGGGGGACTGATGTCCCATGACCCAGAAGTGACAAAGTGTGTGTGTGTGTGTGTGTTCCTTCCCTCCCTCCACAGTGATGAAGTCTCTAACCAGTACTCAGGACTACTGGCAGGTGGACAGGGTCAACAGTGAACTGAAGATCCATACTCTGCAGGAGGAGTTGGAGAGGATGACTCTGGAGAAGAACCGACTGCAGGAACACTGTGGGGTAAAACTATAGGGATATATAACTACAACTGTGTTTCATTCACAAAAGTCCCGATGAAGGTCTGTTGACCAAAAGTCCCGATGAAGGTCTGTTGACCAAAAGTCCCGATGACGGTCTGTTGACCAAAAGTCCCGATGAAGGTCTGTTGACCAAAAGTCCCGATGAAGGTCTGTTGACCAAAAGTCCCGATGAAGGTCTGTTGACCAAAAGTCCCGATGAAGGTCTGTTGACCAAAAGTCCCGATGAAGGTCTGTTGACCAAAAGTCCCGATGAAGGTCTGTTGACCAAAAGTCCCGATGAAGGTCTGTTGACCAAAACCTTTTTTTTTTGAGGTCCATGAAGACACATTGTGGAGCAACAAGAATGCCAGTGTAGTGTGCTGGGCTTTCTTTTCCAGTCACGGTCTGTGAACTACGCTCTTTATCTAGGCTTTAGTTTATAACCCTTTTCGATGTCCTCCTCATCCTAGGATTCTTCCGGAACTGACTGCGACCATAATCACGTGGAGTCTAACCCCAGGTATGTCCTTCATCTCCTCAGAATACTTCTTCAGGTTTGACACCAGGGAAGAGCTCTTACTAAATAAATCATCAGCAGCAGAATTTAGCCCCATTTTTGAAACACTTGTCGTAGTGTAGATGCCATGACCAGCCACCAGGTGGAGACAAAGCTTCGTTTACCTCAGAGCCAGGTATATCCATGTCTGTAGTTTACCTAGCAACAGGGTTCACTTTCAATAAGAAACTCGTCTGAGTACTGGGACATGCCACTCAGATAGACGGATCATACTAGAATAGACTAGGATTCATACCACTCAGATAGACTGATCATACTAGAATAGACTAGGATACATGCCACAGAAATTCTACCCGGTAACCCTGCACAGTGACTCTGTACTGATACTCCTTGTATATAGTCTCATTGCTACCTGGTACCCCTGCACAGTGACTCTGTACTGGTACTCCTTGTATATAGTCTCATTGCTACCTGGTCCCCTGCACATTGACTCTGTACCGGTACTCCTTGTATATAGTCTCATTACTACCTGGTACCCCTGCACATTGACTCTGTACTGGTACTCCTTGTATATAGCCTCATTACTACCTGGTACCCCTGCACATTGACTCTGTACTGGTACTCCTTGTATATAGTCTCATTACTACCTGGTACCCCTGCACAGTGACTCTGTACTGGTACTCCTTGTATATAGTCTCATTACTACCTGGTACCCCTGCACAGTGACTCTGTACTGGTACTCCTTGTATATAGTCTCATTACTACCTGGTACCCCTGCACAGTGACTCTGTAATGGTACTCCTTGTATATAGTCTCATTACTACCTGGTACCCCTGCACAGTGACTCTGTACTGGTACTCCTTGTATATAGTCTCATTACTACCTGGTACCCCTGCACAGTGACTCTGTACTGGTACTCCTTGTATATAGTCTCATTGCTACCTGGTCCCCTGCACATTGACTCTGTACTGGTACTCCTTGTATATAGTCTCATTACTACCTGGTACCCCTGCACAGTGACTCTGTACTGGTACTCCTTGTATATAGCCTCATTACTACCTGGTACCCCTGCACAGTGACTCTGTACTGGTACTCCTTGTATATAGTCTCATTACTACCTATAGTCCACTACAGCTGTTATATCCGTAGCGTTTGACAAATACAATGGGATTTGATCTCATTTGTGGAATGTGGAGTAGATCTGCAGTACCTTATTATGTCCACTAGTTGGCGCTACAGGACCCAGAGTTTCATTCATAGAGATCTGAAGTAATAGCCTTTTATCACACCGAACAGGTGCCTGTCTGAAACAATTGCTTCTCTATACCGTGAATTTCACAGATACATTTTAAGCCTGGTATCTTTTTTTAAGTGTAACGTTTTGAAAAGCACTTGGCAAAAAAATAAATATATTATAATACTGTAGAAAATCAGTAACACTGTAGATGTTTAGTTTTTATCCCGCGGCCCCTCTCTGCTGAGTCGGGTTTAGTCAACGTGTTCATGAGATCTGTGCTCCTCTAACAACATCACGTCTCTAATTCCCTTTTTGATGATCAGAACGTCTTGTCTTGTGCATCTGGACTCCTATAATAGAAAATATGCATTTAGGTCTTTGCATTAATGTATAATGTTGAAGGGATTTTTTTCTTCTATTATCAATTAAATTTATTTATTTATTTTAATATTCTGGAATTGCTTGGAGCAGAGGAAAGTGACAGGATTACTGTTTTCACAAATGTAAAAAAAATAAATCAGTGTATTCCTGTCCTGAAATAAGTATGTATTGTGCAAATGTAAATATTCCTGTAGATTAATATAGGAGTGTTGTCTTGTCTCATTGTAGTCTTGCGTTGTTGTTTTTTACAGCGATAAGGCAGTTCTACAGTCCTATGAGGCCCTGGCCACTGAGATCTCCTCTCTACACTCAGTGTTGAAACAACAGTCTGACCTGGTGAAGAAGCTCGGAGACAAACCGCAGCTAGCAGCTAACAGACGAGGTGAGTTACAAACCGCAGCTAACAGACGAGGTGAGTTACAAACCGCAGCTAGCAGCTAACAGACGAGGTGAGTTACAAACCGCAGCTAACAGACGAGGTGAGTTACAAACCGCAGCTAACAGACGAGGTGAGTTACAAACCGCAGCTAACAGACGAGGTGAGTTACAAACCGCAGCTAACAGACGAGGTGAGTTACAAACCGCAGCTAACAGACGAGGTGAGTTACAAACCACAGCTAGCAGCTAACAGACGAGGTGAGTTACAAACCACAGCTAGCAGCTAACAGACGAGGTGAGTTACAAACCACAGCTAGCAGCTAACAGGCGAGGTGAGTTACAAACCACAGCTAGCAGCTAACAGACGAGGTGAGTTACAAACCACAGCTAGCAGCTAACAGACGAGGTGAGTTACAAACCACAGCTAGCAGCTAACAGACGAGGTGAGTTACAAACCACAGCTAGCAGCTAACAGACGAGGTGAGTTACAAACCACAGCTAGCAGCTAACAGACGAGGTGAGTTACAAACCACAGCTAGCAGCTAACAGACGAGGTGAGTTACAAACCACAGCTAACAGACGAGGTGAGTTACAAACCACAGCTAGCAGCTAACAGACGAGGTGAGTTACAAACCACAGCTAGCAGCCTAACAGACGAGGTGAGTTACAAACCACAGCTAGCAGCTAACAGACGAGGTGAGTTACAAACCACAGCTAGCAGCTAACAGACGAGGTGTGTTACAAACCACAGCTAGCAGCTAACAGACGAGGTGAGTTACAAACCACAGCTAGCAGCTAACAGACGAGGTGTGTTACAAACCACAGCTAGCAGCTAACAGACGAGGTGTGTTACAAACCACAGCTAGCAGCTAACAGACGAGGTGAGTTACAAACCACAGCTAACAGACGAGGTGAGTTACAAACCACAGCTAGCAGCTAACAGACGAGGTGAGTTACAAACCACAGCTAGCAGCTAACAGACGAGGTGAGTTACAAACCACAGCTAGCAGCTAACAGACGAGGTGAGTTACAAACCACAGCTAGCAGCTAACAGACGAGGTGTGTTACAAACCACAGCTAGCAGCTAACAGACGAGGTGAGTTACAAACCACAGCTAGCAGCTAACAGACGAGGTGAGTTACAAACCACAGCTAGCAGCTAACAGACGAGGTGAGTTACAAACCACAGCTAGCAGCTAACAGACGAGGTGAGTTACAAACCACAGCTAGCAGCTAACAGGCGAGGTGAGTTACAAACCACAGCTAGCAGCTAACAGACGAGGTGAGTTACAAACCACAGCTAGCAGCTAACA
Organism: Brachymystax lenok tsinlingensis; assembly: GCA_030435695.1. NCBI lineage: Eukaryota > Metazoa > Chordata > Actinopteri > Salmoniformes > Salmonidae > Brachymystax > Brachymystax lenok. The sequence goes on from CM059789.1 coordinate 67,227,563, forward strand.
GACGAGGTGAGTTACAAACCACAGCTAGCAGCTAACAGACGAGGTGAGTTACAAACCACAGCTAGCAGCTAACAGACGAGGTGAGTTACAAACCACAGCTAGCAGCTAACAGACGAGGTGAGTTACAAACCACAGCTAGCAGCTAACAGACGAGGTGAGTTACAAACCACAGCTAGCAGCTAACAGACGAGGTGAGTTACAAACCACAGCTAGCAGCTAACAGACGAGGTGAGTTACAAACCACAGCTAGCAGCTAACAGACGAGGTGAGTTACAAACCGCAGCTAACAGACGAGGTGAGTTACAAACCACAGCTAGCAGCTAACAGACGAGGTGAGTTACAAACCACAGCTAGCTGCTAACAGACGAGGTGAGTTACAAACCGCAGCTAGCAGCTAACAGACGAGGTGAGTTACAAACCACAGCTAGCAGCTAACAGACGAGGTGAGTTACAAACCGCAGCTAGCTGCTAACAGACGAGGTGAGTTACAAACCACAGCTAGCAGCTAACAGACGAGGTGAGTTACAAACCGCAGCTAGCAGACGAGGTGAGTTACAAACCACAGCTAGCAGACGAGGTGAGTTACAAACCACAGCTAACAGACGAGGTGAGTTCTGGCTGGGGCTCTTTCAGCAGACGTTCTGGAAGGTTGCAGACAGAAATATATTGAGCTGGCTAGATGCCCTGTGCTACATGGCAGAGATGTGTGTATTTTCTAGGTGATGTATTTCTATCTGAACAATCCAGGATAATGTGCCCTCCTTAACATAATCCCTGTGTATGAGGGAGAGGGACTGAAGAGCAGATATTTCTGACGTACTGCTACTACTTATTTAGTGTAGAGACATGAATGTTTCCTCTTCAAGTTCCCTTGTCAACATCTCATGAGTTCCCCCTTCTCCCGGAGTGATAACTAAACCCAACCCAAACCCAATCATTTCACACGTTTTAAAACAACATGCCATCAACAAGGAATCTTTCAAAATAAAAGTTGTTGATGAGAGTCTACTATACTACTGTAGGCTAGGTGGAGAAATAGGGATTCTACTGTAGGCTAGGTGGAGAAAGAGGGATTCTACTGTAGGCTAGGTGGAGAAAGAGGGATTCTACTGTAGGCTAGGTGGAGAAAGAGGGATTCTACTGTAGGCTAGGTGGAGAAAGAGGATTCTACTGTAGGCTAGGTGGAGAAAGAGGGATTCTACTGTAGGCTAGGTGGAGAAAGAGGGATTCTACTGTAGGCTAGGTGGAGAAAGAGGGATTCTACTGTAGGCTAGGTGGAGAAAGAGGGATTCTACTGTAGGCTAGGTGGAGAAAGAGGGATTCTACTGTAGGCTAGGTGGAGAAAGAGGATTCTACTGTAGGCTAGGTGGAGAAAGAGGGATTCTACTGTAGGCTAGGTGGAGAAAGAGGGATTCTACTGTAGGCTAGGTGGAGAAAGAGGATTCTACTGTAGGCTAGGTGGAGAAAGAGGATTCTACTGTAGGCTAGGTGGAGAAAGAGGGATTCTACTGTAGGCTAGGTGGAGAAAGAGGGATTCTACTGTAGGCTAGGTGGAGAAAGAGGGATTCTACTGTAGGCTAGGTGGAGAAAGAGGGATTCTACTGTAGGCTGGGTGGAGAAAGAGGGATTCTACTGTAGGCTAGGTGGAGAAAGAGGATTCTACTGTAGGCTAGGTGGAGAAAGAGGGATTCTACTGTAGGCTAGGTGGAGAAAGAGGATTCTACTGTAGGCTAGGTGGAGAAAGAGGATTCTACTGTAGGCTGGGTGGAGAAAGAGGATTCTACTGTAGGCTAGGTGGAGAAAGAGGGATTCTACTGTAGGCTAGGTGGAGAAAGAGAGATTCTACTGTAGGCTAGGTGGAGAAAGAGAGATTCTACTGTAGGCTAGGTGGAGAAAGAGGGATTCTACTGTAGGCTAGGTGGAGAAAGAGGGATTCTACTGTAGGCTAGGTGGAGAAAGAGGGATTCTACTGTAGGCTAGGTGGAGAAAGAGGGATTCTACTGTAGGCTAGGTGGAGAAAGAGGGATTCTACTGTAGGCTAGGTGGAGAAAGAGGGATTCTACTGTAGGCTAGGTGGAGAAAGAGGATTCTACTGTAGGCTAGGTGGAGAAAGAGGGATTCTACTGTAGGCTAGGTGGAGAAAGAGGGATTCTACTGTAGGCTAGGTGGAGAAAGAGGGATTCTACTGTAGGCTAGGTGGAGAAAGAGGGATTCTACTGTAGGCTAGGTGGAGAAAGAGGGATTCTACTGTAGGCTAGGTGGAGAAAGAGGGATTCTACTGTAGGCTAGGTGGAGAAAGAGGATTCTACTGTAGGCTAGGTGGAGAAAGAGGGATTCTACTGTAGGCTAGGTGGAGAAAGAGGGATTCTACTGTAGGCTAGGTGGAGAAAGAGGGATTCTACTGTAGGCTAGGTGGAGAAAGAGGGATTCTACTGTAGGCTAGGTGGAGAAAGAGGGATTCTACTGTAGGCTAGGTGGAGAAAGAGGGATTCTACTGTAGGCTAGGTGGAGAAAGAGGGATTCTACTGTAGGCTAGGTGGAGAAAGAGAGCCCAGTTATTATCATAGCACTACAATGTTAGCTTTAATATCATAGTAGATCCTCTATCTCTCTTTCCAGTTCTGATGTTTTTCACCCCTGAAGACATTTGTTGCTATTCTCTTTGTGGAACAGAGGACTAAACGAGATATGTAGTTTGTTACTATTCTCTTTGTGGAACAGAGGACTAAACGAGATATGTAGTTTGTTGCTATTCTCTTTGTGGAACAGAGGACCAAACGAGATATGTAGTTTGTTGCTATTCTCTTTGTGGAACAGGGGACTAAACGAGATATGTAGTTTGTTGCTATTCTCTTTGTGGAACAGGGGACTAAACGAGATATGTAGTTTGTTGCTATTCTCTTTGTGGAACAGAGGACTAAACGAGATATGTAGTTTGTTGCTATTCTCTTTGTGGAACAGAGGACTAAACGAGATATGTAGTTTGTTGCTATTCTCTTTGTGGAACAGAGGACCAAACGAGATATGTAGTTTGTTGCTATTCTCTTTGTGGAACAGAGGACTAAACGAGATATGTAGTTTGTTGCTATTCTCTTTGTGGAACAGAGGACCAAACAAGAGGTGCAAATTAGAATGAAATATAAAGAGCAAATATATTTATTCTAGTGAATATCCCAGACTAATCCTGTTTTGTAGATGAGAGAGAGAGAGAGAGGAAAAAGGGAGAGATGGCGAGAGAGATGTATTTATTCAAAGGCACTGAGCATCTGTATTCATCTGAGGTTCTTACTACGGAATCACTTTTATTCAAATGGAACTCTCATGAGACTGTTGTCCTCTCTCTCCCTCCTGCTCTTCCATCAAACACAGAGGAACTCTCATTTAAACTTTATTATTATCCGCTCAACATGATGATTGGATAGAAAACCAATGATGTGTGTGTCTAATGTTGCATGCATTTGTGCTGCATATCAAAGAGGCTGTGTGTGTGTGTGTGTGTGAGAGACGTTTGACTGAACTGCTCTCAGACTCTCTTTCCCATAGAAAGAAATGTCTATTCTCTTTAAATATTTTTTCTAAGCCATGTTATCTCTGAGGGATGCATCTCTCTAAAAGCCTTAATCAGGCCTGTGTGTGTTTGTGTTTCTGAAGCCTGTCTAATTCTGAAGGGAACGTCAGAGGTGTGATTCTCACTCCATCTCTCCTCACACTACTCAGCCCAATTAGCTATACAGCCTCTGGAAACTACCGTGTCTGGCTGTCTGTCGCTCTGCCTGTCTGGCTGTCTGTCGCTCTGCCTGTCTGGCTGTCTGTCGCTCTGCCTGTCTGGCTGTCTGTCGCTCTACCTGTCTGGCTGTCTGTCGCTCTGCCTGTCGCTCTGCCTGTCTGTCGCTGTGTCTGTCTGGCTGTCTGTTGCTTTGCCTGTCTGCATGGCGCTTCTTCTGTCTATCGCTCTGCCTGTCTGGCCTTCTGTCGCTCTGCCTGTCTGGCTGTCTGTCTGTCGCTCTGCCTGTATTTCCTTCTGTCGCTCTGCCTGTCTGGCTGTCTGTCGCTCTGCCTGTCTGCATGGCTGTTCGTCTGTCAGTCGGTCTGTTCATCTGCCTGCCTGTCTGTCTGTTGCTCTGCCTGTTTGCCTGTCTCTGCATGTCTACCTGTCTTTGCCTGTCTGGCTGTCTGTCGCTCTGTGCCTGTCTGTCTGTTCATCTGTCTGTCTACCAGGTTGCCTGTTGCTATGTCCGCCTGTCTGCCTGTCTGCCTGTCTGTCTGTCTGTCTGTCACCTTGATTTCTAGAGGAGAGAACTAAACTAAAATGCTGGCTGAATGTAAGAAATCATTTCTTAATAAATATTTTGTCCATTCTATTCACACACTGTTTACTAATTCCTTTTCAGCATCACCCAACCCAACCACATACCCCTAAAGGTACACTCTGTCAGCATCACCCAACCCAACCACACATCCCTCAAGGTACACGGGTACAATCTTTAATTAACTAACTTAAAGGAGAATGGATACCAATCAACAGCATTTAGAGGTGATTATTGAGCCCAAATGATCACTAGAGCCAGTCACACTAACTGAAATGATTACTAGAGCCAGTCACACTAACTGAAATGATTACTAGAGCCAGTCACACTAACTGAAATGGTCACTAGAGCCAGTCACACTAACTGAAATGATTGCTAGAGCCAGTCACACTAACTGAAATGGTCACTAGAGCCAGTCACACTAACTGAAATGATCACTAGAGCCAGTCACACTAACTGAAATGATCACTAGAGCCAGTCACACTAACTGAAATGATCACTAGAGCCAGTCACACTAACTGAAATGGTCACTAGAGCCAGTCACACTAACTGAAATGGTCACTAGAGCCAGTCACACTAACTGAAATGATCACTAGAGCCAGTCACACTAACTGAAATGATTACTAGAGCCAGTCACACTAACTGAAATGATTACTAGAGCCAGTCACACTAACTGAAATGATCACTAGAGCCAGTCACACTAACTGAAATGATCACTAGAGCCAGTCACACTAACTGAAATGATTACTAGAACCAGTCACACTAACTGAAATGATTACTAGAGCCAGTCACACTAACTGAAATGATTACTAGAGCCAGTCACACTAACTGAAATGATCACTAGAGCCAGTCACACTAACTGAAATGATTACTAGAGCCAGTCACACTAACTGAAATGATTACTAGAGCCAGTCACACTAACTGAAATGATTACTAGAGCCAGTCACACTAACTGAAATGATTACTAGAGCCAGTCACACTAACTGAAATGATCACTAGAGCCAATCATAATAACTTCATCAAGACAGTGGAATACATTGTGTGGTGTTGCTATACTAAGCTGTGAGAGTTCCATGGACAAAGATTGGACCATAATCAAGCTGAATATTCTCTGGTCTTCATGAACCGTTCCTTTGTTGTTGAATTTGGTGTGTTGATATTGATTTTTGTTTTCTTGAGTGCTGCTTTGGGGAAGGTGGCAAGGGTGAGGGTGCCAAATGGTTGGGGCTTGTTCAGTAGGGGCGCAACGTAGCAGAACATTATGCAACTGAAAAACAACAATCAGTGTCATTTGTACCAGTTCAGGTAGTATCAAAATGTAATACCAAAACGACAGTGTCAAAAATGTTTCCGCCTGTTTTGACGTCTACTGAACACAACCAGGTGAAACATTCTAATTATCTGACAACCGGATTGAATCAGTCAAGTTAAATAAATAGTGTTTGTGCCCCTTCTCTCTAGCAGGACCAACTGTCCCTGTCCAGTGCCTGGACGATGTGGAGGAGAACCTGTACCATCGAACAGTCCGCATGTCCGTGCCCCGTGCTCCTAGTGCCCCCCCTGTCCCCTCCAGCTCTGGCCGGCCCTGCCTGCCCCCCGTGGGCCCCCCGGCTCTGGAGGGTCTCAGGGAGGACTACTGGCCAAACGGTCCCTGGTCCAGCCACTACCCTGGAGCCTTGGGTTTGGACAGTACCAGCCCTGTCCTCCTGCCTCCTCCTCCTCTCAACCAGGCCTCTCTGGATGACTCCTCCTGGTCCTTCCCCTCCCCGCCCAAACCTAGCGACGCCCTCTTCTGGGAGGGGCAAAGGCAGGGTCTGAGCCAGGGCAGCCCCATCCACTCCTCCAGGGGTAGTACCCCCATGAGCCCTAATGGAGGCTGGGCCAAGCCCCCACCCTACTGAGGTGGAGACCCCCCCCTGGCTCCAAGCCTGCCCTGCCGTGCAACACCCAACCTGCCTTAAGATGAGGAGACAACTCCTCTGGACCCTCCGGCCTGGGGATCTAGCTCCAGGAGGATTCAACTAGCCACAGAGCAGACCACAGGAGAAGCTTCTGATGGGCCACCCTCTGACCCAGCCCAGACACACTGATGACTCCCCTTCCTGGGATCAGGTGACAGAGACAAGGACGTTTCATCCATCCAAGAGGGACAGACGATGGAGAGTCTGGCCAGCCAGATTATGACTGTTTGTGTGTGTGTATCCATACTGGTATTTACTAGAGCTCAAAGCTGTAGTGAACTGACCGACAGTCGGACTGCTTTTCAATTTTAGCCCCCCTAATGTGAGTTCTTTACATGTTCCCGTTGTCCTGTATTATATAGGTATAATAGTAACTCCCTACGTTATCTGTTCATAATAATGTAGAGGTCATAGTGTGTCTGTGCTGTAACAGATACTGGCATATATATATATATATATATATACCCCCAGTAGCACCTAAAGCAGTTTTGAATCCCAGTACACAAGGCAGGTAGCTTAGTGGTTAGAGCGTTGGGTCAGAAGCTGTTTTCAATCCCAGTACACAAGGCAGGTAGCTTAGTGGTTAGAGCGTTGGGCCAGTAGCACCAGAAGCTGTTTTTTTAATCCCAGTACACAAGGTATAAACCTCCACCCACCTTGGCTTGTCCTAAACCCACATACCGAGGGCTAACCTGTCAGCTGCTTTAGAGACTGATGGCTAATTTGTTTTGTATTTGTTTACCACTTACATTACACTACCAACAGTAGGTGGACACCTGCTCCTCGATCATCTCATTAAAGACTTATGGCTGTTTAATATAGAGTTGGTCCCCCCCCCCTTTGCTGCTATAACAGCCTCCACTCTACTTGGCAAGGCTTTCCACTAGATGTTGGAACATTGCTGAGGGGGACTTGGTTCCATTCAGTCACAAGAGCATTAGTGAGGTCGGGAACTGATGTTGGGCGATTAGGCCTGGCTCGCAGTCGGCGTTCAAATTCATTCCAAAGGTGGATTGAGGTCAGGGCTCTGTGCAGGCCAGTCAAGTTCTTCCACACCGATATCGACAAACCATTTCTGTATGGAACTTGCTTTGTGCACGAGGGCATTGTCATGCTGAAACAGGAAAGGGCCTTCCCCAAACTGTTGCCACAAAGTTGGAAGCACAGTATCTTCTAGAATGTGATTGTATGCTGTAGCGTTAAGATTTCCCTTCACTGGAACTAAGGGGCCTAGCTCGAACCATAAAAAACAGCCCCAGACCATTATTCCTCCTCCGCCAAACTTTACAGGTAACGTTCTCCTGGTATCCTCCAAACCCAGATTCGTCCGTCGGACTGCCAGATGGTGAAGCATGATTCATCACTCCAGAGAACGCGTTTCCACTGCTCCATAATCCAATGGCGGCGAGCTTTACACCACTCCAGCCGACGCTTGGCATTGCGCATGGTGATTTTTAGGCTTATGTGCGGCTGCTCTGCCATGGAAACCCATTTCATGAAGCTGCCGACAAACAGTTATTTTGCTGACGTTGCTTCCAGAGGCAGTTTGGAATTTGGTAGTGAGTGTTGCTACCGAGGACAGACGATGTTTATCCGCTACACGGTTCAGCACTCGGCGGTCCCGTTCTGTGAACTTGCGTGGCCTACCACTTCACGGCTGAGCCGTTGTTGCTCATAGATGTTTCCACTTCACAATAACAGCATTTACAGTTGACCGGGGCAGCTCTAGCAAGGCAGAAATGACGAACTGACTTGTTGGAAAGGTGGCATCCTATGACGGTGTCACGTTGAAAGTCACTGAGCTCTTCAGTAAGGTCATTCAACAGCCAGTGTTTTGTCTATGGAGTTTGCATGGCTGTGTGCTCGATTTTTATACACCTGTCAGCAACGGGTGTGGCTGAAAATAGACAAATCCACTAAACTTTAGGGGTGTCCACATACTTTTGTGTGTGTATATATAGTGTATTATGGCAAATAAGCATTGCAGAAATCCCCTGAAATATAAAGGCCTTTAACCAAGTACTGCTCCCTACAAGTTCTGGAGGGCTTACAGGCCAAATCCACACCATACCTGGTATCAAGTTCTGGAGGGCTTAGAGCCCAAATCCACACCATACCTGGTATCAAGTTCTGGAGGGCTTAGAGCCCAAATCCACACACAACCTGGTATCAAGTTCTGGAGGGCTTACAGCCCAAATCCACACCATACCTGGTATCAAGTTCTGGAGGGCTTAGAGCCCAAATCCACACCATACCTGGTATCAAGTTCTGGAGGGCTTAGAGCCCAAATCCACACCATACCTGGTATCAAGTTCTGGAGGGCTTAGAGCCCAAATCCACACCATACCTGGTATCAAGTTCTGGAGGGCTTACAGCCCAAATCCACACCATACCTGGTATCAAGTTCTGGAGGGCTTAGAGCCCAAATCCACACCATACCTGGTATCTTCACGTCAAAAGGTATCTTTATTTCCATATTACTCACTTTTTCCCCAAAGATTATGGTTCAGCGATTCTGCTTCAGGGTCAATGGAAGCAGGACTTGTATTTTACACCCAAACCATGTCGATACAATAAATAATAATAATATATATATATATGAAAGAGGTGTTATGTTATGGGAAGCACATTTAATCATATGAGAGTTGGGGTGCAGTATCAGTACAGTCTTGTTTCTTGTGAGATGGTAATCCACTAGGTCAGTGGGGCACGCAAGATTTGGCCCCCCTATTCTCTATATAGTGCACTACCTGGTTCAAAAGTAGTTCACTATGTAGGGGATAGGGTGCCTTTTTGGGAGGTGCTGAGTTCATGTAGAGTCGTATTGTATGTTTGAGGTTTTCTGCCAGGCTGAGTTGAGTTCACTGCAGTGTGTTTTTTTTAAGAGGCCTCCTAATATAGAGGAAGCCTCTCCATGGATATAAAGTGAAATATCATCTAGAAATGTGATGTGACTTCTGTCTTGTCTGGAAAAGGTGCCACGATGGCGAAAGGGATTTGTCTTACCTCCATTTTCTCCTTCAGTCCCTTCCAATTGTGATCAATGATTTATTTCTAGATTTTTTTTTGTTTTGTTTTTAAGCCAATGTTATTTTACAGCCGTTGTTTCATACTCCTGTAAAAGATTTGCAGACCACAATGCAATGTACAGTAGATAAGGATTATATTTTAGAACCTACCGCTGTATGTAAATATGATTTAAATTAAAATAAATTAATGTGAAAATGTCTTTGGTTCATAACCCACTACTTCATATCCTGTGTTCTTAACTGTACTAGATTCTACATCATTTTGTGTTTTTGTTTTTTTGTGATACACAAATATTGTGGACTGCCAGTGAGTAATATTTAGTGACTGGTTAGAAACGGGGTTGGATAAAGATCACGCTATTGTCGTGAATAAAAGGTGTGTCTGTGATAAGAGACAAGAAGTGACAGGAAGTGTAACGGATAACTGACCAACCGTGAAGAAGCAGTGCCCCGCAAGAGTTGCCGTTTTTTGTTACCCCAGTCAGATAATATCCTTGTCGTTAGAAGAGCGACGGGTTCTGTCTCGTAGACTAAAACAGTTAGTTCCATCAGAGCAGAGCAGGGAAAAGCCTGAGCAAGTGTGTCTATGATAAGAGACAGGAAGTGACCCAATCACACATACTGTAGTTTTATTCAGGTTATTTCAGTCCAACCCTGAGACCTATTTCAGTTAAAGCATGTACGGTGATATAACGAGTGATCGTAGTGCATATGTAACTGGCAACAATACGGTACTTATTCACCGTTCAAACAGTCATGCAATCTAAAGACGGATCGTTTTATATGAAGTTGTAACTAGTAGGCCCCCTATGTCCCGTGATATTGGTCATTTCTCATTCCGGGCCATATCATTTTTAGCTATCAATTGTTTTCCATGAGCGACATGAGATCAGACTGTCTCTCGGCTCTGAACCCCACCATCCACATCGCAGTTATAGACTGACTGGCTCAGGTAGGGTAACGTTGTTCTTCTGTCATGGATACTGGGGTTTTGGCTAGCTGTGATTTTCAGTTTTTCACATCTTCGTAGGTACAGTGGGTATCAGAAGTATTCACCCCCTTGGATTTCTTCCCATTTTGTTGTGTTACCATGAGGGATTCATAATATAGATTTAATTGTTATTTAAAAAAACAAATGTTTTATCATTGATCTACACAAAATACTCCATAATGTCAAAGTGAAAAGAATTCTACAGATATATTTACAAATTGAATACACATTTTTATAACTAACATCTATTAGTTGCGTAGGTATTCAACCTCTTTTGTTTAGGCAAGCCTAAATGAGTACAGGAGTAAGATTTGGCTTAACAAATCACATAAATGACATGGACTCGCTCTGTCTGAAATAATACAACATACAACATCTGGAAGGTCCCTCAGTCAAGTGTTGAATTTCAAGCACAGATTAAACTCCAAAGACCAGGGAGCTTTTCAAAAGCCTCAAAGAGAAGGGCAGGCATTGGTAGATGGGTAACAATAACAAATCAGACATTGAATATCTCTTTCAGCGTGGTCAAGTGAATCATTATTCTGTGGACGATGTATTACGTCACCCAGACACAAAGATAGTCATCCTTCTGAGCTGAGTCATCATGACGATTTTAATTTTATTTTTTTTATTTTATTTCACCTTTATTTAACCAGGTAGTTCTATATGATGTCATAATACTGTTTATTTCACCTTTATTTAACCAGGTAGTTCTATATGATGTCATAATACTGTTTATTTCACCTTTATTTAACCAGGTAGTTCTATATGATGTCATAATACTGTTTATTTAACCAGGTAGTTCTATATGATGTCATAATACAGGTAGGCCAGTTGAGAACAAGTTCTCATTTACAACTGCGACCTGGCCAAGATAAAGCAAAGCAGTTCGACACATACAACAACACAGAGTTACACATTGGAGTAAAACAAACATACAGTCAATAATACAGTAGGGAAACAACAACAAATCTATATACAAAGAGTGCAAATGAGGTAGGATAAGGAAGGTAAGGCAATAAATAGGCCATGGTGGCAAAGTAATTACAATATAAAATACAATATAATACACTGACTCTGTGACCCGTGTGATTTTAAAACAGATAAAGAGTTCAATGGCTGTGATGGGAGAACACTGAGGATGGATCTACAACATTGTAGTGACTCCACAAGGGAATATACAGTGGGGCAAAAAAGTATTTAGTCAGCCACCAATTGTGCAAGTTCTGTCACTTAAAAAGATGAGAGAGGCCTGTAATTTTCATCATAGGTACACTTCAACTATGACAGACAAAATGAGGAAAGAAAATCCAGAAAATCACATTGTAGGATTTTTAATGAATTTATTTGCAAATTATGGTGGAAAATAAGTATTTGGTCACATACAAACAAGCAAGATTTCTGGCTCTCACAGACCTGTAACTTCTTCTTTAAGAGGCTCCTCTGTCCTCCACTCGTTACCTGTATTAATGGCACCTGTTTGAACTTGTTATCAGTATAAAAGACACCTGTCCACAACCTCAAACAGTCACACTCCAAACTCCACTATGGCCAAGACCAAAGAGCTGTCAAAGGACACCAGAAACAAAATTGTAGACCTGCACCAGGTTGGGAAGACTGAATCTGCAATAGGTAAGCAGCTTGGTTTGAAGAAATCAACTGTGGGAGCAATTATTAGGAAATGGAAGACATACAAGACCACTGATAATCTTCCTCGATCTGGGGCTCCACGCAAGATCTCACCCCATGGGGTCAAAATGATCACAAGAACGGTGAGCAAAAATCCCAGAACCACACGGGGGGACCTAGTGAATGACCTGCAGAGAGCTGGGACCAAAGTAACAAAGCCTACCATCAGTAACACACTACGCCGCCAGGGACTCAAATCCTGCAGTGCCAGACGTGTCCCCCTGCTTAAGCCAGTACATGTTCAGGCCCGTCTGAAGTTTGCTAGAGAGCATTTGGATGATCCAGATGAGGATTGGGAGAATGTCATATGGTCAGATGAAACCAAAATAGAACTTCTTGGTAAAAACTCAACTCGTCGTGTTTGGAGGACAAAGAATGCTGAGTTGCATCCAAAGAACACCATACCTACTGTGAAGCATGGGGGTGGAAACATCATGCTTTGGGGCTGTTTTTCTGCAAAGGGACCAGGACGACTGATCCGTGTAAAGGAAAGAATGAATGGGGCCATGTATCGTGAGATTTTGAGTGAAAACCTCCTTCCATCAGCAAGGGCATTGAAGATGAAACGTGGCTGGGTCTTTCAGCATGACAATGATCCCAAACATACCGCCCGGGCAACGAAGGAGTGGCTTCGTAAGAAGCATTTCAAGGTCCTGGAGTGGCCTAGCCAGTCTCCAGATCTCAACCCCATAGAAAATCTTTGGAGGGAGTTGAAAGTCTGTGTTGCCCAGCGACAGCCCCAAAACATCACTGCTCTAGAGGAGATCTGCATGGAGGAATGGGCCAAAATACCAGCAACAGTGTGTGAAAACCTTGTGAAGACTTACAGAAAATGTTTGACCTCTGTCATTGCCAACAAAGGGTATATAACAAAGTATTGAGATAAACTTTTGTTATTGACCAAATACTCATTTTCCACCATAATTTGCAAATAAATAAATTAAAAATCCTACAATGTGATTTTCTGGATTTCTTTTTCTCATTTCGTCTGTCATAGTTGAAGTGTACCTATGATGAAAATTACAGGCCTCTCTCATCTTTTTAAGTTGGAGAACTTGCACAATTGGTGGCTGACTAAATACTTTTTTGCCCCACTGTAGTTGTTGGACCTTATGTTTGGGGCAAATCCAACACATCACTGAGTAACTGCCTCCTTATTTTCAAGCATGGTGGTGGCTGCATCATGTTATGGGTATGCTTAACATCGGCTAAGACAGGAGTTTTTCAGGATGAAAAAATAAATGGGATGAGCTAAGCACAGACATAATCCTAGAGGAAAACCTGGTTCAGTCTGCTTTCCACCAGACACAGAGATTCATTCAATTTACCAAGAAGACGGTGAATGTTCCTGAGTGGCCAAGTTACAGTTTTGACTTAAATCTGCTTGAAAATATATGGCAAGACTTAAAAAATACTGTCTAACCATGATCCCCAACACCTTGACAGAGCTTGAAGAATTTTGAAAAGAATAATGGGGAAATATTGCACAATCCAGGTGTACACAAAGCTCATTAATAGGTCCCGATTCCGTTCCGACTCGAGTTAAGCTCTTTAATGGAATACAATTCCCCTTTTATGACTTTTCTCTCTATGCATGTTCTGACCTTGATTACAGCATGCTTTTTAAATGAGAGTAGCGGAGGTGTGTCTTAATTCCTTCGTAATTCCAACACGGCGAGGAAACCATGAATATGTTCGAGCGAACCCGTCGGTTCCAAGTGGAAAACATCTACTTTCTTTTTTTTCTCCCCCCGATAGAAATAATCAAATTCTCCATGCACTGTAATTTATAAATTGATAAGAGCTATTGATAAAACCTAAGTAAAATGAGTAATCCACTTGGAGAAGGTGATTGTAAATATACATAGCAATTGTTTTAGATTAGTTTTCCTTATGATCCCTGGAGACGAATGTGAAACCAGCCATATGGAAGCAAACTGGAAATCACATCGCTTGTATTGCAGTCCCTTTTACACTGTGAAATAGGATATAAATACATTCGCCATCATTCCGATTTCAATTCCGATTTTTATTGTGTGCCCTCGTGATTTATTTGCGTGGATGAAATGTGGAAACCCAAGCTATTGGTTTCTGTAGGGCTGAACCTGCCGAGTTGTATATGCGCTTTAGGATGTTCTGATTATGTCCGGGCTTTTCTTCGGGATTTTATTTTACAATTTGTATCATGTTAAATATTAGAGAATATCGAGAGCCACGTCAGTAATACCCACATAAAAAAATCTATAATAATAATTCCATTCCGTTTACATATATTTCCTCTGTCACGTCTTTGTAAACTGTTCCTGGGCGTCGCTAGAGTTAGTGGATGATGTTAGGCTAACGGTGTGTAACGATATGGGACATGTTGCCTATTGAATCCTTATGGAACTCACCGAGCAGGTTAACGCACCGTTCACCACGACTGGACGGTGGGCATTGATGGATTGAACTTGAATATGACATCTTTCAGGATGAATTCAACCACTGTTTTTTATATATCAACATATTTCGTGCGTAAAGGCTCTCCAACCCGTTTTTTTAATATACATGCATACTTTCCTAAACCTAAAATGTGCCTAAATAATCTTGAAGATCAGATTATTTTTAAATCTACTAGTTGGTCCCGAAACGGAAGCGAATATGCATAGACCATCGCTCAGCCATCGCTCATCCATATATTTATATGTACATACTCGTATTCATTCCTTTACTCTTGTGTGTATAAGGTAGTTGTTGTGAAATTGTTAGATTACTTGTTAGATAGTACTGCATGGTCGGAACTAGAAGCACAAGCATTTCGCTACACTCGCATTAACGTCTGCTAACCATGTGTATGTGACCAATAACATGCGATTTGATTTTAGATGGCTTTCTTTCATTGATTCCTATATTCTGACCCCGTTCTCTCCATGTATTGGTCTGTCAAACTAAATTCTAATTAAAATGCACACCGTATTTAACAGGGTGGCTAAAATAAATGTACTGAATAAATGTACTCCACGAAAAGAAAAAAAAACTCTATTGGTCACCAAGTGTGAGGGTTTTCAGCGGTTGAATGAAATGTATCCAGAGCGCCACTATTCACTCCCCTGAGTCGATACATGTTATAAACACCTTTAGCAGCGATTCCAACTGGGAGTCTTTCTGGGAAAGTCTCTAAGGGACCGAATGGAATGTTATGCCTTTCTTACACACACTATTTATTTTCCAGTAGCATAACGTTATCCAATCAAGCTATATTAGGGATTTATTTTTCATGAACCTTTAAAAAAAAAAAAAAATGGAATTTCACTATGACAGAATATTTTCTGTAGATCATTGACCAAATAAATAACAATTAAATCCATTTTAATCCCACTTTTTAAACACAAATGTGAAGAAATCCAAGGGGGTGAATACTTGGGCAGATATTTCGAGTGATGTGTCATGAACAATTGTTTTCACTTGTGAGACTGAACACTGAAATGGCCCTGCCACGGCTCATCGTGTTGCTATTCCTGCCTTGTAGCATACAGCGTCAGGCTGGTATGAATAAAATGAATAGAGATTAACACATAAAATATAAAAAAGTAGATGAGATATGGGTGAGTCAGTGAACCACATACAGTATAAAATCAAGGCTGTGTGGATGTGTGACAGTCACAAGCCTAAGTGAGTCAGTAATAAGACTTCAAATAGGTATTTTCAAAGGGACATTGAAAAGGTGATCGTGAACCTGGAAGTCATTGTTGTGACACCTGTACGGTTTTAAAAAGCAGAAGTCACAACACACACAGAGGCTAAGAACATCCGTTTGTCTTTATTTATATGTACGTTAACACAATGTCAAGTCAAATGTTTTTATAACTATACCTTTTTTCACAGCAACTATGTCCATAATGCTTCACTACTAGTTATGGCAACTCACCAGTGAATCCGAATTATGGGATAAGCCTCTATGCAGTATCAATGTGTGTATAATTAGGAACCATCTGGAACATTCTCATAGTGGAGGATGCTGATGTAAACTCCTTGAATATTATCCATGTGCTTTTGGACAGGTCTTGGAATCAATCTCACTTTGGACAGAATTTGGTTTGCTAACAAGCTCGACATGAAACGCTCCCAAGCATCGACAGAAATAATTATTCATCAATATACAAACTGCAGAGCAGACAGACAGGCATCAACAACAACAAAACATCATTGATCAATCTGAAAATAGGAGGACAGTGTGATTTTTCCATCATGACTGTATGATCGGATCCACCAGAGTGACTCTGTGGAGGAGACGTATCTGGAAGAGATTCCTTTTCCGTACATACAGGTGAACGGAGGCCTTTGGACACACCTGGCCAACCTGGCTCGTAGTCGTTACACAGGTCACTTAGGCCTAAAATGTCCTCCTGTTTCCTGCCCTTCGTTTATCTATTTCCTCCCGTTAGGGCAATGAGCATCCCCCCCCACCTGATGTACAATACACACACTGCAAAGCCCTGAGAGTAGCACTCACTCCCCATGCCACCCTCGTGACCCCCTAGCCCCTGCTACCTAACCACGCCTGTAGATCTGAGAGGATTGGATAGGTGGAAGCAACACGGCAACATGTTCAGGGGTATGGGGTCAATTTGGAATCTACATGCTGGTTGGTAGTTTTTGTGAGCGGTTCTTAGCCGCTACCCCTGTCCTCTGGAACTCCAGCTTCTCCTTGATGTACTCCTGCTTGCACTCCTCGAAGAATGCCGAGTCTCTGTAGCTGAGAGACAGAGAGAGAGTGGTGTACAGGAGACGGTTATCATTAGAACACTGGGTCAGAACTAGTATGAAGGACAGTTATCATTAGAACACAGAACTAGTATGAAGGACGGTTATCATTAGAACACTGAGTCAGAACTAGTATGAAGGACGGTTATCATTAGAACACTGAATCAGAACTAGTATGAAGAACAGTTATCATTAGAACACTGAGTCAGAACTAGTATGAAGAACAGTTATCATTAGAACACTGAGTCAGAACTAGTATGAAGGACAGTTATCATTAGAACACTGAGTCAGAACTAGTATGAAGAACAGTTATCATTAGAACACTGAGTCAGAACTAGTATGAAGAACAGTTATCATTAGAACACAGAACTAGTATGAAGGACAGTTATCATTAGAACACAGAACTAGTATGAAGGACAGTTATCATTAGAACACTGAGTCAGAACTAGTATGAAGGACAGTTATCATTAGAACACTGAGTCAGAACTAGTATGAAGGACAGTTATCATTAGAACACTGAGTCAGAACTAGTATGAAGAACAGTTATCATTAGAACACAGAACTAGTATGAAGGACAGTTATCATTAGAACACTGAGTCAGAACTAGTATGAAGGACAGTTATCATTAGAACACTTGAGTCAGAACTAGTATGAAGGACAGTTATCATTAGAACACTTGAGTCAGAACTAGTATGAAGAACAGTTATCATTAGAACACAGAACTAGTATGAAGGACAGTTATCATTAGAACACAGAACTAGTATGAAGGACAGTTATCATTAGAACACTTGAGTCAGAACTAGTATGAAGGACAGTTATCATTAGAACACTGAGTCAGAACTAGTATGAAGAACAGTTATCATTAGAACACTGAGTCAGAACTAGTATGAAGGACAGTTATCATAAGAACACAGAACTAGTATGAAGAACAGTTATCATTAGAACACTGAGTCAGAACTAGTATGAAGGACAGTTATCATTAGAACACTGAGTCAGAACTAGTATGAAGAACAGTTATCATTAGAACACAGAACTAGTATGAAGGACAGTTATCATTAGAACACAGAACTAGTATGAAGAACAGTTATCATTAGAACACTGAGTCAGAACTAGTATGAAGGACAGTTATCATTAGAACACTGAGTCAGAACTAGTATGAAGGACAGTTATCATTAGAACACTGAGTCAGAACTAGTATGAAGGACAGTTATCATTAGAACACTGAGTCAGAACTAGTATGAAGGACAGTTATCATTAGAACACTGAGTCAGAACTAGTATGAAGGACAGTTATCATTAGAACACTTGAGTCAGAACTAGTATGAAGGACAGTTATCATTAGAACACAGAACTAGTATGAAGGACAGTTATCATTAGAACACAGAACTAGTATGAAGGACAGTTATCATTAGAACACAGAACTAGTATGAAGGACAGTTATCATTAGAACACAGAACTAGTATGAAGAACAGTTATCATTAGAACACTGAGTCAGAACTAGTATGAAGGACAGTTATCATTAGAACACTGAGTCAGAACTAGTATGAAGGACAGTTATCATTAGAACACTGAGTCAGAACTAGTATGAAGGACAGTTATCATTAGAACACTGAGTCAGAACTAGTATGAAGGACAGTTATCATTAGAACACTGAGTCAGAACTAGTATGAAGGACAGTTATCATTAGAACACTGAGTCAGAACTAGTATGAAGGACAGTTATCATTAGAACACTTGAGTCAGAACTAGTATGAAGGACAGTTATCATTAGAACACAGAACTAGTATGAAGGACAGTTATCATTAGAACACAGAACTAGTATGAAGGACAGTTATCATTAGAACACAGAACTAGTATGAAGGACAGTTATCATTAGAACACAGAACTAGTATGAAGAACAGTTATCATTAGAACACTGAGTCAGAACTAGTATGAAGGACAGTTATCATTAGAACACTGAGTCAGAACTAGTATGAAGGACAGTTATCATTAGAACACTGAGTCAGAACTAGTATGAAGGACAGTTATCATTAGAACACTGAGTCAGAACTAGTATGAAGAACAGTTATCATTAGAACACTGAGTCAGAACTAGTATGAAGGACAGTTACCATTAGAACACTGAGTCAGAACTAGTATGAAGGACAGTTATCATTAGAACACTGAGTCAGAACTAGTATGAAGAACAGTTATCATTAGAACACTGAGTCAGAACTAGTATGAAGGACAGTTATCATTAGAACACTGAGTCAGAACTAGTATGAAGGACAGTTATCATTAGAACACTGAGTCAGAACTAGTATGAAGAACAGTTATCATTAGAACACTGAGTCAGAACTAGTATGAAGAACAATAAATGAATGTATTGGTTATAAAACATGAAATAAATGTATTAGCGTTAAACTGTGAATAAAAGCCCTGTTTTATGAAGCCTTATTGATGACATGAGGTGTGAGTGAGCTGACTCACTGTACGGTTAGGCACTCCTTCAGGGCAGCGTTCTGTTCACGACACTTGAACACCATCAGGAAGCCAGTCTCTTTACAGCAGTGGTTGAACGCTGAAACCAGACAGATGGAAGGAGACATAGATTTAACCAGTAAACCACCACCATCAGGAATCCAGTCTCTTTACAGCAGTGGTTGAACCCTGAAACCAGACAGATGGAAGGATACCTATAGATTTAGCCAGTGGATCAGAGTAGTCTTCAAATCCAAAGTTAATCATGAAAACCAGACTGAATTAGTAAAGTAGAACAATAGCTAAACGCAGTGTGATTCAGTTTGGATTACCAAGCTATGATGCCGTAAGACAGGGGCTTTTTAAAAGCACAGCCAGGGTAAGAGCCTCTGGATGAACAAGTCATGTCTCTTTCAAATCTGTCCCCAAATCTGTCCCCTTTCAAATCTGTCCTCTCTTTCAAATCTGTCCCTTGTCACCGCAGAGATGCCACACGGTGACAAGCCTGGTCAAAGCGGGTACTACCGTAGTGAGTACTGACGGGCCTCTTATCTTACCACAGCCCATGTTTCCTCTACCGCCAAGCTGAAGTAAAAGAGTGACTCCATCATGTGTATTCCTACTTGTGGTTGGTCTTTCTGGCCACATTGGCACCAGTGTAACTATCTGGCTGGCACGGGGCGCGGCAGGGTAGCCTAGAGGTTAGAGCGTTGGACTAGTAACCGAAAGGTTGCAAGATCAAATCCCTGAGCCCGACAAGGTAAAAATCTGCCGTTCTGCCCCTGAACAAGGCAGTTAACCCACTGTTCCCATGCAGTCATTGAAAATAAGAATTTGTTCTTAACTGACTTGCCTAGTTAAATAAAGGTAATGTCCTTCACACTGACCAGGCCTATCTGGCTATTAATATGAGGAGAGGCCATACAGAGGAGAGGCCATACATGTAGAATAGTGCTGAGCCATTAGGGCTTTCTATCCATACAGAGGAGAGGCCATACATGTAGAATAGTGCTGAGCCATTAGGGCTTTCTATCCATACAGAGGAGAGGCCATACATGCAGAATAGTGCTGAGCCATTAGGGCTTTATATCCAGAGGAGAGGCCATACATGTAGAATAGTGCTGAGCCATTAGGGCTTTATATCCAGAGGAGAGGCCATACATGCAGAATAGTGCTGAGCCATTAGGGCTTTTTGAGGTTGGTTCGGTTTCAGTTCCGTATTACTAAATAATGATGTCACGCTGATTTTAGAGCTTTTTAAAATAGAACATTCCATTAAAAAAAACAAAAAATAGTGAACATTCAATTTCCAAAACATTGAAAATATTATATTGTCTCTGTCAGGCCCACATTGGGTAGACATCAATAGAACAGTAAATTACTATGAAATAATAAAATATTTCAGTTGTTGTGTATTTTACTCGATGAATTTATTATTTTGCATCCCTTAAAAGTAAATCATCTGATCTCTGCTCAGGCAGTAGCAGCCTGCCAGGCCATCTAGCGCTATGTGCTCCCCATACCGTACGGTCTGTAGTCATCCTATTTAGCTAGCCTGCCTAAGTACGCTGCAGAGCGGCCTGCTCAAATCATTTGACTTGTTCTTCAAAAGAAGATAAGGCACACTTTCACTAACTGTCTTCTACCCCCTCTCCTAGTTGTCAAAGTCAAAGTCACCATTATTAGTCAGTTGTACAACCGAATGCCTTCAACCGAAATGTGTCTTCCGCATTTAACCCCTCTGAATCAGAGAGATGCGGGGGGCTGCCTTAATCGACATCCACGTCTTCGGCGCCCAGGGAACAGTGGGTTAACTGCCTTGTTCAGGGGCAGAACGACAGATTTTTACCTTGTCAGCTCGGGGATTCGAACTTGCAACCCCCCGGTTACAAGTCCAACGCTCTAACCACTAGGCTACCTGCCGCCGCCACCACTAGGCTACCTGTGTTGCGTACAGTCCTCTGTCATGTGGTCTATGCGGTCTGTGTGTATTTAATGTAACGTAGCAGGCGTAATGCTCATATCGCTGCCTTAACAATGGGAGTGTTTGTCCCAAAGGCGGGAAGGCAGACGACAAGCTTAGGTCCAAAAATAAGCTAATTGAAACGTATTGGGATTATTTTTGGACAGATTTTAGTGAAGAGTGAAACCTCTCGTTTCACCTCTTTGATCCGTCTCTGTGCCATAAAAAAAATGGTGCAATGGATTATGGGCATTATATACTGAACCAAAATATAAAAACGCAACAATTTCAAGATTTTACCGAGTTCCAGTTCATATAAAGGAAACCAGCCAATCAGAATTAGTTTTTCCCCACAAAAGGGCTTTATTACAAACAGAAATACTCCTCAAATTTCATCAGCGGTCCTGGTGGCTGGTCTCAGACCATCCCTGGGATGGAGTGGTTACACGTGGTCTGCGGGTTTTAGTCCGGTTAGACGTACTGCCAAATTGTCTAAAACTACGTTGGAGGCGGCTTATGGTAGAGAAATTAACATTCAATCCTCTGGCAACTCTAAACCGACAAGGTCTATATTTACTCTAAATAACATACAGAACTCTGTAAACCAACGAGGTCTATAGTTAATCTGAATAACATACAGAACTCTGTAAACCAACAAGGTCTATATTTACTCTGAATAACATACAGAACTCTTAGCTTGACCGTAGAAGACGTATTTAGGGCTAAGATGGTTGACTTAACAAAGATTCTCCTTTCTAACCAATTCATAACAATACATGTTGTTTGCCCAAGCAGTTGAGACCCTGACAAACAGCCGAGTGCAAGGTGAATTCTACAGAGACGGAGTTGGCCATTAGGCCTAACTGCATTAGGACTACAGAGGTAAAAAGAAACCAAGGTGTTTCCTGTCAATCCTTTAACTGATATCAAGGTGTTGTGGATGAAAGGTGCCATTGTGTTGATGGCGCTAAAGAGGTGCTGAAGGGTCCTGGCCTTGTCTCTTCACGCTGTTAGCCAGGTCTTTGGCAGACTTTAATTAGCCTCGCCCCCAGTCTCCAGCGTCTCATAAACAACCATGGGATGCATCCCAAATGACAATGTATCCTAACCCCTTACGAAGTAGACTACTTCTTTGGGGGGGGACCAGAGCCCTGCTCAACAGTAGTACACCGTGTAGAGAATAGGGTACCACTTGGGACGCAGGCCATCGTAATAATCTCCCTGTTGTTGTGATCAGCGTGATTATCACCGCGACTTGCTTTCATCCGAAATGCAGAAGAAAAAAAACCTGCAGAAGCAATTTGAAGAGGCAGAACAGTGTGACTAATGTAATCAGCCCGAAACAGAAAGTCAGAGGATTGCATTGGGGCCTGACACTGCCGCTGGTACTCCTTACGGGCCCATCACACATCAGCAGTCACCCAACACAGAGACAGAAAAGACCATAGTGACAGTGATCTCAGAGGCTGCCTCCCAACTGACACCACTTCCCTATATAGTGCACTACATTTGACCAGGGCCCATAGGGTAGTGCACTACATTTGACCAGGGCCCATAGGGTAGTGCACTACTTTTGACCAGGGCCCATAGGGTAGTGCACTACATTTGACCAGGGCCCATAGGGTAGTGCACTACTTTTGACCAGGGCCCATAGGGTAGTGCACTACTTTTGACCAGGGCCCATAGGGTAGTGCACTACTTTTGACCAGGGCCCATAGGGGAGAGGGTGCCACGTGGTCTCCCACTAGAGATTACGTGGTAGTCAGAGAAAAGAGGGGCCTTCGGGAAGAGGTATGGAATAGTGAGGGATTATCACAACCCCCCCCCACTAAAATTATAATCTCCTAATCAATCATCTCTACATTATCAATCAACTCTACATAATCAATCATCTCTACACTATCATCTACGTGTGGATGAGATATGGCGATCTGACTGTTCTGAAGTAGCTGAACAAAATCAGTGCCGTACTGAGGAAGGAAGGACACATCTGACTGTTCTGAAGTAGCTGAACAAAATCAGTGCCGTACTGAGGAGGAAGGACACATCTGACTGTTCTGAAGTAGCTGAACAAAATCAGTGCCGTACTGAGGAAGGAAGGACACATCTGACTGTTCTGAAGTAGCTGAACAAAATCAGTGCCGTACTGAGGAGGAAGGACACATCTGACTGTTCTGAAGTAGCTGAACAAAATCAGTGCCGTACTGAGGAGGAAGGACACATCTGACTGTTCTGAAGTAGATGAACAGAATCAGTGCCGTACTGAGGAGGAAGGACACATCTGACTGTTCTGAAGTAGATGAACAGAATCAGTGCCGTACTGAGGAGGAAGGACACATCTGACTGTTCTGAAGTAGATGAACAGAATCAGTGCCGTACTGAGGAGGAAGGACACATCTGACTGTTCTGAAGTAGATGAACAGAATCAGTGCCGTACTGAGGAGGAAGGACACATCTGACTGTTCTGAAGTAGCTGAACAAAATCAGTGCCGTACTGAGGAGGAAGGACACATCTGACTGTTCTGAAGTAGATGAACAGAATCAGTGCCGTACTGAGGAGGAAGGACACATCTGACTGTTCTGAAGTAGCTGAACAAAATCAGTGCCGTACTGAGGAGGAAGGACACATCTGACTGTTCTGAAGTAGATGAACAGAATCAGTGCCGTACTGAGGAGGAAGGACACATCTGACTGTTCTGAAGTAGATGAACAGAATCAGTGCCGTACTGAGGAGGAAGGACACATCTGACTGTTCTGAAGTAGATGAACAGAATCAGTGCCGTACTGAGGAGGAAGGACACATCTGACTGTTCTGAAGTAGCTGATCAGAGTAAACACGAAGAAAACACACCGCCTCTTGACAGATGTTTCATGGAACTGTACTTAACAAACAACATAACATACACACACAAACACACAGGTCAAAGCCAGGACAGAGCCAGAGCAAACAGCCACTGCAAGCATCAGTGATACTATAGAGTAGTAAGGCATGCAATACAGCAGCTAGGGCTGGGGTGGAGGTGTGAAAAGGGAGGGGGCAGAGAGGAGACCAGAAGGGGATTTCCACAGCCCTGCCACCTCGAGGGCTAAGGCTGTGTCTCTCTGGGCGAGCAGCAGGCGTGCAGACCTCAGAGGCTGAAGAGGACATACTTTAGGCCTTAACCACAATCGAAGCACCGATGCATCGCCAAGAGTTGCTGTTGGGTAATCCCACAGTAACAGAATGACGCCGAGGACCTTTTTTTCTACTTAAAAGAAAATGTACGCCAAACAAAAAACACAATGATTGCGAACTTAAACAAACCATACACCTCTATGCACAATTACTTTGAACAATTTTCAAATAACATTTTGACGACAAAAAAAAACGAAAACAACAACATTTACTTGAACAGTGCCGATGTAAAGTTTGGTAACAGAATGACGGTTTGTGCTGCTGGTGCCGTGCCAAAATGATGCACCTGCAACTGTTCTTCAAGAAAAATGTGTTTTAGTAAAAAAAAAGAAAATTGGTGGAAATTGTTAAAAGTAGTCTCTTTATGCATGAGTTGTATGATTTGTTTACCTTTGCAATCATTGGATTTTGTTTTGTGACATACATCAGCATCATCATTCCGTTGCCGTGGAATTGCCCTGCAACAACATCACAGCAGCGGCCCGAGACTCCGTAAGGTTCAAAACAAATCAACGAGATGTAAGAGATGTAAACAAAAAAAACATTCAACTGCAGTCACTGTTACAAGTACAGTTCAAGTCGGAAGTTAACATCCACCTTTGCCAAATACATTTAAACTCAGTTTTTCATAATTCCTGACATTTAAATCCTAGTAAAAACTTCCCTGTCTTAGGTCAGTTAGGATCACCACTTTATTTTAAGAATGTGAAATGTCTGAATAATAGTAGAGAGAATGATTTATTTCAGCTTTTATTTCTTTCATCACATTCCCAGAAGTTTAGAAGTTTACATACACTCAATTAGTATTTGGTAGCATTGCCTTTAAAATGTTTAACTTGGGTCAAACGTTTCGGGTAGCCTTCCACAAGCTTCCCACAATAAGTTGGGTGAATTTTGGCCCATTCCTCCTGACAGAGCTGGTGTAACTGAGTCAGGTTTGTAGGCACAAGCTTTTTCAGTTCTGCCCACACATTTTTTATAGGATTGAGGTCAGGGCTTTGTGATGGCCACTCCAATACCTTGACTTTCTTGTCCTTAAGCCATTTTGGAAGTATGCTTGGTGTCATTGTCCATTTGGAAGACCTATTTGCGACCAAGCTTTAACTTCCTGACTGATGTCTTGAGATGTTGCTTCAATATATCCACATAAATGTCCTTCCTCGTGATGCTGTCTATTTTGTGAAGTGCACCAGTCCCTCCTGCAGCAAAGCACCTCCACAACATGATGCTGCCACCCCCGTGCTTCACGGTTGGGATGGTGTTCTTCGGCTTGCAAGCCTCCCCCTTTTTCCTCCAAACATAACAATGGTCATTATGGCCAAACAGTTCTATTTTTGCTTCATCAAACTAGAGGACATTTCTCCAAAAAGTACGATCTTTGTCCCCATGTGCAGTTGCAAACCGTAGTCTGGCTTTTTTATGGCGGTTTTGGAGCAGTGGCTTCTTCCTTGCTGAGCGGCCTTTCAGGTTATGTCGATATAGGACTCGTTTTACTGTGGATATAGATACTTTAGTACCTGTTTCCTCCAGCATCTTCACAAGGTCCTTTGCTGTTGTTCTGGGATTGATTTGCACTTTTTGCACCAAAGTCTCCTTCCTGAGCGGTATGACGGCTGCGTGGTCCCATGGTGTTTATACTTGCGTACTATTGTTTGAACAGATGAACGTGGTACCTTCAGGCGTTTGGAAATTGCTCCCAAGGATGAACCAGACTTGTGGAGGTCTACAATTTTTTTTCCTGAGGTCTTGGCTGATTTCTTTTGATTTTCCCATGATGTCAAGCAAAGAGGCACTGAAGTAGGCCTTGAAATACATCCACAGGTACACCTCCAATTGACTCAGATGATATCAATTGGAGGCGGCAGGGTAGCCTAGTGGCTAGAGCATTGGACTAGTAACCGAAAGGTTGCAAGTTCAAATCCCCGAGCCGACAAGGTACAAATCTGTCGTTCTGCCCCTGAACAGGCAGTTAACCAGTTAACTGTTCCTAGGCCGTCATTGAAAATAAGAATTTATTCTTAACTGACTTGCCTAGTAAAATAAAAAGGTAAAAAATTATAATTTTTGAGCCTATTAGAAGCTTATAAAGCTATGACATCCTTTTCTGGAATTTTCCAAGCTGTTTAAAGGAACAGTCAACTTAGTGTATGTAAACTTCTGACCCACTGGAATTGTGATACAGTGAATTATAAGTGAAATAATCTGTCTGTAAACAATTGTTGGAAAAATGTCTTGTGTCATGCACAAAGTAGATGTCCTAACCGGACTTGCCAAAACTATAGTTTGTTAACAAGAAATTTGTGGAGTGGTTGAAAAACGAGTTAACGACTTCAACTGTATCTTCCTGTAAAAATGAGAACATTTGCCAAGTTTCTGTTAGGCCTACATGTGGAGCTATAACCCGATCAGATTAGCAGTTTACACTCCTTATAATAAAGTTACCATAAACACTGCTGTAAAAAAAAGGACGTTGGAGGCAGAAAAGAGGAAGTTAATTGTATCAAGAGGAATATTCACATTTAACCACCATATCAGGTTTGGTCAAGATAGAAAACGTCTTGGCTGCCTTTTTTTCCTTTTCTTCATCGGGTCATCTACTTCTGACTGGTTTTCAGACAGGGGCCTGACAGCCAGATGAACGCAACAGAAAAAAAAACACAAATATACGCAACAGGGGAGGGTATCAGGTAGCCTAGTGGTTAGAGCGTTGGACTTGTAACCGGAGGGCTGCAAGTTCGAATCCCCGAGCTGACAAGGTAAAAATCTGTCGTTCTGCCCCTGAACAAGGCAGTTAACCCACTGTTCCCGGGCGCCCGATGACGTGGATGTTGATTAAGGCAGCCCCCGCACCTCTCTGATTCAGAGGGGTTGGGTTAAATGCGGAAGACACATTTCGGTTGAAGGCATTTGGTTGTACAACTGACTAATAATGGTGACTTTGACTTTGACTTTTTTGACTATCTTTTAAATACTCTTGTCATGGCTCAGGGCATCAACGGGGCCTTTGCTTGAGATCGTAACTGGGAACTTGCGTAGAGACCTCAGCAACCTTATGAATGTGTGTAAACAGCGGAGGTGAAACGTTTAGATAGATCTCTGTGATCATCTTGGGTTCCAGCCCAATACATCCTGGGTAAACACAAGACCGTAAGCCCGCTGACCTGAAAGCCTAAGCATTTGTTCAGGGAGCAAAACACAAGTCATCCGCAGTTGTTTTCATCGTTAAAATCTCAGATATTCACCTGTAACCTTTTCGGCACAGAGCTCCTTGGCTTTCTCCCTCATCATCTTCGGGATGAGAACATCCGTCTCCACATGCCTCAGGAAAGGCTCCTCTGGAACACCGACACAATAAACACACACATCAGTCAGTCACACACACACACACACACACACACACACACACACACACACACACACACACACACACACACACATCAGTCACACAGACAACAGTGTACGCCAGGGTAACTACAGAGCGAACAACATCTAGCGAAACCAGTTGTTTCTGAGCATTTGCAAGCAATGAACGTGGAGAATCAGAAGTATGATAGTTAGCTAGTATGTCAGAAGAAACAAATCTAAAAAGAGGTCGAGGTAGCTAGCTTGCTAAATATACAAAATGACAGCTACATCGCTTGTAGATGAATGAATTCAACTCCACGATTTACGATGGGGTTTCCAGTTTAATCGCCCCCAGCCCCCCCCAGACACTTGTTTACTATGCAAGTTCTAGCTAAGTTAATTTGAATGGCATGGTGATTCTCCCGAAGCCAGTTGTAACTAGCCCAGGCTAGAGACGTCTACCTGCTACCCAGTGCTAAAACACGGCATGCTTTTACAACTAGTGAAGAACCAGAAGAGGACCCGCACATGATGTCGAAGCTCCCAATTCACCGCTTTACCGCCGGGATCCGAACCGTGATCCGGTAAAAGCGGTGAACTGGGACAGGACGCAGGGCCTTTCTTGTCCTTCACTAGTTGTCTTCGTTATCCAAGAACCATACAATTATGCTTTTTTTAAGGATGTGCGTATTGACCACACACTTCTCTATACGATGCTTTACAACTTATACCAATGCCGTTAAGAGCGACACTAGAATACATGATAGTCAACATAGTGTCTGTACAATACCTGCTTTGGTCGCTTCCATAATTATCAACAGTGTTTCTGAATCAAAACATTACAACAACAACAAAAAAACCCTGAAGCAAAGTGACCTCTCTTCGTCATCACGTAACTTCCCGTGTGCGTCACTCAGCCCGCGGAATGAACTACAATCCCCATAATTCTCCACAACTCTGAACTACAAAGGGTCTTTTTCGGAAGCGTGTACACTTTAAAATGTGTATTACATTGTCCGTCATGCATAACTGTCAAGTTAAAGAGTGGTTCAATTATCTGTTTAAATGAGACTGGATCTACCAAGTGAATAATAACAATGAGCCTGGATCTGCCTGGGGCGCCAGCCTGGATCTACCCGGGGCGCCAGCCTGGATCTACCCGGGGGAGCCAGCCTGGATCTACCCGGGGGAGCCAGCCTGGATCTGCCTGGGGCGCCAGCTAGCCGAGTGGTCAGAGCGTTGGGACAGTAAACGAAAGGTTGCTAGATCTTGGGGATTGTAAATAAGAATTTGTCTTAACTGACTTGCCTAGTTAAATAAAGTTTTTTTTTTTTTTTTAAATCACTAGATGTAATGTCTTCGACAACAAATGAAGGGTTGACTGTGGCAGCTCACCTGATATCCAACAGGCTTTCATCCTACCCCACACACAAAAAAAACTAGAGAGAATATCCAGTACTTGGTGTTAACAGCTTGGTATACGGTAGAAATAACAACATGCACTTCAGCTTTGACCACAGCTGCATTCAATGTTGTGCTGGAGAATCTTCTCACAGCCGCTGTGCCACATGCTGGATGGCGACCACAAGCACCTGTGAAGTGTAGGCCTATTGTAGCTCTAGACTGACAGTCTGGAATTCATGTGAGCCACAGGTGTTTGTGTATCAGTGTCTGGTCTATCTACAACAGGCCTGGTATGCAGTAAACAACACCTGGACCACCACAACAACAGATAGAAGTAGAGGACCCGTCTGTCTGTCTGTCTGTCTGTCTGCCTTCAGTCCTCTAACATTAAACGCCACGTCTCCTTTCAGCCCACTAGAAGAGGAAGGAGGTGTGGCTGAGTGTTTTTTCCCCCCCTTCTTCCGTCTATCAAAAGAAAATACCAGAGAGAGAAATCAAAAGTGAACGTGCAGCTGCTTTTTAAAGACCGCCATGAGACAAGGAGCTGGGTGCAAATGGGACCACAGAAGGTCTGCCACCTCCGCTGGTAGATGGGTATATATGTGTGTGTGTGGTTCTGTGTGTGTGTGTGTGTCTGTCTGCAGCCTGGTTGCGGAACAGTACGTTGGTGAGATCATGTGTGTGTGCTGTAGGGGCTGTAGGTTCAGACATAAACAGCTACCAGGTAACATAAAATACACGGTGTTGCTGTGGCTAGGTTGCGCGTCCTTTGATATTTTTTGTTGTTGCTATTGTTCCTGTCATTGGACAAAAAGTCTCACCACTCAGTACGTGACTGAGTGGAAGGACAGTCACTCCTCATATGCAGACTTCTCCACGTTCCCAGAAGCATTCTCCCAGATGTGATTTCTCTCCCTCTGTTCTGTATAGTTGAGACCATAGTCTAGATGAGACAATATTAGAGCCATGCACCATACTGGGACGACCTGGCTTGACACCTCAGTGGCCTCAACCCGTTGGTGGAGCACTCAACTGTGTGTGTGTGTGTGTGTGTGTGTGTGTGTGTGTGTGTGTGTGTGTGTGTGTGTGTGTGTGTGTGTGTGTGTGTGTGTGTGTGTGTGCATGTACGTGTGCGTGCGGCTGGGAATTGCCAAGGACCTCACAATACAATATTATCACCGTACTTAGGTGCTGATACCATATTTATTGCGACTCTAGATATACAGCGGCAAGAAGAAGTGTGTGAACCATTTGGAATTGATCTTTATCTAGGTCACAACAACAGACAAACACAGTCTGATTCAACTAATAAACACACAAACAAATATACGTGTTCATGTCTTTATTGAACACGCCGTGTAAACATTCAGGGTGCAGGGTGGGAAAAGTATGTGAACCGTTAGATTTTAATAACTGGTTGACCCTCCTTTGGCAGCAATAACCTCAACCAAACGTTTTCTGTAGTTGCGGATCAGACCTGCACAACGGTCAGGAGGAATTTTGGACCATTCCTCTTTACAAAACTGTTTCAGTTCGGCAATATTCTTGGGATGTCTGGTGTGAACTGCTCTCTTGAGGTCATGCCACAGCATCTCAATCGGGTTGAGGTCAGGACTCTGACTGGGCCACTCCAGAAGGAGTATTTTCTTCTGTTGAAGCCATTCTGTTGTTGATTTACTTCTGTGTTTTGGGCCGTTGTTCTGTTGCATTACTCAACTTCTGTTGGTCTTCAATTGGCGGACAGATAGCCTTACATTGTCCTGCAAAATGTCTTGATAAACTTGGGATTTCATTTTTCCGTTGATGATAGCAAGCTGTCCAGGCCCTGAGGCAGCAAAGCAGCCCCAAACCACGATGCTCCCTCCACCGTACTTTATAGCTGGGATGAGGTTTTGATGTTGGTGATGCTCTGCCTTTTTTTCTCTCCACACATCATGTTGTGTGTTCCTTCCTTCCTTCCAAACAACTCAACTTTAGTTTCATCTGTCCACAGAATATTTTGCCAGTAGCGCTGTGGAACATCCAGGTGCTCTTCTGCGAACTTCAGACGTGCGGCAATGTTTTTTTGGGACAGCAGTGTCTCCTTTCCGTGGTGTCCTCCCATGAACGCCATTCTTGTTTAGTGTTTTACGTTTCGTAGACTTGTCAACAGAGATGTTAGCATGTTCCTCTTGATATAATTCAATTTCTGTACGTTTTTAGTTGACACTAGGATTCTTCAATGAGCATTCTGCGCTGTGCTCTTGCAGTCATCTTTGCAGGACGGCCACTCCTAGGGAGAGTAGCAACAGTGCTGAACTTTATCCATTTGTAGATAATTTGCCTCATCGTGGACTGATAAACATCAAGGCTTTTAGAGATACTTTTGTAACCCTTTCCAGCGTTACGCAAGTCAACAATTCTTAATCTTAGGTCTTCAGATCTCTTTTGTTCGAGACATGGTTCACATCAGGCAATGCTTCTTGTGAATAGCAAACTCAAATTTTGTGAGTGTTTTTTTTATAGGGCAGGGCAGCTCTAACCATCATCTCCAATCTCGTCTCATTGATTGGACTCCGCTGACTCCTGACTCCAATTAGCTTTAGTCATTGGCCTAGGAATTCACATACTTTTTCCAACCTACACTGTGAATGTTTAAATGATGTATTCAATACAGACAATAAAAATGCAATAATGTGTGTGTTATTAGTTTAAGCACACTTTGTTTTGTCTGTTGTTGTGACTCAGATGAAGATCAGATCAAATGTTATGACCAATTTATGCAGAAATCCAGGTCATTCCAAAGGGGTTCACATACATTTTCTTGCCACTGGATCATGATTTATCACGCACGATTCTATATGTATTGCAATTTGATATTGCAGTTCAATGTTCCAAACATATTGCTCACCGTATGTCTGCTGCAGATGGACTAGAGAGCCATGAGAAAACGAGTTTCGATCAGTCACGGTCCACGGAAATAAAAGTGCTGAAAAACATGTCTCACCAGACCTGAGTCTCCCCTCCCCAGTCCTGACCTGGCATTAGCCTGCCCTTGTCTTTAGCAGGCTGACAACAGACTCATCCGTCACAGGTTTGTAATCAAGAAGTGTTCCGCCCGCCCCCACCACACCCCCTCTCTCCCTCCCTCCCTGGCTAACTCTTCCGGCTGATTACTCGTAATGTAATTTTAATTAAAAACTGCGGTGTCAAAGGGTTTAGTGGGCTTGAGAAGTGGGCCCAGATTGCAGCGCTGTGGTAAACCCCCTCGCTCGGTCGAGGAGGAAATGCATCCTGACACCAACCGGTGTGACCTGGACGACCTACGACAACGTGAACAAAGGCAGGGTCCACTGTACAGGGCTGAGGGCACGGTCTGACCACGGGCACGGTCAGAACGATAGGATAGTCGCCATGGGTAGGCAGGGTCTACTGTACAGGGCTGAGGGCACGGTCTGGCCACGGGCACGGTCAGAACGATAGGATAGTCACCATGGGTAGGCAGGGTCTACTGTACAGGGCTGAGGGCACGGTCTGGCCACGGGCACGGTCAGAACGATAGGATAGTCACCATGGGTAGGCAGGGTCTACTGTACAGGGCTGAGGGCACGGTCTGGCCACGGGCCACGGTCAGAACGATAGGATAGTCACCATGGGTAGGCAGGGTCTACTGTACAGGGCTGAGGGCACGGTCTGGCCACGGGCACGGTCAGAACGATAGGATAGTCACCATGGGTAGGCAGGGTCTACTGTACAGGGCTGAGGGCACGGTCTGGCCACGGGCACGGTCAGAACGATAGGATAGTCACCATGGGTAGAGAAGGTGCTTTGCTATATTACTGTCCCTTGCAATTATAATTAATTAATACGATATTAATATGGCAGTAGAATAGGAGGAACACGGAAGGTGTGGGGTGTCAGGGGGTGAAGGGGGTGTGAAGGGGAGGGGGTGAAGGGGGTGTGAAGGGGAGGGGGTGAAGGGGGTGAAAAGGAGAGGTGGGTATGAAGGGGAGGGGTGAGGGGATGTGAAGGGGTGGTGAAGGTGGGGGTGAACAGGAGGTGAAGGTGAGGGGGTGAAGGTGGGGTGAAGGGGGGAGGGGCTGAAAGCTAAAGGGTTGTGCTCTCTCCTAACTGACTATTTAAAGACACATTCCTGAATTCATGTTCCAGACGAAAACTGAATCCCCGCTGCTTGGTTTAGCGATTTTTCAAAGGTATATCAAACATGCATTAATAAAACTTTGGAGAAGAACCTTAAATAAATAAAAAA
Organism: Brachymystax lenok tsinlingensis; assembly: GCA_030435695.1. NCBI lineage: Eukaryota > Metazoa > Chordata > Actinopteri > Salmoniformes > Salmonidae > Brachymystax > Brachymystax lenok. The sequence goes on from CM059789.1 coordinate 67,260,876, forward strand.
GCAAATCCCTGGTATAGAATCAACAGTTGAGGTCCGCTGGTAGATGGTAATCCCTTCACCTGGAACCGATGGATTATCTTCTCTCCATCGACCCTGAAACGGATCCCCACTGCTCCCTGTGCCCAGACTAAACCACTCTCCTCTCTAACAGCCCGTCTCATCCCCATCTGCTGAGACGTTACTGAGATCCTCCTCACTCACAGCCTGGAAGAAAGGCCATGGAGGGGATGTAGGGATGGGGTGCACGGCGGGGATGGGGCCTTTGGAGAGGCTCTGACTGACTGACAGAAGACGGACAAGACGCCTTATGAGCATCCTGTCCTTCCCAGATTTGGACATGTCACTATCTGTAGGACGATATCCATCCAATGGAAATGTTCGTCTTTGGTGAAGGTCGGTGGGTAGATACTAGATCGGCTAATAGTTGGCTTTGTAAGGTTTTTTTTAGGGGCACAAGGACGCAGTGACCCTTTAACACTCTCTGACAGGGGCCTTGTGTCCCTGCCCAGCCGCCACTGGACAGACAGTTGGAGTGGACTACTGTTGGCCTGGGCAGTGATGCGTGGACAGACAGTTGGAGTGGACTACTGTTGGCCTGGGCAGTGAGCTGTGGTCTAATAGGGTTTAACTTTTCTAACCTCCCTTCTGCCAGGGCCAGGGAGACCTGCTGCTCCTGATATTGACCTGGTGTGTGTGTGTGTGTGTGTGTGTGTGTGTGTGTGTGTGTGTGTGTGTGTGTGTGTGTGTGTGTGTGTGTGTGTGTGTGTGTGTGTGTGTGTGTGTGTGTGTGTGTGTGGCCTGGTGGCCTGGTGGAGACCTGCTGCTCCTAATATTGGCCTGGTGGGTCATATCAGATGCTCCAGAGCTCCAGCCTCCTGCTATCTCTTCCTGCTATCTCCTATAGCCTCCTGCTATCTCTTCCAAAAATCCTGTGAATTCCTCCTAATATTTCCTCCTGGAATCTCCTTTGTGCCATTTCCTCCTGCCTCCTGCTATCTCCTCCTGCTATCTCCTCGGCCTTCTGCCGGTGAGTCTCTGATCCACCTCTACGCAGACGACACCATTCTGACGACACTTCTGGCCCTTCTTTGGACACTGTGTTAACTACCCTCCAGACGAGCTTCAAGGCCATGCAACTCTCCTTCCGTGGCCTCCAACAGCTCTTAAACGCAAATAAAACTAAATGCATGCTCTTCAGCCGATCGCTGCCCGCACCTGCCCGCCCGTCCAGCATCACCACTCTGGACGGCTCTGACTTAGAATATGTGTCTATCAGTCTATCACAATGCCGTCCGTTTTGTCACCAAATCCCCATATACTACCCACCACTGCGACCTGTATGCTCTCGTTGGCTGGCCCTCGCTTCGTACTCGTCGCATATCCCACTGGCTCCAGGTTATCTACAAATCTCTGCTAGGTAAAGCCCCGCCTTATCTCAGTTCACTGGTCACCATAGCAGCACCCACCCGTAGCACGCGCTCCAGCCGGTATATCTCACTGGTCACCCAAAAAGCCAATTCCTCCTTTGGTCGCCTTTGCTTCCAGTTCTCTGCTGCCGATGACTGGAACGAACTACAAAAATCACTGAAGCTGGAGTCTTATACCCCCTAACTATAAGCACCAGCTGTCAGTGCAGCTCACAGATCTCTGCACCTGCACATAGCCCATCTGTAAACAGCCCATCCTGCTACCTCATCCCCATACTGTTATTTATTTATTTATTTATCTTGCTCCTTTGCACCCCAGTAACTTGCACATTCATCTTCTGCACATCTACCATACCAGTGTTTAATTGCTATATTGTAATTACCTCGCCACCATGGCCTATTTATTTCCCTAAATCCCTTATCTTATCTCATTTGCACTCACTGTATATGTACTTTTTTTCCCCTTGTATTTTAATTTTTTAATTTGTCTACTGTATTATTGACTGTATGTGTATTCCAATGTGTAACTCTTTGTTGTTGTATGTATCGAACTGCTGTGCTTTATCTTGGCCAGGTCGCAGTTGTAAATGAGAACTTGTTCTCAACTAGCCTACCTGGTTAAATAAAGGTAAAATAAATAAAATTAAAATTAAATCTCCTCCTGCTATCTGCTTCCTCCTGCTATTTCCTCTTGCCTCCTGCTGGCTCCTCCTGCTATCTCCTGCCTCTTGCTATCTCCTCCTGATATCTCCTCCAGCCTCCTGCTATCCTCCAGCCTCCTGCTATCTTCTCCAACCTCCTGCTATCTATTCCCGCTATGTCATCCTGCTACTCCTCCTGCCTCCTGCCTCCTGCCTCATGCCTCCTGCCTCCTGCTAACTCATTCTGCTATCTCCTCAGCCTTCTGCAATATCCTCAAGCCTCCTGCTATCTCCTCCTGCAAGTCCTCCTGCCTCCTGCTATCTCCTCTAGCCTCCTGCTGTCTCCTCTAGCCTCCTGCAATATTTCCTGCCTCCTGCTATCTCCTCATGCTATCTCCTCCAGCCTCTTGCTATTTCCTCCTTCCTCCTTCTATATCCTCATGCCTCCTGCTATCTCCTCCAGCCTCTTGCTATCTTCTCCTGCCTCCTGCTATCTCCTCCAGCCTCTTGCTATCTTCTCCTGCCTCCTGCTTTGTCCTCCAGCCACTTGCTATATCCTCTTTTAATCTCCTCTTGCTATCTTCTCCAGCCTCCTGCTATCTCCTCTAGCCTCCAGCTACATCCTCCTGCTAACGTTTCCTGCCTCTTGCTATCTCTTCCAAACCTCTGCTATCTCCTCAAGCCTCCTGCTATCTTTTCTAGCCTCCTGCTTTTTCCACCCACTATCGCCTCATCTGTCCACAGAACATTTTGCCAGTAGCTCTGTGGAACATCCAGGTGCTCTTTTGCCAACTTCAGACGTGCAGCAATGTTTTTTTTGGACAGGAGTGGCTTCTTCTGTGGTGTCCTCCCATGAACACCATTCTTGTTTAGTGGTTTACTCATCATCGACTCGTCAGAGATGTTAGCATGTTGCAGAGATTTCTGCAAGTCTCAAGCCTCCTGCTATCTTTTCTCGCCTCCTGATTTTTCCTCCTGCTATCTCCTCCAGAGTCCTGATATATCCTCCTGCTATATCCTCAAGCCACCTGCTATCTCCTCCAGCGTCCTGCTATCTCCTCCAGCGTCCTGCTATCTCCTCCAGCCTCCTGCTATCTCCTCCTGCCTCCTGCTATCTCTTCCAGCCTCCTGCTATCTCCTCCTGCCTCCTGCTATCTCCTCCTGCCTCCTGCTATCTCCTCCTGCCTCCTGCTATCTCCTCCAGCCTCCTGCTATCTCTTCCAGCCTCCTGATATTTCCTCCACCATTCTGCTATCTCCTCCCACTATCTCCTTCTGCTCCTCCTCCTCCGACATTAAAGGAGCTGCCTCCTGAAGGAGCCAGTATAATTCTTCCCTTTATTTATTTATTTAACCTTTTATTTAACTAAGCAAGTCAATTCTTATTTACAGTGACGGCCTACCCCGGCCAAACCCTCCCCCTAACCCGGATGACACTGCGCCAATTGTGCCAATTGTGGGTCTTCAAATCACGGCCGGTTGTGATAGAGCCCGGGATCGAACCCGGGTCTGTAGTAACACCTTAGTCCGCTGCGCCACTCGGTCCCCCTTGACCAGAGCCCAGCTCTGGTCAAAAGTAGTGCACTATATAGGGAATAGGGTGCCAAGAGTAGTGCACTATATAGGGAATAGGGTGCCAAGAGTAGTGCACTATATAGGGAATACGGTGCCAAAGGTAGTGCAATATAAAGGGAATAGGGTGCCAAAAGTAGTGCACTATATAGGGAATAGGGTGCCATTAGGGACGTAAACACGGTGTTGCCATGGGAGATCTGCTGTTATTAACCCCCCCCTGCGCTCTGTTACGGTGTCAGATGGGATGAATAAACAGGGAGGAGAACAGAGAGGACCAGCGTCTGGCAGGTGTTACGAGGAGGTGGCAGGAAGAGCCACGGCGTGGCTCCTAAAAGGAGGACTCACCCTCAGGTGGAGCCAACAGGCAGAGACGCTTCAGCAGCTTCAGTCACGACACGCCCACACAGAGGCGTGCAAGACACACACTGTCGGTTTACATGATGGAGAGCTGCGTAAATAGCCGTACATCCCGGGCGTAAGGAAACAGAGACGCTTCTCTGATTTCAGCTTGGGGTTTGGTTCCCCGGCTGCGACACTATGATCTGATCTGAGATCTGTCAGATACAGCCAGACTCTCGGCTCTGAGACACACACTGTTGCCTTGAAACCATTGTCCAGGGCCCTGCCCGTCCAGGGTCCTGCCCGTCCAGGGCCCTGCCCGTCCAGGGTCCTGCCCGTCCAGGGCCCTGCCCGTCCAGGGTCATATCTGCAATAACCTCCAGTACAGGGGCAGGTACGTTTCCCAGGGCTGTGTCACAACTTCTCCATAGAAGAAAGTACAGACGATGTGTCATCCTAAGACAAGGAGTTGACGGTTAGTGTCTTTAAAAGGGTTTAGGAAGGTGACTGAATCCATTTATCATTGAACTCAAGGAAAATATACTGGTGGAGGAAAAATATCCCATTTCAGAGGAGGATATTGGTAAACAGCTGAGGGATTGGGGCCGGGGGAAATGTAACCATTCTCAAATTCATAGACAGGGCTGTGAATGCAAGGACTGGCCATTCATGATATCAAAAGTATAGTTTTAACCATGTTTTGAGGCTATACCGTGTTTGTTTACAAACATTGGAGTAAAACAGGCTTATATTTTAGGATCTGATTGGGGGGACAATTGACCTAAGCTCATGAAGAATTAATACGTTATATTATTCAAGAATCAATGGGTACAAATCATACATATATTACTCATTTGCACACACTGTATATAGATTTGTTTTTTTTTCTACTGTATTATTGACTGTATGTTTGTTTCACTCCAATGTGTAACTCTGTGTTGTTGTATGTGTCGAACTGCTTTGCTTTATCTCGGCCAGGTCGCAGTTGTAAATGAGAACTTGTTCTCAACTTGCCTACCTGTATTATGACATCATATAGAACTACCTGGTTAAATAAAGGTGAAATAAACAGTATTATGACATCATATAGAACTACCTGGTTAAATAAAGGGGAAATAAACAGTATTGTGACATCATATAGAACTACCTGGTTAAATAAAGGGGAAATAAACAGTATTGTGACATCATATAGAACTACCTGGTTAAATAAAGGGGAAATAAACAGTATTGTGACATCATATAGAACTACCTGGTTAAATAAAGGTGAAATAAACAGTATAGTGACATCATATAGAACTACCTGGTTAAATAAAGGTGAAATAAACAGTATTATGACATCATATAGAACTACCTGGTTAAATAAAGGTGAAATAAACAGTATTATGACATCATATAGAACTACCTGGTTAAATAAAGTTGAAATAAACAGTATTATGACATCATATAGAACTACCTGGTTAAATAAAGGTGAAATAAACAGTATTATGACATCATATAGAACTACCTGGTTAAATAAAGGTGAAATAAACAGTATTATGACATCATATAGAACTACCTGGTTAAATAAAGGTGAAATAAACAGTATTATGACATCATATAGAACTACCTGGTTAAATAAAGGTGAAATAAACAGTATTATGACATCATATAGAACTACCTGGTTAAATAAAGGGGAAATAAACAGTATTATGACATCATATAGAACTACCTGGTTAAATAAAGGGGAAATAAACAGTATTATGACATCATATAGAACTACCTGGTTAAATAAAGGGGAAATAAACAGTATTATGACATCATATAGAACTACCTGGTTAAATAAAGGGGAAATAAACAGTATTATGACATCATATAGAACTACCTGGTTAAATAAAGGGGAAATAAACAGTATTATGACATCATATAGAACTACCTGGTTAAATAAAGGTGAAATAAACAGTATTATGACATCATATAGAACTACCTGGTTAAATAAAGGTGAAATAAACAGTATTATGACATCATATAGAACTACCTGGTTAAATAAAGGTAAAATAAAAAAAATTAAAAAGGATGTCACAACTGCAGATAAGTATAAGTAAGTATATTATAAGTATATTATCTATAAGTATATTATCTGCAGATGAGGTATAACAACTACACTATATACCCCAATCTGTACGCTGGTATATAGTGTAGTTACCGTGGACAACAAGTTGCAACCCCAGAACATCGTGTCTGACAGAAGGGAAACTGAGGGTTCGGTGGGACACTGCGTTGGGGAGGGAAAAAGGGGGGACGGGGGACGGACGAAGAAGAAATGTTAATATGACTCTTCCATCTTGGTGAGAAGAAGAGAGAGAGGAGAGAGAAAGAAATGTACAAAGCGTCCTCCTGGGTTGTCACTCTGAGGGGCCACTCACCCGGGTAATTAGGAGCTTCAGGAAAGCACACAGGAAAAGTGGACGAAGAAGAAGAAGCCACAAAGAGAATGACTGGAAGAAAATTACTTTTCCTGCCTTGTGCTTTTCTGGCTTTATGCCCCGTTAACAAGGCTGCAACAAGAGATCGGCATCGGATGGTCCTTCTTCAACAGGCTGCCTTGGGGGGTGGGCTGCCTACCTGGGGGGTGGGGGCTGGGGGCTTCAGGAGGCATTAGGCAGGGGGAACAAAACAAGCCATTCAGCCTACCTCTCTCTCTCTCTCTCTATCATGCTTGAACTATTCATTAAGACAGTCAGTCTGTCTGTCTGCACTCCAGCCTACCTATCCAAGAGTTGTCTCATTACGAGGTGCAGTGTTTAAACTATTCATTAAGAACAAGTCTGTCTGTCTGTCTGTCTGCACTCCGGGCCTACCTATCCAAGAGTTGTCTCATTACGAGGTGCAGTGCTGCTCACTCCAAAGTGTTAAAAAGGACGAAGATGGGGGAGGAGGAGGAGGAGGAGGAAGAGGAGGGAGATGAAGATGTTGTTTGAATGGGACTTCATATAGAATCCAGGAAGAGCACTAAATGGCTCCACGGAGGACATCTTCACCTTTCTCTTCTGTCTTTTCTCTAGGAGTATACTTATACTTCCTTTTTGGCTTCTTCATCTCCCGGGAACCGCTGAGTGCTTGAATACAGTTAATTACCGGAAAGAGAAGAAGAGAAAACTTTGTACCTGTTGAAAAGATACCCCCCCTTTTTTGGGGGGGGGTTCGTTGGCTTGTTAATGGCAACAAAAGGCGAGATACGGTGGACGGCCAGAGAGAAAACCACACAGAGCTTTTCAGAGAGCGACGTCTCTAATAAGAATGTAGAGATGAGACGAGAGTTCCTCTGAAAGCAGGGAATGTGAAAAGGAAGATAGAAAAAAAAAAAATACTATTTAACTTTTCTCATCCATAATTACTGTACATATCATGAAGAATAGGCTTGACAGCCTTTTCCTTTATCACAGAGACAAATTATCAACATCTCCATTTCCCATAGACAGAATCCAGATTGATGGATACCTTTTTACATGTCAAGTCAAGAGTAATTCATTTTTTTTGGAACCTTTTCAGATGTAACCGTGTGTGAGTGTGTCAGAGTCCACTAGTTCACTTGACAGTGGCTCTCTTTCTATGTGACTCTATACAGCCTAGCTCTGTGGCTCTACAGCCTAGCTCTGTGGCTCTACAGCCTAGCTCTGTGGCTCTACAGCCTAGCTCTGTGACTCTATACAGCCTAGCTCTGTGGCTCTACAGCCTAGCTCTGTGGCTCTACAGCCTAGCTCTGTGGCTCTACAGCCTAGTTCTGTGACTCTACAGCCTAGCTCTGTGACTCTACAGCCTAGCTCTGTGACTCTACAGCCTAGCTCTGTGGCTCTATACAGCCTAGCTCTGTGGCTCTACAGCCTAGTTCTGTGACTCTACAGCCTAGCTCTGTGACTCTACAGCCTAGCTCTGTGGCTCTACAGCCTAGCTCTATGGCTCTACAGCCTAGTTCTGTGACTCTACAGCCTAGCTCTGTGGCTCTATACAGCCTAGCTCTGTGGCTCTACAGCCTAGCTCTGTGGCTCTACAGCCTAGCTCTGTGGCTCTATACAGCCTAGCTCTGTGGCTCTACAGCCTAGCTCTGTGGCTCTACAGCCTAGCTCTGTGGCTCTATACAGCCTAGCTCTGTGGCTCTACAGCCTAGCTCTGTGGCTCTACAGCCTAGCTCTGTGACTCTACAGCCTAGCTCTGTGGCTCTACAGCCTAGCGCTGTTCAGCCCATGCTGAGAGAAGGCTAGGGAAGAGATAGAATGTCTGTGCCCCTGGTTGACCCTGAGTGACAGGTAATCATGTGCTGTAAAGGGCCTTAAATGTTTAACACCTTGCCTGGTGATATTGGTGCTAGGGGCTTGGCTGCGTGTACTCCTGAATAGACAGCGGTGTACTTGTCATATCACAGTGCCCCTGTGCGCCCCCTGACTCCTCTGTGAACCCTACTCATCCAACCAACACTCTGTGTGCCCCTCTCACAACACCACTGTCCCCCCCCCCCCCCGTCTCAGCCAAGTGAGAAATGAAGATGACATCAGATCTATTGACACTTCTAGAGAGAGTGTGTCAAAGCTCAGACAGCGTCCTGTCCTGAGTGCTCAGATTGTCACTAGAGAGGGTTTGTGGATAAGAGGGTGATATACCGTGTGTTGCTGGTGTTGTCCGATGTTGTCCGTTCTATACTGGAGAATGAGAGCAGTCCAGAGGTATTGTATTTAGTCATTTTGTTGGGGGTTTATTAGGGATCCCCATTAGCTGCTGCCAAGGCAAGACTGTGGGCCTCCTATTGCCTGTTCTGGGCTTGGGGATTGTGATGAGACTGGTGGCATGTCTTGTGGGGTATGGATGGGTGTCTGAGCTTAGTCTGTTATGGACTTGGGGACTGTGAAGAGACCTCTGGTGGCATGTCTTGTGGGGTATGGATGGGTGTCGGAGCTGTGTTGTAGTCGTTTAAACAGACCCCTCAGTGCATTCTGCTTGTCAACACTTCTTACAAAAAAACAAGTAGTGATGAAGTCAATCTCTCCTCCACTTTGAGCCGCGACAGATTGACGTGCATATTATTAATGTTAGCTCTCTGTGTACATGTTAAGGGCCAGCCGTGCTGCTCTGTTCTGAGACAATTGTAATTTTCATAAGTCCCTCTTTGTGGCAGCTGACCACATGACTGAACAGTAGACAAGATGCGACAAAACTAGGGCCTGTAGGACCTGCCTTGTTGACAGTGTTGTTAAGAAGGCAGAGCAGCGCTTGATTGTAGACAGACTTCTCCACATCTTAGCTACTACTGCATCAATATGTTTTGACCATGACAGTTTGCAATCCAGGGTTACTCCAAGCAGTTTAGTCACATCAACTTGCTCAATTTCCACATGAGTCATTACAATATTTATTTGAGGTTTAGGGTTTAGTGAATGATCTGTACCAAATACAATGCTTTTAGTTTTAGAGATATTTAGGACTTAACTTATTCCTTGCCACCCATTCTGAAACTAACTTCAGCTCTTTGTTAAGTGTTGCAGTCATTTCAGTCGCTGTAGTAGCTGTCGGGTATAGCGTTGAGTCATCCGCGTACATAGACACACTGGCTTTACTCAAAGCCTGCATGTCGTTAGAAAAAATGGAAAGAGGCCTAAACAGCTGATTCTACCTGGATTATGTTGGAGAGGCTTCCATTAAAGAACACCCTCTGTGTTCTGTTGGACAGGTGACTCTTGATCCACAACGTAGCAAAGGGTGTAAAGCCATAACACATACAGTACGTTTTTCCAGCAGCATCAGACTGTGATCGATAACGTTAAAAGCATCACTGAAGTCTAACAAAACAGTCCCCACAGTCTTTTTTTTATCATCGGTTTCTCTCAGCCAATCATCAGTGATTTGTTGAATGTATTTCTCTATCAGCCAGCGTGTTGAAAGTCTGTTGTCAATTTGTTTACTGTAAAATAGCATTGTATCTGGTTAAAATGTTTTCTAAGGGTTGGTAACAGGCTGATTGGTCGGCTATTTGAGCCAGTAAAGGGGGCTTTACTATTCTTAGGTAGCGGAATGACTTTTCTACTAGGCTTTACTGAAAGATATGACAAATAGGAGTGGCAATAACGTCTGTGATTATCATAGTGGTGGCTTGTCGTTGTTGATAGACGACAGTCTGGTTTCTCCCCAGACTCTCTTCTCTGTATACATCAATGATGTCGCTCTCGCTGCCGGTGATTCTCTGATCCACCTCTACGCAGATGACACCATTCTGTATACTTCTGGCCCTTGGCCCTCTTTGGACACAGTGTCAACTACCCTCCAGACGGGCTTCAATGCCATACAACCCTCCTTCGGTGGCCTCCAACTGCTCTTAAATGCAAGTAAAACTAAATGCATGCTCTTCAACCGATCGCTGCCCGCACCTGTCCCCCCGTCCAGCATCACTACTCTGGACGGTTCTGACTTAGAATACGTGGAAAACTACAAATACCTAGGTGTCTGGTTAGACTGTAAACTCTCCTTCCAGACTCACATCAAACATCTCCAATCCAAAATGAAATCTAGAATCGGCTTCCTATATCGCAACAAAGCATCCTTTACTCATGCTGCCAAACATACTCTCGTAAAACTGACCATCCTACCGATCCTCGACTTCGGAGATGTCATCTATAAAATAGCCTCCAACACTATACTCAACAAATTGGATGCAGTCTATCACAGTGCCATCCGTTTTGTCACCAAAGCCCCATATACTACCCACCACTGCGACCTGTATGCTCTCGTTGGCTGGCCCTCGCTTCATACTCGTCGCCAAACCCACTGGCTCCAGGTTCATCTACAAGTCTCTGCTAGGTAAAGCCCCGCCTTATCTCAGCTCACTGGTCACCATAGCAGCACGCACCTGTAGCACGCGCTCCAGCAGGTATATTTCACTGGTCACCCCCAAAGCCAATTCCTCCTTTGGTCGCCTTTCCTTCCAGTTCTCTGCTGCCAATGGCTGGAACGAACTACAAAAATCACTGAAACTGGAGACACTTATCTCCCTCACTAACTTTAAGCACCAGCTGTCAGTGCAGCTCACAGATTACTGCACCTGTACATAGCCCATCTGTAAACAGCCCATCCAACTACCTCATCCCCATACTGTTATTTATTTCTTTATTTATCTTGCTCCATTGCACCCCAGTATTTCTACTTTGCACATTCACCTACTGCACATCTACCATTCCAGTGTTTAATTGCTATATTGTAATTACTTCGCCACCATGGCCTATTTATTGCCTTACCTCCCTTATCTTACCTCATTTGCACATGCTGTATATAGACTTGTTTTTTTCTACTGTATTATTGACTGTATGTTTTGTTTACTCCAATGTGTAACTCTGTGTTGTTGTTTGTGTCGAACTGCTCTGCTTTATCTTGGCCAGGTCGCAGTTGTAAATGAGAACTTGTTCTCAACTGGCCTACCTGTATTATGACATCATATAGAACTACCTGGTTAAATAAAGGTGAAATTAACAGTATTATGACATCATATAGAACTACCTGGTTAAATAAAGGGGAAATAAACAGTATTATGACATCATATAGAACTACCTGGTTAAATAAAGGGGAAATAAACAGTATTATGACATCATATAGAACTACCTGGTAAATTAAAGGTGAAATAAACAGTATTATGACATCATATAGAACTACCTGGTTAAATAAAGGTGAAATAAACAGTATTATGACATCATATAGTACTACCTGGTTAAATAAAGGGGAAATAAACAGTATTATGACATCATATAGTACTACCTGGTTAAATAAAGGTGAAATAAACAGTATTATGATATCATATAGAACTGCCTGGTTAAATAAAGGTGAAATAAATCAAATAAATAAAAATAAAAACTTATTGTATGACATCTTACACACTATATTAGGTCCAGCCTTTGGAACTTAGGTTTTCCTAGATATGGCTACTATATTGTGATCACTACATCCTATGGATTTGTATTCTGCTTTCAAGCACATTTCTGCAGCATTAGTAACGATGTGATCAATACATATTGATGATTTAATTCCTGTGCTGTTTGTAAATACCCTGGTAGGTTGACTGATAACCTGAACCAGGTTGCCGGCACTGGTTACAGTTGGAAGCTTTTTTCCTTGAGTGAGCAGCTTGATGAAAGCCAGTCAACATTTAAATCACCCAGAAAATATACCTCTCTGTTGATGTCACATACATTATCAAGCATTTCACACACGTTATCCAGAATGTTTTCAATGCTTTACTGGGAAGCTTATCAGAAGGAGACTTGGATGGACTGCTGACTATTTTCTAGTCGTCTGTGTAAGGAAGGTGCACTGACAACTGTCAAGCACAAAACCCCTTCCTTGACTGAGGGCTTCAGGGCAGGGCTTCAGGGCAGGGCTTCAGGACAGGGCTTCAGGACAGGGCTTCAGGGCAGGGCTTCAGGGCAGGGCTTCAGGGCAGGGCTTCAGGGCAGGGCTTCAGGCAGGGCTTCAGGGCAGGGCTTCAGGGCAGGGCTTCAGGGCAGGGCTTCAGGGCAGGGCTTCAGAGCAGGGCTTCAGGGCAGGGCTTCAGGGCAGGGCTTCAGGGCAGGGCTTCAGGGCAGGGCTTCAGGGCAGGGCTTCAGGACAGGGCTTCAGGGCAGGGCTTCAGGGCAGGGCTTCAGGACAGGGCTTCAGGGCAGGGCTTCAGGGCAGGGCTTCAGGGCAGGGCTTCAGGACAGGGCTTCAGGGCAGGGCTTCAGGGCAGGGCTTCAGAGCAGGGCTTCAGAGCAGGGCTTCAGGGCAGGGCTTCAGAGCAGGGCTTCAGGGCAGGGCTTCAGGGCAGGGCTTCAGGGCAGGGCTTCAGGAGCAGGGCTTCAGGGCAGGGCTTCAGGGCAGGGCTTCAGGGCAGGGCTTCAGGGCAGGGCTTCAGGGCAGGGCTTCAGGGCAGGGCTTCAGGGCAGGGCTTCAGGACAGGGCTTCAGAGCAGGGCTTCAGGGCAGGGCTTCAGGACAGGGCTTCAGGGCAGGGCTTCAGGGCAGGGCTTCAGGGCAGGGCTTCAGGACAGGGCTTCAGGACAGGGCTTCAGGGCAGGGCTTCAGAGCAGGGCTTCAGAGCAGGGCTTCAGGGCAGGGCTTCAGAGCAGGGCTTCAGGGCAGGGCTTCAGGGCAGGGCTTCAGGGCAGGGCTTCAGGGCAGGGCTTCAGGGCAGGGCTTCAGAGCAGGGCTTCAGGGCAGGGCTTCAGGGCAGGGCTTCAGGGCAGGGCTTCAGAGCAGGGCTTCAGGGCAGGGCTTCAGAGCAGGGCTTCAGGGCAGGGCTTCAGGGCAGGGCTTCAGGGCAGGGCTTCAGAGCAGGGCTTCAGGGCAGGGCTTCAGGGCAGGGCTTCAGGACAGGGCTTCAGGGCAGGGCTTCAGGGCAGGGCTTCAGGACAGGGCTTCAGGGCAGGGCTTCAGGGCAGGGCTTCAGGGCAGGGCTTCAGGACAGGGCTTCAGGGCAGGGCTTCAGAGCAGGGCTTCAGGGCAGGGCTTCAGGGCAGGGCTTCAGGGCAGGGCTTCAGGGCAGGGCTTCAGGGCAGGGCTTCAGAGCAGGGCTTCAGGGCAGGGCTTCAGGGCAGGGCTTCAGGGCAGGGCTTCAGGGCAGGGCTTCAGGACAGGGCTTCAGGGCAGGGCTTCAGAGCAGGGCTTCAGGGCAGGGCTTCAGGGCAGGGCTTCAGGGCAGGGCTTCAGGGCAGGGCTTCAGAGCAGGGCTTCAGGGCAGGGCTTCAGAGCAGGGCTTCAGGGCAGGGCTTCAGGGCAGGGCTTCAGGGCAGGGCTTCAGAGCAGGGCTTCAGGGCAGGGCTTCAGGGCAGGGCTTCAGGGCAGGGCTTCAGGGCAGGGCTTCAGGACAGGGCTTCAGGGCAGGGCTTCAGAGCAGGGCTTCAGGGCAGGGCTTCAGGGCAGGGCTTCAGGGCAGGGCTTCAGGACAGGGCTTCAGGACAGGGCTTCAGGGCAGGGCTTCAGGACAGGGCTTCAGGGCAGGGCTTCAGGGCAGGGCTTCAGGACAGGGCTTCAGGACAGGGCTTCAGGGCAGGGCTTCAGAGCAGGGCTTCAGGGCAGGGCTTCAGAGCAGGTCTTCAGGGCAGGGCTTCAGAGCAGGGCTTCAGGGCAGGGCTTCAGAGCAGGGCTTCAGAGCAGGGCTTCAGAGCAGGGCTTCAGAGCAGGGCTTCAGGGCAGGGCTTCAGGGCAGGGCTTCAGAGCAGGGCTTCAGGGCAGGGCTTCAGGACAGGGCTTCAGGGCAGGGCTTCAGGACAGGGCTTCAGGGCAGGGCTTCAGGGCAGGGCTTCAGGGCAGGGCTTCAGGGCAGGGCTTCAGGACAGGGCTTCAGGGCAGGGCTTCAGGGCAGGGCTTCAGGGCAGGGCTTCAGGGCAGGGCTTCAGGGCAGGGCTTTAGAGCAGGGCTTCCCAACTTCTTTGACCCACAACCCCATTCTGATATCTGAAAATGTGTAAATGATGTCTGAGTGTTGGAGCCCCTGGCTGTCCGTCAATTAAAACAAGAAAAAAAAGAAAATGGTGGCATCTGGTTTGCCTTATGTAAGGAATTTGAAATGATTTATACTTTTACTTTTGATACTTCAGTATATTTCAAACCAAATACTTGTAGACCTTTACTCAAGTATGACAATTGGTTACTTTTTCCCACCACTGGTTCTCTTTCGAAAGACTCTCTCCGATAAGAATTCCTTCGTCTGAATCCACTGATTCGGTCAATGATCTGTAGATCGTTTGTGGTATTTCCTCTGCATGCTTGCGTTCACTTCGTTCACTTTCCCAAATATGTCTGTTACACATAGGCAAGGAGACACATTTTACTCAACCAAGTCATTATTTCGTTCATCAATGGCGAATGCCAACAGCTCCTCTCTCAATGCAAAACATCGTTCCAACACTCCCCCTCGATAACAACCAAGCCTGGGTGTGAAATTGAGTATTGTCATGCTCAGTGGGGATTTTAGCATGTCAATCTTGGTGGGTGCAATTTCTTTTTTTTTTTTGGGGGGGTGAATACCAGCAAAGCCACTACACAACACAACACTAAATACATTTTCGAGCTCTCCCTGTAGATTTAGAGGTGGCGTGGTGTCCCCATGAGTGACAGAACACTGAGCCAAGAAAATTACCAACCCCTATGCTTTGTATTTTCCACTGGCCGCCCCCAGAAAACACTGAGCTAGGCTGAAACACCTGCGTGTTGGAGCTGCCTTACCAAAATAAAACTAAAAAGAGACCATGTTTATATGCGGCTATACTATTTTCTACATTGTTTGTAAACTGACATGTGACTTGAATTAATGCCAAAATATCACATATATTTTTTAAAAAGTGATATTTTTTAAATATTTTTAGCTAAACAGGTGGCGTGCAAGATGCACTATATCTCAGAGTTCTGTGCTCAGCTCTTTTGTCGCCAGTTGCTCTCTGTGTTTCATTACAATGAGTCCACATAGCAGAGAGAGACTCATTCAGAGGCCTGCCCGCCGTCCCGCCATAAATGGAGACCCATCTGTACAAAAGTCCAACATTCGATCCCCAATGGAATCTGTTTTTCCATCAATATAGCCACCACAGGAGGCTGGTGGCACCTTAATTGGGGGAGGACAGGCTCGAAGAAATGACCGGAGCGGAATCAGTGGAACGGTATCAAATACATCAAATGTATGGTTTCTAGGTGTTTTGATGCCATTCCATTTCCTCCGTTCCCGGACATTATTATGAATCGTCCTCCCGACAGCCAGCCTCCTGTGATAGCCACGCAGCACACTGAACATCCCCTGTGTCGTTTCCTGCTCGGGAACCGTGAGACAGAACAATATGTCCTCGTGAATAGCGTTTCCCCCCCTCGACATGTAGAGCGAACAGAAGTCAGTGCGTGGGGCATCTCGGCCCTCACAGGTAACGTCCATTTGGAGAGCATCACCTGGGGGAGTTTTAGTGTCGTTCAGTGAGTTTCCTCTTGATCGCTAACTATAGCATCAATTCTTAGTTCAACAGTTTTATCTGACAAAAAAAAGGTATTGATGTGTGTTTCTGTGTCTCTGCCTCCACACATTGTTTTCACCATAACAATAGCATCCGGTTTTATCAAAGTCTCTGCAATAGTGTGTTGTTTCATAGCAAATCGGTCTAAACGGTTCACCTTGGGAATGATTCAATAGCGTGTTGTTTCATAGCAAATCGGTCTAAACGGTTCACCTTGGGAATGATTCAATAGTGTGTTGTTTCATAGCAAATCGGTCCAACGGTTCACCTTGGGAATGATTCAATAGTGTGTTGTTTCATAGCAAATCGGTCTAACGGTTCACCTTGGGAATGATTCAATAGTGTGTTGTTTCATAGCAAAACGGTTCACCTTGGGAATGATTCAATAGTGTGTTGTTTCATAGCAAATCGGTCCAAACGGTTCACCTTGGGAATGATTCAATAGTGTGTTGTTTCATAGCAAATCGGTCTAACGGTTCACCGTGGGAATGATTCAATAGCGTGTTGTTTCATAGCGAATCGGTCTAAACGGTTCACCTTGGGAATGATTCAATAGCGTGTTGTTTCATAGCAAATCGGTCTAAACGGTTCACCTTGGGAATGATTCAATAGTGTGTTGTTTCATAGCAAATCGGTCCAACGGTTCACCTTGGGAATGATTCAATAGTGTGTTGTTTCATAGCAAATCGGTCTAACGGTTCACCTTGGGAATGATTCAATAGTGTGTTGTTTCATAGCAAAACGGTTCACCTTGGGAATGATTCAATAGTGTGTTGTTTCATAGCAAATCGGTCCAAACGGTTCACCTTGGGAATGATTCAATAGTGTGTTGTTTCATAGCAAATCGGTCTAACGGTTCACCGTGGGAATGATTCAATAGCGTGTTGTTTCATAGCGAATCGGTCCAAACGGTTCACCTTGGGAATGATTCAATAGTGTGTTGTTTCATAGCAAATCGGTCCAACGGTTCACCTTGGGAATGATTCAATAGCGTGTTGTTTCATAGCAAATCGGTCTAGCGGTTCACCTTGGGAATGATTCAATAGTGTGTTGTTTCATAGCAAATCGGTCTAACGGTTCACCTTGGGAATGATTCAATAGCGTGTTGTTTCATAGCAAATTGGTCTAATGGTTCACCTTGGGAATGATTCAATAGTGTGTTGTTTCATAGCAAATCGGTCCAACGGTTCACCTTGGGAATGATTCAATAGTGTGTTGTTTCATAGCAAATCGGTCCAACGGTTCACCTTGGGAATGATTCAATAGTGTGTTGTTTCATAGCAAATCGGTCCAACGGTTCACCTTGGGAATGATTCAATAGCGTGTTGTTTCATAGCAAATCGGTCTAACGGTTCACCGTGGGAATGATTCAATAGCGTGTTGTTTCATAGCAAATCGGTCTAAACGGTTCACCTTGGGAATGATTCAATAGTGTGTTGTTTCATAGCAAATCGGTCCAACGGTTCACCTTGGGAATGATTCAATAGAGTGTTGTTTCATAGCAAATCGGTCTAACGGTTCACCTTGGGAATGATTCAATAGTGTGTTGTTTCATAGCAAATCGGTCCAACGGTTCACCTTGGGAATGATTCAATAGTGTGTTGTTTCATAGCAAATCGGTCCAACCGTTCACCTTGGGAATGATTCAATAGTACAGTGAATGGTCAGTTGCGGCCTTTTCCCATGATCAAGGGGCTCTCTGGTTGAAATGTATCTTTTAGATTTTAATACATTTCATTTAGATTTTCAAGGTTAAACACATTAAAATGACATACAAAGACGATATATTCTCGCGCAACCTCATTTTTCCCACGTCAGGTTGACCTCCACATGGGGTCACGACCCCTAGTTTTGGGAACTGCTGCTTCAGAGCCTTGCGACCAATTCGAAGTCCGTTTATGACAAGATCGGCATGGTCTACGTGTCTTTTTTATCAACGAGTGATGAACCTAAAGATGAGAATACACCTCAACAACAACAACAACCTCTACAGGATGACGAACCCCATTATTAATTATGTCTGATCTTAAAGCAGCATGTTATTTCAGCAGCCGCTAGTCTTTTTTTTAATTACTCCCGGCTCCTATTTATCCTGAAGCGTGGAGCAGATCACAGAAGAGCACAAGCTTCAGAGGAAAGGTGCTAAAATATACAGCGAGGATGAAAAAAAAAAAACTCCCGATGTGATAGAGAGGAGTAGAGAGCAGCAGAAGGAGGAGATGAAACCATATGGGGAAGGAGGAGAGGGGGGTTGATTTGGGTTTCAGTTCTGTGAGACTGTACCAATCTGCCTTCACTCCCAGGGGGGAAATTCTCCTCAGATTTTTCTATTTGCATCTGTTGTTTTCTATATGATGTCGTCTTCACCAGAGGAATGGAGGAGTCTACCAAGGTCAGATACAGAGATATGGAGGAGGCTACCAAGGTCAGATACAGAGATATGGAGGAGGCTACCAAGGTCAGATACAGAGATATGGAGGAGGCTACCAAGGTGAGATACAGAGATGGATGGTGAAGATCATAGATCAACTGACAGCGACCACAACGATCAGCACAGTGTTGTGAATATGCTAGTGTTAGCTGTCTAGAGCATACCGGCTGATAGCTAAAATCGGTCCATCGGACAATCTCTTGGGCCACTATTTTGCCAATTGGACTGGTCCCCTTCACCACACGAAACCCCACTAACCCATCACGACTGGTCTACCGACGGAAACGCACGAGGAGGATATAAACAGACTTCCCGCGTCTTTGTTAGCCGGCCTGCTAGCCTTTTGCGAGCTTGCTACCCCCGGCTAGCTGTCTGAATCGCTGTGTCCCCAACCAGCCTCACTACTCACTGGACCCTTATGATCACTCGGCTAAGCATGCCTCTCCTCAATGTCAATATGCCTTGTCCATTGCTGTTCTGGTTAGTGTTTATTGTCTTATTTCACTGTAGAGCCTCTAGCCCTGCTCAATATACCTTATCCAACCATTCAGTTCCACCACCCACACATGCGATGACATCACCTGGTTTAAATGTTTCTAGAGACATTATCTCTTTCATCACCACTCAATGCATAGGTTTACCTCCACTGTATTCACGTCCTACCATACCTTTGTCTGTACATTATGCCTTTAATCTATTTTATCGCCCCCTGAAACCTGTTCTTTTTACTCTCTGTTCCGGACGTCCTAGACGTCCAGTCCTTATAGCCTTTAGCCGTACCCTTATCCTACTCCTCCTCTGTTCCTCTGGTGATATAGAGGTTAATCCAGGCCCTACAGTGCCTAGCTCCACTCCTATTCCCCAGGCGCTCTCATTTGTTGACTTCTGTAACCGTAAAAGCCTTGGTTTCATGCATGTTAACATTAGAAGCCTCCTCCCTAAGTTTGTTTTATTCACTGCTTTAGCACACTCTGCCAACCCGGATGTCCTAGCCGTGTTTGAATCCTGGCTTAGGAAGACCACCAAAAACGCTGAAATCTCCATCCCTAACTACAACATTTTCAGACAAGATAAGGGGGCGGTGTTGCAATCTACTGCAGAGATAGCCTGCAGAGTTCTGTCTTACTATCCAGGTCTGTACCCAAACAACTTTTACTTTTAAAAATCCACCTTTCTAGAAACAAGTCTCTCACTGTTGCCGCTTGTTATAGACCCCCCTCAGCCCCCAGCTGTGCTCTGGACACCATATGTGAACTGATTGCCCCCCATCTATCTTCAGAGCTCGTGCTGCTAGGTGACCTAAACTGGGACATGCTTAACACCCCGGCCATCCTACAATCTAAGCTTGATGCCCTCAACCTCACACAAATCATCAATGAAACTACTAGGTACAACCCCAAAGCCATAAACAGGGGCACCCTCAATGATATCATCCTAACTAACTTGCCCTCAAAATACACCTCTGCTGTTTTCAACCATGATCTCAGCAATCACTGCCTCATTGCTTGCGGTCTGCGGTCAAACGACCTCCCCTCATTACTGTCAAATGTTCACTAAAACACTTCAGCGAGCAGGCCTTTCTAATTGACCTGGCCCGGGTATCCTGGAAGGATTTTGACCTCATCCCGTCAGTAGAGGATGCCTGGTTATTCTTTAAAAGTGCCTTCCTCACCATCTTAAATAAGCATGCCCCATTCAAGAAATTTAGAACCAGGAACAGATATAGCCCTTGGTTCTCTCCAGACCTGACTGCCCTTGACCAGCACAAAAACATCCTGTGGCGTTCTGCATTAGCATCGAACAGCCCCCGTGATATGCAACTTTTCAGGGAAGTCAGGAACCAAAATATACACTGGCAGTTAGGAAAGCCAAGGCTAGAAATTTGCTTCCTGTAACACAAACTCAAAAAAGATCTGGGACACTGTAAAGTCTATGGAGAATAAGAGCACCTCCTCCCAGCTGCCCACTGCAATGAGGATAGGAAACGCTGTCACCACCGATAAATCAACAATAATTGAGAATTTCAATAAGCATTTTTCTACGGCTGGCCATGCTTTCTACCTGGCTACCCCTACCCCGGTCAACAGCCCTGCACCCCCCTCAGCAACTCGCCCAAGAGTCCCCCATTTATCCTTCTCCCAAATCCAGTTAGCTGATGTTCTGAAAGAGCTGCAAAATCTGGACCCCTACAAATCAGCCGGGCTTGACAATCTGGACCCTTTCTTTCTAAAATTATCTGCCGAAATTGTTGCAACCCCTATTACTAGCCTGTTCAACCTCTCTTTCGTGTCGTCTGAGATTCCCAAAGACTGGAAAGCAGCTGCGGTCATTCCCCTCGTCAAAGGGGGAGACACTCTTGACCCAAACTGCTACAGACCTATATCTATCTTACCTTGCCTTTCTAAGGTCTTTGAAAGCCAAGTTAACAAACAGATTACCGACCATTTCGAATCCCACCGTATCTTCTCTGCTATACAATCTGGTTTCCGAGCTGGTCATGGGTGCACCTCAGCCACGCTCAAGGTCCTAAACGACATCATAACCGCCATCGATAAGAGACATTACTGTGCAGCCGTATTCATTGATCTGGCCAAGGCTTTCAACTCTGTCAATCACCACATCCTTATCGGCAGACTCGACAGCCTTGGTTTCTCAAATGATTGCCTCGCATGGTTCATCAACTACTTCTCCGATAGAGTTCAGTGTGTCAAATCGGAGGGCCTGTTGTCCAGGCCTCTGGCAGTCTCTATGGGGGTGCCACAGGGATCAATTCTTGGGCCGACTCTCTTCTCTGTATACATCAATGATGTCGCTCTTGCTGCTGGTGAGTCTCTGATCCACCTCTACGCAGATGACACCATTCTGTATACTTCTGGCCCTTCTTTGGACACTGTGTTAACTAACCTCCAGATAAGCTTCAATTCCATACAACTCTCCTTCCGTGGCCTCCAACTGCTCTTAAACGCAAGTAAAACTAAATGCATGCTCTTCAACTCATCGCTGCCCGCACCTGCCCGCCCACCCGTCCAGCATCACTACTCTGGACGGTTCTGTCTTAGATTATGTGAACAACTACAAATACCTAGGTGTCTGGCTAGACTGTAAACTCTCCTTCCAGACTCACATCAAACATCTCCAATCCAAAATGAAATCTAGAATTGGCTTCCTATTTCGCAACAATGCATCCTTCACTCATGCTGCCAAACACCCTCATAAAACTGACCATCCTACCGATCCTTGACTTCGGTGATGTCATTTACAAAATAGCCTCCAATACTATACTCAACAAATTGGATGCAGTCTATCACAGTGCCATCCGTTTTGTCACCAAGGCCCCATATACCACCCACCACTGCGACCTGTACGCTCTCGTTGGCTGGCCCTTGCTTTACACTCGTCGCCATACCCACTGGCTCCAGGTCATCTACAAGTCCCTGCTAGGTAAAGCCCCGCCTTATCTCAGCTCGCTGGTCACCATAGCAGCACCCACCCGTAGCACGCGCTCCAGCAGGTATATCTCACTGGTCACCCCCAAAGCCAATTCCTCCTTTGGCCGACTTTCCTTCCAGTTCTCTGCTGCCAATGACTGGAATAAACTACAAAAATCTCTGAAACTGGAGACACTTATCTTCCTCAACCGCTTTAAGCACCAGCTGTCAGAGCAGCTCACAGACCACTGTACCTGTTTATAGCCCATCTGTTAATAGCCCAACCAACTACCTCATCCCCTACTGTATTTATTTATCTTGCTCCTTTGCACCCCAGTTTTTCTACATTGCACATTCATCTACTGCACATCTACCATTCCAGTGTTTAAATGCTATATTGTAATTACTTTGCCACCATGGCCTATTTATTGCCTTACCTTCCTTATCTTACCTCATTTGCACACATTGTATATAGATTTGTTTTTCTACTGTATTATTGACTGTATGTTTGTATTTCTCCAATATGTAACTCTGTGTTGTTGTATGTGTCGAACTGCTTTGCTTTATCTTGGCCAGGTCGCAGTTGTAAATGAGAACTTGTTCTCAACTTGCCTACCTGTATTATGACATCATATAGAACTACCTGGTTAAATAAAGGTGAAATAAACAGTATTATGACATCATATAGAACTACCTGGTTAAATAAAGGTGAAATAAACAGTATTATGACATCATATAGAACTACTTGGTTAAATAAAGGTGAAATTAAAAATTAAATAAAAATATCTTATTGAGGTGCATCTTTCATCTCGCTTTTCTTTTTCTTTTTCTTTTTCCTTTCTTTCTCTGTGTTTGCTGGCTCCCTCTTCTCACCCTCCATCCCCATCTCCTCCTCTCTCCACCAACTCCCCACCCAGCCCCATCTCCTCCTCTCTCCTCTCCATCTCTCCCCCAGCCCCATCTCCTCCTCTCTCCTCTCCATCTCTCCCCCAGCCCCATCTCCTCCTCTCTCCTTTCCATCTCTCCCCCAGCCCCATCTCCTCCTCTCTCCTCTCCATCTCTCCCCCAGCCCCATCTCCTCTTCTCTCCTCTCCATCTCTCCCCCAGCCCCATCTCCTCCTCTCTCCTCTCCATCTCTCCATCTCTCCCCCAACCCCATCTCCTCTTCTCTCCTCTCCATCTCTCCCCCAGCCCCATCTCCTCCTCTCTCCTCTCCATCTCTCCCCCAGCCCCATCTCCTCCTCTCTCCTCTCCATCTCTCCCCCAGCCCCATCTCCTCCTCTCTCCTCTCCATCTCTCCATCTCTCCCCCAACCCCATCTCCTCTTCTCTCCTCTCCCGAGCACAGTGAGCAGAGCAGCAGCCTCTCAATTAGCGACCTCTCCTCGCAGCTCCTCACAGCTCCTCACAGCTCTCCACACCTCGTCTGTTTCTGTTAATCACAGGATTAGTGACTCTGATTAAGATGCATTTAACCCACAGCACCAGCTATCATTAAAACACCATTAAAAAACCCTATCATTCAAACACCATTAAACCCCTATCATTCAAACACCATTAAAACCCTATAATTCAAACACCATTAAAAACCCTATCATTCAAACACCATTAAAAACCCTATAATTCACCATCCATTAAAACCCTATCATTCAAACACCATTAAAAAACCCTATCATTCACCATCCATTAAAACCCCTGTCATTCACCATCCATTAAAAACCCTATCATTCACCATCCATTAAAAACCCTATCGTTCAAACACCATTAAAAACCCTATCATTCACCATCCATTAAAACCCTATCATTCACCATCCATTAAAACCCTATCATTCACCATCCATTAAAAACCCTATCATTCACCATCCATTAAAACCCTATCATTCACCATCCATTAAAACCCTATCATTCACCATCCATTAAAAACCCTATCATTCACCATCCATTAAAAACCCTATCATTCACCATCCATTAAAACCCTATCATTCACCATCCATTAAAAACCCTATCATTCACCATCCATTAAAACCCTATCATTCACCATCCATTAAAACCCCTATCGTTCAAACACCATTAAAACCCTATCATTCACCATCCATTAAAACCCTATCATTCACCATCCATTAAAAACCCTATCATTCAAACACCATTAAAAACCCTATCATTCACCATCCATTAAAACCCCTATCATTCAAACACCATTAAAAACCCTATCATTCACCATCCATTAAAAACCCTATCATTCAAACACCATTAAAAACCCTATCATTCACCATCCATTAAAACCCTATCATTCACCATCCATTAAAAACCCTATCATTCACCATCCATTAAAACCCTATCATTCAAACACCATTAAACCCCTATCATTCAAACACCATTAAAACCCTATAATTCAAACACCATTAAAAACCCTATCATTCAAACACCATTAAAAACCCTATAATTCACCATCCATTAAAACCCTATCATTCAAACACCATTAAAAAACCCTATCATTCACCATCCATTAAAACCCCTGTCATTCACCATCCATTAAAAACCCTATCATTCACCATCCATTAAAAACCCTATCGTTCAAACACCATTAAAAACCCTATCATTCACCATCCATTAAAACCCTATCATTCACCATCCATTAAAACCCTATCATTCACCATCCATTAAAAACCCTATCATTCACCATCCATTAAAACCCTATCATTCACCATCCATTAAAACCCTATCATTCACCATCCATTAAAAACCCTATCATTCACCATCCATTAAAAACCCTATCATTCACCATCCATTAAAACCCTATCATTCACCATCCATTAAAAACCCTATCATTCACCATCCATTAAAACCCTATCATTCACCATCCATTAAAATCCCTATCGTTCAAACACCATTAAAACCCTATCATTCACCATCCATTAAAACCCTATCATTCACCATCCATTAAAACCCTATCATTCAAACACCATTAAAAACCCTATCATTCACCATCCATTAAAACCCCTATCATTCAAACACCATTTAAAAACCCTATCATTCACCATCCATTAAAAACCCTATCATTCAAACACCATTAAAAACCCTATCATTCACCATCCATTAAAACCCTATCATTCACCATCCATTAAAAACCCTATCATTCACCATCCATTAAAACCCTATCATTCACCATCCATTAAAAACCCTATCATTCACCATCCATTAAAACCCTATCATTCACCATCCATTAAAAACCCTATCATTCACCATCCATTAAAACCCTATCATTCACCATCCATTAAAAACCCTATCATTCAAACACCATTAAAAACCCTATCATTCACCATCCATTAAAAACCCTATCGTTCAAACACCATTAAAACCCTATCATTCACCATCCATTAAAAACCCTATCATTCAAACACCATTAAAAACCCTATCATTCACCATCCATTAAAAACCCTATCATTCAAACACCATTAAAACCCTATCATTCACCATCCATTAAAACCCCTATCATTCACCATCCATTAAAAACCCTATCATTCAAACACCATTAAAAACCCTATCATTCACCATCCATTAAAACCCATATCATTCAAACACCATTAAAACCCTATCATTCACCATCCATTAAAACCCCTATCATTCACCATCCATTAAAAACCCTATCATTCAAACACCATTAAAAACCCTATCATTCACCATCCA
This sequence comes from Brachymystax lenok tsinlingensis, assembly GCA_030435695.1. Classification (NCBI taxonomy): domain Eukaryota; kingdom Metazoa; phylum Chordata; class Actinopteri; order Salmoniformes; family Salmonidae; genus Brachymystax; species Brachymystax lenok. The sequence goes on from CM059789.1 coordinate 67,286,388, forward strand.
TTAAAACCCCTATCATTCAAACACCATTAAAACCCCTATCATTCACCATCCATTAAAACCCTATCATTCAAACACCATTAAAAACCCTATCATTCACCATCCATTAAAAACCCTATCATTCAAACACCATTAAAACCCTATTAAATGAAGCAGGGTCCTCAATTAGTGACAGACAAAGGCCACAGCACCTAAAGTGTGTGTGTGTTTGATTTACCTATCCTTATGGGGACCACAAGATTCAGGGTTAAGGGGGTGGTGTTGATAGGAGCAGGGGGATACCCTTGTATTTAGCATCTGCCCCAGCAGCTTGGGGGAGTAGGAACATAAAAAAAGGAGGTGACATGTTTCCGCCTGCGGGTGGGAACCAATTGCCATGACAATTTGTTTTTTGTTCATCTTTGAGCAGCCGAAGGAATGAAGTGGTTGAATGAGACGTGTGGCTTCGAAATACCCCTTATTTCTGAAGAGCATTTCTAATTTAATGAATTTAGAAAGGGTTAAAAGAAAATTAAGCGTTACATTTCAAAGTTTCATCACGTTTATCTTGTTCAACCTTACATGCAGTGAATGCTTCGTACTCCTACTCTGTCATAGTCCATCTCAGATTCATGGGGCCATTTCAATCAAATCAATCAATGAAATGTATTGATAAAGCCCTTCTTACATCAGCTGATCAGTCACAAAGTGCTGTATAGAAACCCAGCCTAAAAACCCCTAACAGCAAGCAATGCAGGTGTAGAATCGTTTAAAACTTGTCTACTGACTACGACTGGTCCAGTACATGGCCTCGCTATTGTTATTTTACTGCTGCCGTTGAATTATTTGTTACTTTTATTTTCTATTTTCTATTTTTTTTTTACTTAACACTTATTTTGTTAATAACTTGTTAAAGCGTTGTTGGTTAAGGGGCTTGTATAAGTAAGCCTTTTCACTGTAAGGTCTACACCTGTTGTGTAAGGCGCATGTGACAAATAAAATTGGATTTGATTTGATTTGATTACATTTTTCCTCAATAAAGTAGTTATCTGCAAGGTCAGAGCTAGTGTGTGGGGGTCAAGTGTGAGTGTTAGTTCACTAAGGGGGTGGGGGGGTATTTAAGATACTCTTTGAAGAGGTAGGGTATCAGTTGTTTTTCTGAAGCTAGGCAGGGACTCCACCAATGGGGTGCCAGAGAAGACAGAAAAGAGCTTGGACTCGGCAGAGCGGGAACCAGGGTGGCTGGGAGAGCCAAGAGACCAGAGGCTGGCAGAACGGAGTGCTCGAGTTAGGATCTGTTCCCTCTTCCCCCCGTGCCTCCCTGGGAACTTAAGGAGCTTACCCATTAACCTCTGGGAAGTGATTAGCCACAGAACCAATACAGTACATCAATCAATGAATCCAATGAAGCCTGAGCATCTCTCCGCTGGTTATTATCTATCTGCTCTGATTTCCAATCATCTGTGGAATAACAATGAAAAGAAGAGAGAAGAGTCCTTAGCAGGTTGTTCATCCCAAATGTGAGAGCAGACTCAGCAGATTCCATAGCAGAGGCAGGCGCGTTGCTCTGAACAGGGGGATCGCAGTAAGGGGACAATAATAATGCCACTCTCCATTTTCCTCAGCTAATGTATTGTAGGAGCTATTCCTTGGTGGTCACAAGATTCCTTCTAATTGATATGTACAGTATGGACTGTTGTTGACGTTTCTTTGTCTCTCTCTCTCTCTCTCTCTCTCTCTCTCTCTCTCTCTCTCTCTCTCTCGCTCTTTGTTCTTGTGACAATGAGGACATTTCACAATACGTCACTTTGCTAGTTGAGTGCACTTAGATCAAGATCGAGAAAAATTTGAAGACAAAGTTGTTTAATTAAATGTTTTTATTTTAATTTTAATTTATTTAATATTTTTCTATCTAATAGCTCTGTTCAAATCTCTCATGTAACTGCAGTTTTGATGTGACATCTCCTCGCCTATCGTCCCAGATTTAATGGCAGTAAATAACATCAGCATTGTGTT